>JAPDNY010000003.1:600000-1110000 GCA_029375565.1 Gekko gecko | reverse complement strand
ATATGGAGCAGAGGTCCATCAGTGGTTATTAGCCACAAGGTATAGATAGGGACTCTGGGGCAAGGGATGCTCTGTATTCTTGGTGCTTGGTTTGTGGGGGGCGACAGTGGGAGGGCTTCTAGTGTCCTGGCCCCACTGCTGAACCTCCTGATGGCACCGGGTATTTTTGGCCACTGTGTGACCCAGAGTGTTGGACTGGATGGGCCATTGGCCTGATCCAACATTGGCTTCTCTTATGGTCTTATGTTCTTGCTTTCAAACTGCTAGGTTGGCAGGAGCTGGGATCAGAGATGGGAGCTCACTCCGTCACGCGGCACTGGGGTCTTGAACTGCCGAGCTACCGACCTTCCGGTCTGCAGCTCAGCATCTGAACCACTGAGCCACCGTGGCACCCGCTATATTAAGCAGCGGTTTATTTATCGAGCCTCTAAAACTACCTTTGCCCCTATTTATGTTCCCCTTATCTTAGGAGGGGATATTAATGAACAATGAGACGTCTCTTCTAAGAAGAGTTGGCTTTGATTACTAATTCATAGCTTCAAACTAATTCACAGCTTCAGGGCTCCAGACAGAAGACAATAAAAGAAAGAATCCATACCTCTCTTTGTACTTTTCCATTTGAATGCACACTAAAAAAAACCACGTGCATACACAAAAACGCCGTAAAACAAGCAAATTGCCCTCTGCCTCGGGAAGCCAGAGATTGAACAGGAAGAGGAAACATATGTTCTCGCCTATATTATGTCCAAATTGCTTTTCCAAACCAGCCAACCATATGGATGTAATTTATAAAAAGCCTGAGTCATGATGCTGTTATGTCACTCATCATTATCTCCCACGGCTTTTTTAAAAAGCAACTGTGAACGAGTCTTTGATCCCTAAAATAAATCCAGAACCCGAAAGTTTCCAAATAGTTTCTGGGGAAAGTTGTTGTCACCCCCTTTGCTTCCTTCCGGAGTAGGAAGCATCGCCACTCTGAGCCTGCTTTGGCGGGGAGGGCAGGGAGAAACCAGGTAAATAAATAAATAAATATTCCCCTTTAAATATATATATAAAAAACGTTGAGGCACTGGGATCTCGGTGCCATAGGGTTGCTAGGCACTCCACGGCAACCGGCAGAGTGGAGGGGCATTACTGGGAGTAAAAGGAGGCCTAGGCCGGAATCGCTGGCAATATGGTGATGTCAGTTCCTGCACACACCGGAAGCGACGTCATCACATCACCGGCCACGGGGATGCTAATACTTGGGCAAAAAGGAGATGGTAGAAGTCAATTTTACCAGAGAGCCAAGAGGCAACATCAGGGGAAGGCCTCAGCCTCCGTGCCCGGTTATTGGCCATCCAGAGGAGCTGGGTGGCCACTCTGTGAGACAGGATGCTGGACTAGATGGACTATCGTTCTGATCCAGCAGGGCTCTTCTGAAGTTCTTATCAGGAGAAGCCTTTGGCCTCTCTGCCCTGTTGTTGGCCCTCCAGAGGAACTGGTTGGCCACTGTGTGAGACAGGATGCTGGACTACATGGACCTCTGCTCTGATCCAACAGGGCTCTTCTTATGTTCTTATGAAGGCCTTTGCCTCTGTGCCCTGTTGTTGGCCCTCCAGAGGAACTGGCTGGCCACTGGTTGAGATGGGATGCTGGACTAGGTGGACCACTAGTCTGATCCAGCAGGGCTCTTCTTATGT
The DNA here is from genome assembly GCA_029375565.1 of Gekko gecko. Taxonomy (NCBI): domain Eukaryota; kingdom Metazoa; phylum Chordata; class Lepidosauria; order Squamata; family Gekkonidae; genus Gekko; species Gekko gecko. The sequence goes on along the minus strand of JAPDNY010000003.1, from coordinate 1,108,318 downwards.
TCTTATGAAGGCCTCTGCCTTTGTGCCCTGTTGTTGGCCGTCCAGAGGAACTGGCTGGCCACTGTGTGAGACAGGATGCTGGACTACATGGACCTGTCGTCTGATCCAACAGGGCTCTTCTGAGTTTCTTATGAATGCCTCTATGCCCTGTTGTTGGCCCTCCAGAGGAACTGGTTGGCCACTGTGTGAGACGGGATGCTGGACTAGATGGACCACTGATCTGATCTAGCAGGGCTCTTCTGATGTTCTTACAGATAGACTCATGGAGGATAGGTCTATCAGTGGCTACCTTCCACATTCAGAAGCACTAAGCCTCTGAATCCCAGAGCCAGGAGGCAACATCAGGGGAAGGCCTCGGCCTCTATGCCCTGCTGTTGGCTGTCCAGAGGAACTGGTTGGCCACTGTGTGCTGGACTAGATGAACCATTGGTCTGATCCAGCAGGGCTGTTCTGATGTTCTTATAGACAAATTCACGTAGGATAAGTCTATCCAAGTGGCTCCTTGCCATGGTGACTGAGGGGAACCTCCGCATTCAGAGGCACTAATCCTCTGAATCCCTGAGCCAGGAGGCAACATCAGGGAAAGGCTTTGGGCTCTGCCCTGTTGTTGGCCCTGCAGAGGAACCGGCTGGCCCCTGTGTTAAACAGGAGTAGATGGACCACTCCTCTGACCCAGCAGGGCTCTTCTTCAGTTCTTATGTCAGAGGTTTTCCCACCCCCTGAAAGGGCCTGGCAGCCCTACTGTGCTAAGCTTCCTCTTCCCTAGACTCCCACCTGAGTAGGCTTGTAATTTGCCACCCCCAACCTCCCCACCCTCAATAATTTGAGAAGTCTGTTTAGTAACAGCAAGAACTCTGATTGCTAAGGATTATTATTTTTTTAGAGAGAAATCAACTCCCTTCATTGGAATGTGTCTTAGAAACTGCTGGCTTATTATGATCACAGATAAAATCACAGTGTGTGAACAAGAGGAAAAAATGTGACACATTCTTGAGAGAACTGTGACTGGCCCAAGGTCACCCAGCTGGCTGTATGTGGAGCAGTGGGATTCAAACCCGGTTCTCCAGACGAGAGTCCGCCGCTCTTAACCACTGCATCAAACGGGCTCTCACAATTTTTGCACAAATTGCAGAACGCCAGGAAACCGGGAGCCGTCCTAACCTTGAGCTAATATAGAGATAAAGGTAAAGGTTCCCTTGCTCGAAAGCCAGTCAGATCCGACTCTAGGGTTGCGGTGCTCATCTCCGTTTCAAAGCCGAAGAGCCAGCGCTGTCCGAAGACGTTTCCGTGGTCATGTGGCCGGCATGATTAAACACCAAGGTGCACAGAATACTGTTACCTTCCCACCAAAGTGGTACCTATTAATCTACTTGCAATTTCTTGCTTTCGAACTGCTTAGGTTGGCAGGAGCTGGAACTAGAGACGGGAGCTCACCCCGTCATGCGGCACTCTCGGGTCTCGAACTGCTGAACTACTGACCTTCCACAGCCTGCAGTTCAGTGTCTTAACCACTTGAGCCACCGCAGCTCCAGAGATATATAGAGATATCAACAGTTTAAAAAACAGCCCCTCCCTGATATAATTCACCTCATACCATCCCTTCCAAAGATCCGACAAAGCAGCCTCCACCTTCTACTTTGAAGTCACAAAATGGCAACGACACACCACCCTTATAGTCGGGAAATCAACAAAGCAATTTAGAAAGATCCCCGTGGCACTAACCAGCATCAGAAATCCTATAAATAACTTTATATTGCATTTTAAAAAAGGAAACACAGAAACAAGGTGAGGAATTCTGGACGAGACCGCCCGGCACCTCAGAATCAACAACCCCGGCGCAACCGATTTCAAGACATCGGACTGAACTCTTGAGTTCCCAGGCCAGACATTTCCTAGATAAGAACTGGGAATGCTCGAGGATAACTCTCGCTTCACGCTGCTGAAGTCGAAGGATAGCTTTGTAAAGACGGCACCTATTTTAGCTTCTCTGGAAAACACATTTCAGGGTGATGAACGGAGCAATAAAAAGAACTCGGTACAGACGTGGGGGCTGAACAAGAGGCGGTGTTTAGGGTTCCTGTTGTGCAGTGGGTTCGATGCATGAAGAACCAGGACACAGCGTGATTGTTAGCTCATCGTTTCCTAGCACACACAACAGAACAGAGAATACCGGCCAGGCGGCCAACTTTATACAGTCCCCGTGGACCACCCTCAGGTCCCATTAGTGGGTCTGAACTTCCCGCCAGGGTTCCTATTGGTGCCCTCTTGAGGTTTCAGGGTCCTAGTCCCTATTGTCTCTGAGAGTCAAGCTCTGGTAAAGGTTGCTGGCACCTGGACATAACAGTTCCCAACCTCCAGGTGGCACCTGGAGAGCTCCCACTATTATTATTATAATTGACCTCCAGACAACCAAGACCTGTTCCCTGTAGAAAATGGCTGCTCTGGAGGGTGGACTCCGTGGTATCCTACCTGGCTGAAGTTCCTAAGCTCCCCAAACCCTGCCCTCCTCAGGCTCCGCCCCCAAAATCTCTGGGTATTTCCCAATCCAGAGCTGGAGACCTCAGCTCCAGTTACCACAGAAGACACCACACGGCTAGCTCACTCTTCCATTCTAGAAGAAGAAGAAGAGGAAGAGATTGGATTTATACCCTGCCCTTTACTCGGAGTCTCAGAGCAGCTTACAATCTCCTTTCCCTTCCCCTCCCCACAGCAGACACCCTGGGAGGTAGGTGAGGCCGAGAGAGGTCTTTCGAGGACTCGCTCTTGAGGGAACAGCCCTGAGAGGACTTGTGGCTGACCCAAGGTCACACCAGCAGCTGCACGTGGAGGAGTGCGGAATCAAAGCCGGTCCTCCCAGACTGAAGCCTTCGCTCCCCTCCCCACTGCACCAAACTGGCTCTCAGTCTAGGACAAAGTCTGAGTCCAGTGGGCACCTTTAAGACAAACAAAGTTTAATTCTGGATAACATAAGAACATAAGAACATAAGAGAAGCCGGTGTTGAATCAGGCCAATGGCCCATCTAGTCCAACACTCTGTCACACAGTGGCCAAAATATACCAGGTGCCATCAGGAGGTCCAGCAGTGGGGCCAGGGCACCAGAAGCCCTCCCACTGCTGCCCCCTCCAGCACCAAGGATAGAGTGCATCACCTGCCCCAGACTGAGAGTTCCCATCTATACCCTGTGGCTAATAGCCACTGATGGACTTCTGCTCCATATGTTTATCCAATTCCCTCTTGAAGCCGTCCATGCTTGTAGCTGCCACCACTTCTCATATTCTATGAGAAGTAGCAAAAACGGAGTATGAATCCCCCCAGTCTTTCTCCACATGGAAAAATGGTTTGGGCCCGTGCACCTGGGAGTGTTGGACTGGACGGGCCACTGGCCTGATCCAACATGGCTTCTCTTACGCCCTTATGTCTGGGGCAGTGATGCTCTGTCTTCTTGGTGCTTGTGAGGCCACAGTGGGAGGGCTTTGACGGGGAGGGCTAGGGTTGCGGTGCTCATCTCCATTTCCAAAACAAAGAGACAGCACTGTCTGAAGACGTTTCTGTGGTCATGTGGCTGGCACGACTAGGCACCAAGGCACACGGAATGCTGTCACCTTCCCACCGAAGCGGTACCCATTCATCTACCTGCAATTTCTTGCTTTCAAACTGGTAGGCTGGCAGGAGCTGGGGCCAGAGATGGGAGCTCACTCCATCACGCGGCACTCAGGTCTCGAACTGCTGAACTACCGACCTTCCAGCCTGCAGTTCAGCGTCTTAACCTCTGAGCCATCGCTTCATACCAGAGTCAGAATGTTTCTAGGGCTACCAGCCTGACAACTAGTGGGAGCTTAAGGGGTGGAGGAAACCACCGAGTTTGCAGAGATTCCCAGAGCAACATGATGTCACTTCCAGGTTTCCCCCAGGTGGCTGGCAACAAAGGTTGCTGGTGAGATGTCTCCCACCACAGAGGAAGGCCCGGCAATCCTAGCTGCATGGTGTTGAATATAACGTGTTTCAAAGGCAACTACTCCCTTTCTAAAAAAACAGAAAATGGATCTTTTACTGTTTGCGGCTTGCAAAGAATAAGTTTTTCTTCTGTAGGGAAGAAAGCTGTCCGGCATTAAGAGACACATGGGTGGGAGGGGAGGGGCACTTGCGTCATTTTTAGCACCTTCTTTAAATGCCTCAGCCAGTGCTCCTTAGAACCATCTCCCTCACACTCTGAAATGAATATTTTACTATGCTGAACACAAAATGCACCCAAGGTTCGGCTGCAGAAAGGAGCCAGAGTCCAGGAGCGCTTTAAAAACTAACAAAAATTTGAGGCAGGGCACGAGCTCTTGTGAGTCACTGCTCACGTCTTCAGACACGGCTAGAATGTGCATCCCTTTGTCCTTATTATCTTGGAGAGCGAGAACTGAGCTGTGACTCACGAAAGCTCATCCCCTGCCACAAATTCTGCTGGTCTTTAAGCTGCTACTGGATTCTTGCTCTTCTCTACCGCTACAGGCAGACTAGCATGGCTTCCCAGCTTGATCTATCTCCAAGGCTCAGCTATGGATGTCATTCAAAGTCCCGATGTACCGCAGATTTCAGCGTCAACCTCAGCACTGTCACCAAACTACAATTCCCAGGATTCTTGGCAGTGGGGGGCGGGACTATGGGCAGATGAACTGGCATAAAACTAATAGTGTGCACAGATGTCAGTTTTGACAGTAATGTCGGTAATTTTTTTGACACGTCGGTATTTTTTTTTCCTTTCTAATGCCAGAGGAGGCGGCACTGTACCAAGTAAACGGAACTGAAATGTTCCATGAAATTATCTTTGCTATAAGAAATACGAATCCCGTTGCAATTTATCAGCAGGTAGGCTTCCAAAGGAGCTGCGGTGGCTCAAGTGGTTAAGACGCTGGACTGCAGGCTGGAAGGTCGGTAGTTCAGCAGTTCGAGAGCCGAGTGCCACATGACGGAGTGAGCTCCAGTCTCTGGCCCCAGCTCCTGCCAACCTAGTAGTGCGAAAGCAAGAAATTGCAAGTAGATAAATAGGTAAAGCTTTGGTGGGAAGGTAGCAGCGTTCTGTGCACCTTGGTGTTTAGCCATGCTGGCCATATGACCACAGAAATGTCTTCGGACAGTGCTGGCTCTTCGGCTTGGAAATGGAGATGAGCACCGCAACTCTAGACTGGCTTTCGAGCAAGGGAAACCTTTACCCTTTACCTAGGCTTCCAAACTCTGGGTTGAGGAACACCTGGAGATTTAGGGGTGGAGCCTGGGGAGGGACTTCAGCATGGTATAATGTCATCGAGCCCACCCTCCAAAGCAGCCATTTTTGCTGGAATAAGCAATGCCTGGTGTCCAAAAAGAAGAAAAGAAGACCCTGCGGGGGGCAGCAAGAGGAAAGGCCGGTTAGATAGGATAGTGAGGTCAGCACCTTCTTTCTGGATAAGTGTAATTCCTTGTCTGTCTCCGATAGCTACACTTAGGGCAATATCCTGATTCTTCTCTAGGTTTGATAGGACCCCAGTTGGGGTGGGGTCGCCCCCGCTTTTGCGGGCCGTTCCCACCACCAGTCAACTGGCTGGCAGGGGGGAAACCCGCCCACAAATGGCTCCCAAAGTGACATCATCACGTCACCCATGTCAGGGTGCAATGCTCTAGTGTTTGGGCAAACCTCTATGGTAAAATTGGGCTCGAACCATAGAGTTTTGCCAAAAAACTAGAGTGTCGTCCCACCCCCAACATCAACAACGAGGTGACATCATCGCGGTGCGCGTGCCAGAAGATTCCGGAACAGACTCAGGAGCCCCCCGCTGGAAGTTAGGTAGGACCTCGCATCCCTATTCTTCTCAGAAGTTCCACAACTCTCCATGTCTCTCTCTCTCAGCAAGCAACATAGCTGCTCTTAGTTCCACCGTCTGCTGCATCTAACGATTAAAGAGCTGAGAAACATAGCAGATTGTAGGACTGGCTGAGAGGACTGTACCGCCATCTTTAACTATTTATATCTATTTAGCTAGCACTTTATGACTGAGGATTGTTTTGAACTGGTTTCATCTGTGTTTTTAAGTGTCTATTTATATCTTATCTTTTGTAAGCCGCTCTGAGCCTGCCTCGGGCAGGGGGGGGATATAAATTCAACTAATAAATAATAAATAAATAAATACCCGGCTTCTTCTCGGAAGTTCTGCAAATCTCCATCTCTCTCTCGCTCTCTCAGCTAGTGATGCAGCTTAGGAACCTATCTCCATCTCTTCACTATCAATTATCTTAATTCCTGAAAAAAGGTTTCCCTACCCGTTTTGATCAGTTTGTGCACCTCTGTTGTGTCAACCACTCAGCCAACAATTTTCTCCAGTGGAACTGACCTTGCAGTCTGTAGTTCACTTGTAACCCCGGGAGATCTCCAGGCCGCACCTGGAGGTTAGCAACCCTATACAGCAGGTCCTATTAGTTGTGACACTGTTCACCTTTAGACTGTCTTTGCCCCGCTTTCGCAAGTCACGTGTATCCTGCAACGCAGAACACCGCCTTCCCAAGCTCTGCAGTTTTCCTCTAACATCTTTCTTCACTTTCTTATTTGCATAATAATCCAATGAAAGAGACACCAAACCGCATTCGTGTTCATTAGGGCTAAAGGAACAGACAATGAGTCTGTCGTACGCGCTGGTTCAAAGAACAGCAAAGCCCACATTCTGCACATTACATTTCTTCCCTATAAGAAGCCCATTTGCAGGAAATGGGTTTTTTGTTTGTCCAAGCAGAAGAGCAAGGAACAGGAAAGGGAAAACATAATTATCTACTAACATCAGTGAATTTGGGAACAAAGAGAAACAGCACACAGGGATAAATCAGGACTGTATTACGAAAATGATACGGAGAAAATCAAAGTAATAACGCCGGTCGCGGACATAAACCACCCCCAGTGCTCTAGACACTTCTCTGCTTAGAATTAATTAGCAGTTTTCACCACATTCCTCCACATTCCAAGTGTGTTACTTTTAAGAGCATATCCTAGGGCTAGTTTTTCGGCCTGGCATCTGCTGGTTCACACTCTTGACTCCAACAGAAAGAAGGCAGCCCCCATTAACGAAACTGGAGAAACAATGGTAAATGTCTCCAGGTTTTATTACTGAAATGTTTTGGTGTTTACCACCTTGGGGATCCTGTCTGGGTGGAAAGGCAGCATGGAAAGGATTTTAATAAATAAATACACCACAGGCTCCTATGGACCCTAAAATCTACCATAAACCAAGCAAACATTGTTTGTTCCTCAACAGTCCTCCTGATGGGGAAGGTCTTTGGCAGCGTTCCATAAGTTATGAATTAGCATGCTTGGTGAGGTTCCCAGTGTGGGGCACTGTACGACAGCGGTACCACCACTTAAAAGGCCCTGTTCCTTGCTGCCCTCTTTCTCATAACAGAGGCTAGACTGATCCCATCAGATCTTGGAAGCTAAGCAGGGTCGACCCCGGTTAGTACTTGGATGGGAGACCAGCAAGGAAGTCCAGGGTTATGCAGAGGCAGGCAATGGGAAACCAACTCTGTGTATCTCTTGCCTTGGAAACCCTTACCGGGTCACCATACGTTGACTGCAACTTGACAGGGGGAAAAAAGAAAAAGTAGGAGTGGGGCTCTGTAGCTTGGAGAAACAACGGCTGAAGGGTGACATGATCGAGGTTTAGAAGATTATGCATGGGATAGAGCGGGTCGAAAAAGAAGTACTTTTCTCCCTTTCTCACCATACAAGAACTCATGGGCACTCCATGAAATTGCTGAGCGATAGGGTTAGAACGGATAAAAAGAGGGACTTCTTCACCCAAAGAGTGATTAACACGTGGAATTCACTGCCACAGGAGGTGGTGGCAGCTACAAGCATGGACGGCTTCAAGAGGGAATTGGATAAACATATGGAGCAGAGGTCCATCGGTGGCTATTAGCCACAAGGTATAGATAGGGACTCTCAGGCTGGGGCAAGGGATGCACTCTATTCTTGGTGCTTGGGAGGGGGTGTCAACAGTGGGAGGGCTTCTGGTGTCCTGGCCCCACTGCTGGACCTCCTGATGGCACCTGGTATTTTTGGCCACTGTGTGACAGAGTGTTGGATTGGATTGGCCTGAGCCAACATTGGCTTCTCTTCTGTTCTTATGTACTACTGAAAACACATTATCAAGGGAGAAGTTTTGGGGCTAAATCCCAAAATAATACCAGCTGACTCATTGGACAAACAGCACATTTGTATTCAAACAGCACATCTGTATCAGACATCGGGGCTGGCATAACGTAGAAGAGATCGCCTCATGCATCCTATTGGGTCGAAAGGGAGCATGGGAACATTTGAAATAAGTAAATAAATATAATGCAGGCTCCTGTGGACCCGAAAACCCCATTCACGTTTTCCCAAGATCGGACTGGCCTCCACCAGTGTTCCCTCTCAGCTGAGTCAGTGTGAGCTAGCTCACAGTTTTTTAGCCTCTGGCTCGCACATTTTTGTCTTGGCTCAGGAAGGGCGGCTCCAGAGCAAACTAATTTACACAGTAGCCAAATGGCTCGCTCACAGCTTTAATGCCGGTGTAGAATTTTGGCTCACAAGACTCCCCACAGCTTAGAGGGAGCTTCAGCTACCACAGATGTGCTTTCAGACTGCCCATTTACGGATCTTGCCCGCAGCCGGCGGAGGGCTTTCTTGCGTCCACCCATCACATTCACCAGCATTTTGACAGAGAGCGAAGGCGGAATCCGTTGCTCCTTCGCAAAGATTATTCCCTTCTTAAACGGCGAACGTGCTTTTGTGCTTCTCGGCCTCCACGGTTTAGCCGACCGAAAGCAAGAACATATTCAATCCATATTTAAAACTGGAATCCTGCCATCCCTGCTGGGTACACGTTTCCCTGGGAAGGACAAATCTGATAATTGCAAATGCCGCCCTTCCAAAACGAAACGCTCCCAAGCAGAAACGTCGGGTGTCGTTTAAAAAAGAAAAAAACGCTTACGGGATTTTTCAAACTATGGAGCCCGTTCTGTAGTTAACAAAACACAGTAAACATTCACTCTAAACGTGCCATAAAGTTGATTTGACTGTTTCTATTTTTAAAAGAAAGTGAGCAAAGGCACGCCAAGAGATAGAAGAACCAGAAAGAGACTCACAGTGGTTTCGACCTCAACACTGCAGTTAACCCGTAAAGTTGCCAAATTTTGCCTACGGGCGTGTGGGATACATAAGTGGCTAATTGCACCCCAATAACTTCGCCTGTCTGTTAGAGGAGGGTTTTACTCTCCTTGTCCACCTTCTTAATCCGTGTTCATTGTTTTATGTTTGCCGCATGGCCTGTGTTTTATTATCTGCGGGTTCTTCAGAGCTGGTCTTGTATCAAGATAAAAGTTTCAAATCCCGTTTGGTGTGGTGGTTAAGTGTGCGGACTCTAAACTGGGAGAACCGGGTTTGATTCCCCCACTCCTCCACTTGCACCTGCTGATGTGACCTTGGATCAGTCACAAGTTCTGGCACAGCTGTTCTTGAAAAAGAGCCGTTTCTGTCAGAGCTCTCTCTGAGCCCTGCCTACCTCACAGGGTGTCTGTTGTGGGGAGGGGGAGGGAAAGGAGTTTGTAAGCTGCTCTGAGACTCCCTTGGGTAGTGAAGGGCAGGATATAAATCCAATCTCTTCTTCTTCTTCCTCCTCCTCCTCCCCTGGAGGAAACAACAGCTTTGAAGGGCAGATTCCCACCCGGAGCTCCTTTCTCTCCCCAAACTCTACCTTCACCAGGAATTTCCCAAGCTGGAGTTGGCAACCTTAGCCACAAAGCAGGTGTATGGCAGCCCAGGCTGTACGCCTGTCCGAACCTTGCAATCAGTACCAAATTCCTTCAGGTGGGGTCACCATGTTGGTCTGAAACAGCAGAACAAAGTCTGAGCCCAGGGGCACCCTGAAGATCAACGAAGTTTTATTCTGGCTTTCGTGGGCATGCACACTACGATGGGCCACCAGACTCCTGATGGCACCTGGTATATTTTGGCCAATGTGGGACACAGAGTGTTGGACTGGATGGGCCACTGGCCTGATCCAACATTGGCTTCTCTTATGTTCTTATGTCTGGGGCAAGGGATGCTCTGTATCTTGGTGCTTGGGGGGGCAACAGTGGGAGGGCTTCTAGTCTCCTGGCTCCACTGCCGGACCTCCCGATGGCACCTGGTATTTTTGGCCACTGTGTGACACAGAGGGTTGGACTGGATGGGCCATTGGCCTGATCAGACATCGGCTTCTCTTATTGTTATGTACTGAATGTGAATCGCTCCTATCTATTCACATGTTAAGCTTGAGTCTGAATGTGGCTCTTCAGATGTCGCATTGCTATTGGTCGATTTCTGCGAAACCTGTGTAATTACCCAATCACTGAGTGATATTGTTGCAAAGAGGGAACGGTCCTGATTGGCCTTTACCCCTGTATTCGGATTGGTCTTTAACTTGTAATGGGTGTGGTTTTGACAGCCGGGAGAGTTTAAAAGAAGGAGCTGTGCTCCCCTTGTTGTGTGTGTTCCTGACTTACGGTTGCTGTTTAAGAAAGCTGAAATCACTTGAAGCTGAATCCTTTGTTGAGTCTCATACTTAACACTTATGTTCTTATAAGGAAGGCCAAGCGTCAAAGAATAGATGCTTTTGAATTATGGTGCTGGAGAAGGCTCTTGAGAGTCCCTTGGACTGCAAGGAGATCAAATCAGTCCATCCTAAAGGAAATCAACCCTGACTGTTCCCTGGAAGGCCAGATCCTGAAGCCGAAGCTCAAATACTTTGGCCACCAAATGAGAAGGGAGCCCTCACTGGAGAAGACCCTGAAGCTGGGGAAGACTGAAGGTCAAAGAAGAAGAAGGGGACGGCAATGGATGAGATGGTTAGACGGTGTTATTGATGCAACAAACATGAAATTGAGCAAACTCCGGACGGCAACAGAGGACAGGAGGGCCTGGCGAGGTCCATGGGGTCGTGAAGAGTCAGACTCGATTGTGTGACTGAACAACAATAACAACAGGAGCTTTCATAAGTCACTGCTCACTTCTTCAGATATGGCTGTCCTTGACCACAGACAGGGCCTTTTCGGTCCTGGCCTCAACCTGGCAGAACTGTTTGCCAAACAACATAAAGGCACTGCGGGACCTTAAGCAATTCTATAGGGCCTGTAAGGCAGAGATGTTCCACCAGGCTTTGGCTGAGGACAGCGATGGCTTCTATCTTGGCCGGCACCCTCTTACTACTACTACTACTCTCTTTCCATCAGACTGTTTTATTTCTCCTCCCCCATACCCAACAGGTGGCCGCAGTCCAGAATTGGGAAGAAATTGTAATTTTGCCACTAGATCTTTTTCAACGGCTGGTTTAGCATTATTTTTGTACATATTTTATGGTTTTAATGTTTTTACTATATGTTGTACATTGCCCAGAGCTCTGTGGTAGCAGGGAATTGAATAATAATAGTAATACAGCACGAATGTGAGTCCATCTGTCCTCACAAGATTGATGGATTTCCATTTTGTACGGATGAATGTGGTGCCTTCCATGGAGATAGATCAAGACGGGTCACCGTGTTAGTCTGTCTGTAGCAGCAGAGAAGAGCCAGAGTCCAGGAGAACCTGAAAGACTAACAGGATATTATAGCATTGGAAAAAGTGCAGAAAAGGACAACTAGAATGATAAAAGGGCTGGAACACTTTCCCTATGAAGAAAGGTTAAAGCACTTGGGGCTCTTTAGCTTGGAGAAACGACGGCTGAGGGGTGACATGATCGAGGTTTATGAGATTATGCATGGGAGAGAGCAGGTCGAGAAAGAGGTCCTTTTCTCCCTTTCTCACAATACAAGGACTCGGGGGCACTCCATGCAATTGCTGAGCAGTCGGGTTAGAACAGATAAAAGGAAGGAAGTCCTTCTTCACCCAAAGAATGATTAACACATGGAATTCACTGCCACAGGAGGTGGTGGCAGCTACAAGCATGGACGGCTTCAAGAGCGAATTAGATAAACATATGGAGCAGAGGTCCATCAGCAACCATGAGCCACAAGGCATAGACAGGAACTCTTAGTCTGGGGCAAGGGGTGCTCTGTATTCTTGGTGCTTGGGGTGGGGGGCAACAGAGGGAGGGCTTCTAGTGTCCTGGCCCCACTGGTGGACCTCCTGATGGCACCTGGTATTTTTGGCCACTGTGTGACACAGAGTGTTGGACTGGCCTGATCCAACATTGGCGTCTCTTATGTTCTTATGTTCTCAACAGAATTTGCGGCAGGGAAGGAGATTTTGTGAGTCACTGCTCACCTTCGTCTTGAAGGTGCCGCTTGTACTCTTGCTCTTTTCGAGCATTACGCCGGGTAACGGTACCACAAACTGCCTCTTTGGCAGCATGATGTGTTTGGCCCGCGCAGCGTCTTTGCGGCTAATTAAGGGCACCCGATTCTCAGGCCCGGTTTCGGTCCGTGTTTATGTTGCCGTACGCTTTCTTTTTTTCCTCCTTCCCTGATTAATGAGGTCAGGAAAGAGCGCTCCGTGCCAATAATAGTTTGTATTAGCCACAGGAAGCACAGCTCTGTACTTTTCCTCACAGTCGCTGTTAGGCTAAAAAGGAAAAGGGGGGGGGACCAAATTAAAAACCCGTACACAGTAATGTCTGAGCACACAGCCCAAGAAAGACTGTTCGGCCTGCCAAGAGAACTACAGGAAGTTTAGTAAGCGACAATGTCGTTTAAAAGCAAAAATGCTCCTTTGAAGCAAAAGAAGCCGGGCAGGTTTTTTCTGCCTATCTGGCAACGGTGCCGCACAGACAGAAAGGGGGGAACATATCCAAGAAAATATATTGGAAATGTCTCATGCGGCAGAGGCCGCTGCTGGTTATTTGCATATTTTAGAGACGTTCACCATTGTGACAGATGCCGAAGCTGGAAAAATACACCCCGACACGTCCATGATCCAATTCTCATGGAACGTTGAGACCCCCGAAAGGTGAGAGGAGTGCTCCTCAAACATAATAAAAAGCTACACCTCAGAAGTAAGAAGATTTGGAAAGTGAGGGGGAATTCTGAATCTGTCTTTATTTGTGTTGGGTTTAGCAAGTTAGAACACTTCAGTAATTATAGAGTTAACTTTTGTTTGTTTGGGTCAACAGGAAGTCACATGTTTATTGTACCCAATCTGTTTACCAAGTGAGAAAAGCCCATGAATCTTGTAGGAGGTCTTAGTAAGATGACCTGACCCTTTAGCTTTGTGATTGGAGATCAATGTATTGGCTATTTAGCATATTGGGGTCTCTTTCCTCCCTTTGTTCTTGGGGAAGATGGAGACGCCACCATTCCTGTAGTAACTTTCTAGCAGTCAAAATGTAGGATCCCAGTGTTTCTTATTTTCCATCCCGTTTACCTTTTTCCCAATGTTAGTTCCAGTAAAGCTTCTATAAAGCTGATTTAATCTCTGCTTAAGTATATTTTCCTACCTATTAATTTGCCTCCTGGATTCCCACCTTTTAGCACAGGTTACTTTCAAACTTATCAGTAACTAGGAAATCTTTTTCACCCTAAATATCTATATATATCATTCCTATCAGCTATTCAATCGGGCACAGGGACATTGGATAACATAACTTTTGACAAAAGGGGGACTAAAAGGGATTCATCATGTTAGGAAAAATTCTCATCCCAATAGATTGACAGGGTCTAGGGGTCAAGTTATCTTCTGTTGAGGGATCTACAAACACTTCATTTTTTAGGAGTTAACTACCATGAAGAATAGATGCTTCTGAATTGTGGTGCTGGAGAAGACTCTTGAGAGTCCCTTGGACTGCAAGGAAATCAAATCAGTCCATCCTCAAAGAAATCAACCCTGACTGTTCCCTGGAAGGTCAGAGACTGGAGCTGAAGCTCAAATGCTTTGGCCACCAAATGAGAAGGGAGCCCTCACTGGAGAAGAAGACCCTGATGCTGGGAAAGACTGAAGGTCAAAGAAGAAGGGGGCGGCAAAGGATGAGGTGGTTAGACAGTGTTATCGAGGCAACGAACATGAAATTGAGTAAAGTCCGGAGGACGGCGGAAGACAGGAGGGGCTGGCGTGATGTGGTCCACGGGGTCACGAAGAGTCGGACTCGACTGTGCGACTGAACAACAACAAAACCACAGAGGAATGAACTACTGTGCCCTTATTTTAAAATATGGTATTAGACAGAGACAATTCCAGCCTCAAGAGATCGGGACGAGCCATCAGATCATCTGTATATGAGGATGGACAGTTATCACTTAGAGGATGAAGAGTTCATCCACATCAGCTTCCACGTTACCAAATCACAAAGGCTCCAGAGCTGTCAAGGGAAATTCCAAAGTGTGCACAGGGGCCTCGCCATCTAAAGTCTTCCCTTGAGCAGTGGGCATTACCCTTTGGGGTGACACACTCGGTTGAAGAAAGGTGGTTTTCAGATCAATGAGTTCTTGATGGAGAGCCTATTCCATTGCCGTTCCAAGAGTATTTGTAGAACCCCTGCCCTCAGGGCCCAGAGAGGACAGTAGTGTTTGAGTCCGATCCACTCCCTTTTTTTCCTCCACTAACTAGGAGGAAAAGAAACTCCTATTTTTAAAACATTTACGATTGCAATCACCATAACTTGCCTAGAAATTGGGTTCTGTCCACGCCATATTTGAACGCCTTTATTAGGTGCAGTCAACGAGGCGCCGATTACTGCAAGGGCCATCCATCACGCTGAGACTGGAGCTCAACATTTACGATATTTTTGCTCCCCTTTCCTAAAAGCGGAATCGATACGTCATGACACTAAAACTAGAACCATCATTAAATATATATATATCAAAAAAGGTCCCCGGAACAAAAGAACAACAGCTCAGCCTGAACAACTTTCCTTTTCCCATCTGCCCAAACTCTTAACAGAGGTGGGGTACAGTCTTCACTTCACTGGGCAACCCGTTCCACAGCTATGGGGCTACCACGGAAGAAAAGTGGCAACCCAGAGGACATTTATACAATAAACCAAGACCAGGTAAGGTCTGCATAGAGCCTCAGTCCTGGAAGCTGGCAAAATCGAGAGGGTGCAAAAGAGTGTGATGGGGATGATCCGGGGTCTGGAGACTGAGCCCTACGAGGAAAGGCTGAGGGCCCTGGGAATGTGTCGTTTGGAGGAGAGGAGATTGAGGGGGGACATGATGGCTCTCTATCAATATTTGAAAGGTTGTCATTTGGAGGAGGGCAAGGAGCTGTTCCAGTTGGCAGCAGAGGAGAGGACCCGAAGCAACGGGTTTAAATTACATGCAGGAAGGTACAGGCTGGACATTAAGGAAACCTTTTTCACAGTCAAAGTAGTTCAAAGGTGGAATCAGCTGCCTTGGGAGGTGGTGAGCTCCCCTTCACTGAGAGCTTTCAAGAAGAGGCTGGGCGAATATTTGTCAGAGACGCTTTCGGCCGGTCCCTGCATTGGGCAGGGGGTTGGACTAGATGGTCTCTATGGCCTCTTCCAACTCTGTGATTCTAGGATTCCTCTGAACTGATGAGAAGATAACCCTCATGGGATCATGCTGCCTTTGTACAATCCAGTGTCATTTTTAACAGGGTCCTGGGAAAGTCTGAGTGGTGGGGAGGGGCCGTGGTTCATTGGCAGAGCACCTACTCGGCACGCAGAAGATCCCAGGCTCAATCCCCGGCATCTCCAGCAAAAAGGGTCGGGTAGAAGGTGATGGGAAAGACCTCCGCCTGAGACCCTGGAGAGGTGCTGTTTGCCTGAGCAGACAATACTGACTTTGATGGACCAAGGGTCGGATTCAGTAGAAAGCCGCTTCATATGTACCTCTGCTTGAATCAGGCCACTGCTGAACGGGAGCTCCCGGTGCAGACCAAAAGTGATGGTGCCTCCTGAACAATTCTGGCGCAGCTCACATGAACACAGAAGAAGCTGCCTCATACTGAGTCAGACAATTGGTCTATCAGGGTCAGTATTGTCTGCTCTGACCGGCAGCAGCTCTCCAGGGTCTCAGGCAGAAGGGGTCTTTCACACCACTTACTCCTTGGTCCTTTCGGCTGGAGATGCCAGAGACGGAACCTGGGACCTTCTGGGCACCAAGCAGATGCTCTACTTCCACTGAGCCCATGGCCCCTCCCACCAGTGGCTCCTGTACTGTGGAAAGAGGAGGGGGGCACTTTTTTAAAGGAAGAGCTACCGGGGTTACCAATTTCCAGGGGGTGGCTGGAGATCTCCCGGAATTACAGCTGGTCTCCAGGTTACAGAGATCACTTTGCTGGAAAAATGGTTGCTTTGGAAGGTGGATTCGATGGTATTATACCTCACTGATGATGATAAGGAGGAGGAGGAGGAGGAGAGGAAGAGGAAGAGGAAGAGGAAGAGGAAGAAGAAGAAGAAGAAGAAGAAGAAGAAGAAGAAGAAGAAGAAGAAGAAGAAGAAGAAGAAGAAGAAGAAGAAGAAGAAGGTGGTTTATACCCCTCTCTTCACTACCCAAAGGAGTCTTGGAGCTGCTTACAATCACCTTTCCCTTCCTCTCCCTGCAACAGACACCCTCTGAGGTAGGTGGGGCTGAGAGAGCTCTCTTGAGAACTGCTCTGAGAGAACTTGTGACTAACCCAAGGTCACCCAGCTGGCTGCATGCAGAGGAGTGGGGAATCAAACCTGGTTCTCCAGATTAGAGTCCGCTGGGAGAGCTCTGAGAGAACTTAGAACAGCTCCAACAGAACTATGGCTTGCCCAAGGTCACCCAACAGCTGCAAGTGGAGGAGTGGGGAATCAAACCCGGTTCTCCCAGATTAGAGTCCACACACTTAACCGCTGCACCAAAAGGGAGCGATTCAGCCAAAGTCGAGGAGGAGAAAGAGCGCGGCGCACGGTGTTTGTGGGACACGGACCCAGCGGGGGGAGGATGAAGGTGGTGAAGTAACCCCCTCCCTTCCTGAGACCCCTAGCAGCTTCCCTATAACAGCAGGGTGACAACGGAGAAAAGCAATCCCCTGGAGGGGCGGGAGAGGCGTGGCCATCTACACGCAGGTGCCTTTCCCGGTTAGCCAAAACGCTCTAGGATATTTCGCAGACAGATGGACTCCGCAAACAAACGATGCCAAACACCACCGGCTGATCCTCTGGCCAAAAGAAGAAACAAATGATGATGCGGGATTGACAGGGCTTAATGGTTGTCGTCGCAAGCCTGTGGATCGACAGCTGTTCTATAAACCCGCTTCATGTGCAGCTCCAGTCCGGGGGCAGCCAATTACTCCTTCCAGACGAGCTGCTTGTCAAAGCACCTTCAGGGTGTCCCGCTGCACCGAAGCGTCTACGGGGAGATCGGTTTCTCTGCAATAAACAAACCTTTTCCCGGGTCTCTGCTTCCTCCAGAGCAAAGCTGAGCAAAACACGCCGTGTAACTTCCAACGCGATTGCCTCAGACAGATGTAAACTTGCAGGCTGCCAACGCCGCCGACCGTCCTTACTTTCTCGTGTGGAAAATCTGGGAAGCGATTGCAGCGTTAGAAACAAATGGCAGGCCTACGAGCCGTTCTGCTATCAACTGCCATCGCGAGTGAGGGTTTAAAAACCCTGGAGGTTGATCCAAATATGGAGGCGAAAAACGACGGTTTTCCGAGGAGAGTTCCCTTCCAGTTCAAATAAAGCCAGCCAAAGGGCAAAAACAACCAAACTGCCTCTAATCTACCCCGTCTTCCTTTGAAGCAAACAAATCGCCACCGTCACATGCGCACTTGCCCTTTTAAGGCGCCGTCTTCGGCCTCCTGAACACATTAATAATAGCTCATAAGAATAGCCATCACGCAGTTCGTGGAAATCGTGATTGACGGGAGCCCAGTGTCACAACTTCGACCGTTCTTAACAATCCTGCACCCTTGTGAGGATCAAACCTGGTCAGGGTCAGTGGTGACACAGAGACTGGGGAAATTCCTAGAGTGGCACCTGGAAGAGACATTGCATCCCCCTGAAAGGCCACGCTCCGCAGGCAGCACACACCCCTCAAATCTCCCACCACTTGCTGGCCACAGGGCTGGTAAGACTACTCTGAAGGTAGGAATCTATGGAGAACCAGAAAAGCTGCTCTGACCTCTGAAGAGAAACTGGGTACAAGTGTAATCAATAAATAAAATGTTGATTTGCTGTGTGCAATATGCCAAGGTTGCAAAAATCTTGGTTTTGTGCCTGCTCTTTGGTCCCGGGTTGGCCCTCTCTGTCACACAGTTCCATGTGGCTTTCTTGGACACAAGGCGCCATAAGATATGGACGAGGCACCATAGGCACAATAAGAGGAGGAGTAGCCAGAGAAGCATCATTTCCCCCTCTCCTCGGTGCCAGTACTGAATGCTTGCATGCAGCACAGCTGAACATTAAACTCCCCTTCTCAAACCACTGGCTATTGCACTTATGTAAGTAACATATATTATTGCACATATGTAAGCAACACTGCAGCTAACAATTAAACTCCACTTCTCAAACCACTGGTTATTGCACTTATGTAAGTAACATATATTATTGCACATATGTAAGCAGCACTGCAACGAACAATTAAACTCAACTTCTCAAACCACTGGTTATTGCACACATGTAAGTAACGTAAATTATTGAACATATGTACGCAGCACTGCAGCTAAACATTAAACTCTCACTTCTCAAAATATTGGTTATGGCACTTATGTGAGTAACATATTATTGCACCTATGTAAGCAGCAGTGCAGCTAAACATTAAACTCTACTTCTCAAAACATCAGTTAGTGCTCATATGTAAGCAACATAAGTTATTGCACCTATGTAAGCAATGTGCCAGTGTGGACCACACATGGAGCTTGCTATCTTCTTTACATTTCATGCCCTCAGCAGGGTAGTCTAACTTCTAAAAAAAACCTCCTCAGCTTGGTCACACCAACTGGGCTGGCATCTGGCCCGCTATTTCAGAAGAACCAGATTTTCTCATATAGAATTTTTGAGAACGCAAATATCCTTACGCTGTTAGGTTGCAAATGTTGGGGGAACAGGATGTTGTTTTGGCCCTTCTTATTTCAAGGCTTACAATTTAAAAGTTTTGGGAAATTATAACGATAGGTTTCTACAGCTCTAAAAATAATACCAACTTTATGTGCCTACTTGGGGAAAAAAAACACCGAAGGAAACCCAGTCAGCTCCTCCGTCTGTAAGAGTTACAGCACAATCCCAAACAATGTTGACCTTCAATGGATTTAGCAGAGTATTAACTCTGCTCGGACTGCACTGTCAGCTCTCTTAATCCACTAGTAATATTACGGTGGTTTAATGATATTCCTCTTATAGCACCAGAAAGGAAAACAGCAACAACACCGTTATAAGGACGATGCCGTAATGCTTGGTATTAGAAACCTCTCAAGGCATGTAAATTTCCCTCATAGCCCCTGAATGCTGAGTCTCTTCATTCTTACCTGACCAGCATTCCCCCTCCCTCCATTTCTCCTTTCCTCTACAGCTCCAGTCTCCCTCTAGGTTGCTTGAAGTCGACAGGGAAGTATTCAGTGTGGTCGCCTAGCAACTGCCACCCAGTTTCTTCCTTCCATCGATTCTGCAAAAGGAACCGGCCAGGCCAAAGATGAACTTGCAACCGGCAGCGGATGCAGGACACAGAAGGCAGCAAGTGGTATAGATGGGCAGGCGGGGTCATTTAGTAGAAAAAGAGGTGCAGGAGCTCATTAGCATAACCTATTTGCATATGCCACACCCCCTGGTCTAAGAGATCTCTTAGATCCAAGGCCCTTTCAGCCTTGCCCTCGGCTCCCGCGGGCCAGAAAAGGTAAGGGGGTGGGCAGGCAGGCCTTTCCCCAGCCCCGCGCCTCAGGATGGGGCGAGAAAGGTGAAGGAGGCCCTCTGCAATTTACCTTGATTCTTCTTGCTCCTCATGGCCCAACTGAGGGCTGCTGGGAGCAGGGGGCGGGGCTTGCTGCATGTGCCCACCCCCTGGGCTCCTTACTGCCGGAGCGTCGCTCCTGTGCACTCCGGCAGGAAATGAGCCCTGGATGGGCCACCTAGGCTACCATGGGAATCTATTTCCTGTTGTCTGACAGCAGACACCTTCCCACCTCTTCTGTTTCGCAGAGAAGGTGACAGAACAGAATGGATAACCACTACAGAGGAGAGATTCAGGTAGGTGGCCATGTTGGTCTGAAGCAACAGAACAAAATCTGAGTCCAGTGGGGCACCCTGAAGATCAACTCTTCTTCAGATGTATGCCAATACGTGCGTGCACACAAAAGCTTATATCCAAAATAAAACTATGTTGGTCTTAAAGGTGCCACTGGACTCAAACTTTGTTCCATTACAGAAGGGATTAGTGCTCAAAGGAATATGGTTGGAACAGAGCCTATGCATCCAAAACTGAAGGCCACTGGAGTAAGAGAGAATGTCTGTTCTAAAGTCTACCACTGTTACATAAGTCACCCTGTGAGGTAGGCGGGTCTGAGAGAGCTCTTTCCGGAACTGTCCTTGAGAGAACAGCTCTGAGAGAACTTATGACTGACCCAAGGTCATCTAGCAGCTGCAAGTGGAGGAGGAGTGGGGGAATCAAACCTGGTTCTCCCAGATCAGAGTCTGCACACTTAACCACTACACCAAACTGGCTCTCAAGTACCCTTGTAGAAATCTGATTCGAGCATATAAGAAGCACAAAGCGGCAGAGGAAAAGAATGCTCTACCTGAGGAGAATGCGGAAGAAAAGTGGAGGAGACAGGCAAAGAAAAGTGGAGGAGACAGAAATCTCATTCACAGCATTCGCCTAATGGATGTACACTTCAATGCATCTAAGGAAGTGAGCGCTGACTCCCAAATGCTTTTGCCGAACAGGACGTCACGTCTGTAGCAGCAAAATAAAACTGGAAGTCAAGCAGCTCCTTAAAGACTAATGTGGCTGAGGGTATGTATTTGGGTGTGTGTTAAGTGCTGCCAAGTTGCTTTCAACTTATGGTGACCCTATGAACTAAGGTGCCTTCACTAACAGCCTTGCTCTGGGCCCTCGTGGCTTCCTTGACGGAGTCCGTCCATCTCCTGTCGGGTCTTCCTCTTTTCCCGCTGCCTTCCACCTTTCCTAGCATTATTTCCTTTTCCAGTGACTCTTGTCTTCTCATAATGTGACCAAAGTACGATCGCCTCAGTTTAGTTATGGCTAAAGGTAAAGGTTTCCCTTGCTCGAGAGCCAGTCGATTCCGACTCCAGGGGGCGGTGCTCGCCTCCTTTTCCAAGCTGAAGAGCCAGCACTGTCCGAAGACATCTCCGTGGTCATGTGGCCGACATGACTAAACACTGAGGCACATGGAACGCTGTGACCTTCCCACCGAAGTGGGATCTATTTATCTACTTGCAATTTCTTGCTTTCGAACTGCTAGGTTGGCAGGAGCCGGGGCTAGAGACGGGAGCTCACTCTGCCCCGTGGCATTTGGGTCTCGAACTGCCGAGCTACCGACCTTCCAGTCTGCAGCTCAGCATCTTAACCTCTGAGCCACCGCGGCCCAATTTACAGCTACTAGCATGCAATTTCCCAAGGGGTTCCTAGAACCCCTTGTAAGCCAGGTTCTGAGAAACCTGGGGTTGGATCCAGATGAATTTGGCAATTTCCACTGATTCCTTCTTACTCCTGCAGACCCCCCCCCCATGTCTTTCCTCACGGTTTCCTATCCACCAAGAGCAGCATTTCATGCTATTCAATGGGCTACAATAGGAGGGAGAAGGCAGGAAATTCTGCTGACATAAAAAATTGTTTGGCTCCAACCCCTCATCTGCATCCAGGGTCGACGCCCTGAGCCTACTTCAGCGGGGAAGGCAGGGTATAAATCTAATAAATCAATAAATATAAAGGTCTCCCGGAATGAGCCCCAAAAACTGAAGATCTCCTGGAATAGAAACCCATCTACGGATCTCCCCCCGGACAAAAAGGCAGCTTTGGAGGGGGGACTCGATGGCATCAGACCCCTGATGTGTGTGTCCCCCCTTCCCAAAAACTGCCCTCCCCAGGATCCACCCCCCAAATCTCCAGGAAATTCCCAACCTAGAGTTGGTAACCCGCTCTGCAACAGGCAGAAAACCGCACGAGACAGGTCAGATGATAAACCGACGCAGACTTTGCTACCTGCCCTTGGCAAGAGACGGCTACCTGATTTGTAAATCTTCAAATGATGACAATGTTCTTAAGTGCTTTCTGGGTGTGTACGAGAGAGGACATCGGCGCCGGGAAGATTTACGATGCTTCTGTGTCCCAGGGAGCTCCTTCTAAAACGTACTCTTTGTCACCCCGGCCTGGTCATCAGCTACTTTTCCTTGAGATTTTCTCCAGAGAGGGACTCGGAAGGTTATCTGAAGTTGGTGTTCCGCCAACTGTTCACCGGCTCCATGACACCCTTGGTTGCTTTCGAACATTTGAAGTAGGGCAAGTGCCAAGATGATTAACCTCTTCAGTGCACAAATGCAAAGCCACAAGGAGGAAGAGTTACTTTGGTATTTCTACTATAGGGGGAAAAAAGACTGAAAACGGGAGAACTCCCATCCCCAGGTTGACAGTGGCTGCTGGGAAACGGGGGGGAGGAATTAACCTCATCATCTAATGGTATGATGTCACTTCTGGGTTTCCCCCGGAAGTAATGTCACGCCTCTCTAGGAAACACCAAAACTCTTATGTCAAAACCATAGCATTTTTGGTGATTCCTAGAAGGGCACGATATCACTTGTGGGGGCAGAAGTCACTTCAGTCATCTCTAGGAATAACCCCAAACTCTGTGGTTTTGCCACAGAGTTCCTGGCAATCCCAGAACTGACTTCACACTGTCATTGACGCCCACCCCTCCATGACACCAGGCACCTCCGGTTCTCTGCTGGTGGGTGCACATTACGAAAAGAGTTGGTACTTAACCTCCCATTCAGATTTGAATTCCACCGTTCTTGGAGGACTGTGAAAGTGTTCTTTGAAGGGGGGGGGTTAAAAAAAAATCTTCTCCCAGTCTTCCTTTTAATATTTCAGGTATATTTTGTAAAAAGAAAAAAAGTAAGCCTGTAGCCATGTAACTCCACCATCCAAGGCAAGGTTAGAGAGATTCTACTAGGTGTGATACCAACTAAACCATAAACACCTTTATGTATGCACTCTTAGTGGGGGGGAATGCATATTTCTCTTTCCTTCAGAAAAAAATAAAAATAAAATGGAACACCTGCGCATGAGACTGCAGCTTTTTAATGAGGTCTCGTGGCTTTAATGCAAGAAAACCAAAGGCCTGCTTCCTCTGGGGAATCACCATGGGAGATTTCCCAAAAGGGGAACAGAACTATTGATATGTATCTAGGATATTGCTAGGCAGAAATTCCTCTCGCACAAATCCAGCCCAAACAGTCTTTTCAAATGGCTCAAATGAAAAGGTTGCTTGGGCTGGATTCGTGCTTCTTTTTTCATTCCCGTTGGCACTGGATTGGTTCAGACCTGGCTAGCAAAAGGGTGATGGGTGAACCATGCTTGGAGCGCCAAAAATAAAAGCTACCTCGCAGGGGTCTGGCATTTCCTACAAGCTTAAAGTTTGGTAAATGAGTACATAAGGACATAATGATTCCTAGAAATTCGTGGGAACAGAACATTTGAACTCGTCACATGCCAAAACCTAGGACACGAATCTTCTCCGGTAACAGAGGTCCAAACTATTTTGAACTATTCAAAATATGGAGAGTGGAGAAGCGGCATTCCAAGGTTCTGCAGGCCCCATAATCAGTCTTGAACTGGGGAAGGCGGGATTTCCTGGCGCATTTAGAAAGAAGAATGCACTACAGTTGCCAACTGCAGCTCAGGAAGTTCCTGAAGATGTAGGGTTGCCAGCTCCAGGTTGAGAAATACCTGGAGATCTGGGGGGAGCAGTTTGAGGAGGGCGGGGCTTAAGTAGGGGAGGTACTTCAGTGGGGGTATAATTCCACAGAATTGACCTTCCACAGCAGTAGAGTTGCCAGTTCCCTCCTGGCAACCAGTGGAGGAGGAGGGACTTCCTGGGAGTGGCAGGGAGGCCCATCCGACATACAGCGACGTCTCCACATCACTACTTGCGTGACTTGAAAGCGATGTCATAACATCTGGGGCATCAGGGCAATGATCTGGTATATGGGAGAAAACTCTATAGTAAATTTGGGTTCGACCACAGAGATTTTGCCCAAATACCAGAGCATCGCCCTGACGTCCTGGATGTGATGATGTCACTTCCGGGTTGCAAGGGCAGTGACACAGACACATCACTGCACGTCGGATGGATGTCCCTCTTTTTCAGGGGAAGTTCTCCCCTGCCAGCCAGTGGATCAGCGGTGTGTAGGTGTGGCCCGTGAGCTGGGAACCCTGCTGACACCAGGGCGTCCAGCAAACCCTACAAAGCAGCCATTTTCACCACGTCAATGGATCTCTGTTGCTTGGAGATCAGTTGCAATCCCAGGAGATCTCCCACCACCAACTGGAGGTTGGCAACCCTAGGGGCCAGTGAGCTGGGGTGGGCGGGGTTTGGGGAAGGGAGCTCAGTGGGGGTGGGATGCCATACAGTCCACTCTCCGAAGCTGACATTTCCTCCAGTGGGACTGTTGGGATTTTGTCTTTAAATAGAGGGTGGGTGCAACAGACAAAAGTCCGTATGGTCAAAGCGATGGTATTCCCAGTAGTCACATATGGCTGCGAGAACTGGACTTTAAGGAAGGCCGAAGAATAGATGCTTTCGAATTATGGTGCTGGAGAAGACTCTTGAGAGTCCCTTGGACTGCACGGAGATTGAATCAGTCAGTCCTAAAAGAAATCAACCCTGACTATTCCCCGGAAGGCCAGAGACTGAAGCTGAAGCTCAAAGACTTTGGCCACCACCAAATGAGAAGGGAGCCCTCACTGGAGAAGACCCTGATGCTGGGGAAGACTGAAGGTCAAAGAAGAAGGGGGTGGCTTTATGAATGGGATTGAGCAGGTTGAGAAAGAAGTACTTTTCTCCCTTTCTCACAATACAAGAACTCGTGGGCACTCCATGAAATTGCTGAGCAGTCGGGTTAGAACAGATAAAAGGAAATACTTCTTCACCCAAAGAGTGATTAACATGTGGAATTCACTGCCACAGAAGGTGGTGGCAGCTACAAGCATGGACAGTTTCAAGAGGGAATTAGATAAACATATGGAGCAGAAGTCCACCAGTGGCTATTAGCCACAAGGTATGGATAGGAACTCTCAGTCTGGGGAAGGTGATGCACTCTGTTCTTGGTGCTGGAGGGGGCAGCAGTGGGAGGGCTTCTAGTGTCCTGGCCCCACTGCTGGACCTCCTGATGGCCCCTGGTATTTTTGGCCGCTGTGTGACAGAGTGTTGGACTAGATGGGCCATTGGCCTGATTCAACATTGGCTTCTCTTATGTTCTTATGGCAAAGGATGAGATGGTTAGACAGTGTCACCGATGCAACAAACATGAAATTAAGCAAACTCCGGAGGACGATGGAGGACAGGAGGGCCTGGCGTGATGTGGACCACGGAGGTCACAAAGAGTCGGACTCGACTGTGTGACTGAATAACAACAACAAAAAGCAATAGACAAGAGCCACACCAAGCTTAAGTTATAAAAAAACATAACTTCACTGAAGACAACGACAGGGAAGGGCACTTTGAATAAAGAAATTAAATATATTCTAGGAGCTGACTACATCCCATCAGTTACATCGCTAATGTGGGAATGGCAGCTATCCTCTTTCCTTCTTCTTGCCAGAACGAAGAGCCATAAAACCTGTGAATACGTGCATACGAGATCAAAACGTTTTCTACAAACGAGATGCTAGTTGACCAATAGAAAAGGTTACAGGTCACTTCCAATGCTCCCTCTAAGCAGTGGAATCTTGTGAGCAAAAATTCTACTTTGTGAGCTACCGGCATTAAAGTGGTGAGCGAGCGATTTGGCTACTGCGTAAATGAGTTTGCTCTGGAGTCATCCCGCCGGAGCTAAGACGAAAATGTGTGAGCCGGACGCTAAAAAACCATGAGCTAGCTCACACTAACTCAGCTTAGAGGGAACACTGGTCCCTTCATTAGGATAAACAACTCCCACGTAATTTCCCCGCCTTGACTAAACACTATTCTTACAGGCTATAGGTCAAATCATGCATCATCCTGTTAACTAACAACAACATTTAACTCCACAATGACTGAAATGTTAACAACTTGCAACTTCCAACAGGAATCGATGCCTATCTGGTAATCCCAGGATATCAGTTCTAATGCCCATCTTGTAATTCCAGGAAATCAGTTCAACATTTAACTCCGGCTCCACTTGGAGGCTGACACCCCCAGAATGCCACACACGCCCCCCGAATGTATGCGGCAATCACTGTTACAAAAAAGAAGTATCACACCCCAAGGGAGATGGGAGTTCCAACGGTAATTACAGCATTCAAGGGGAACCGCCGTTCTGAAGGTCAGCTGCCGGAGCTATGCAATCCCAGGCCTACTTAGACGAAAGGGAGTCGGTGACTGTTTTGTGGTGACGCAACATTCCCCCTCGGAAACCTTTTCAGAGCCCGGGAGCTCCCCGCTGGCACAATTGAGCCATTAAGGCACGAGGCTGGAATCAGCGCTTCGAGCTGGGGATATGGGCAGGCAAGTAAAATCGCCACTCGTGCTCTGAATGGCAGGGCCTGAATAGCCGGCGGTTCAGTCACTGCACAAGTGCAGAGAAAAAAGGGATTTGTTTCAATAGTAAGGTAAAGGTAAAGGCTTTCCTTGCTCGAAAGCCAGTCAAATCCAACTCTAGGGGTGCGGTGCTCATCTCTGTTTCCAAGCTGAAGAGCCAGCACTGTCTGAAGACGTCTCTGTGGTCATGTGGCCGGCATGATTAGACGCCAAGGTGCATGGAATGGTGTTACCTTCCCATCGAAGCGGTACCTATTTATCTACTTGCAATTTCTAAAAGGCCTTTACCTGAGAAAGCTCTGTAAACTCACACACAACTTCAGACACCTGTACCTCCGCCCTCATGCTCTTAGCCACGGTACCACCCCGGTTCTCTTACACGGGCCCCCCTCCGATCTTTTTCACTTTCGGAATTCTGTCGCAGAGTGGTGGACGCAACCACAAAACGGCTGCTGCAGGAGGCAGAAGGAACCATAAAATGTCTGAAAGGAGATGCACAATTCTGATACAGGGTTGCCAACTCCAGTTTGGGAGGTTCCTGGAGATTTGGGAGTGAAGCCTGGGGAGGGCAGAGTTTGGGGAAGGGAGGGACCTCGGAGGGGTAAACCGCCATCAAATCCACCCACCAAAGCAGCCATTTTCTCTGTATTATGGTGATCAGTTGCCAATGGGGGAGGTCTCCAGGCCCCACCTGGAGGTTGGCAACACTACAATGATACTAACTTTTCAGAAGTTCTGTTCAAAGGGGGGATTCCATTCTCTGTCTTTCAACACACACACACACACACTTACACACAGAGAACACCCAAGTGCATAGGAAAAGAGGAGCAAGAGATAATAAAACCTACACAATGGTGGCAGTCCACGCTCCCTCTAAGCTGTGGAGTCTTGTGAGCACAAATTCTACTTTGTGAGCGACTGGCATTAAAGTTTTAGGAAGCGATTCGGCTGCTGAATTAATTAGTTTGCTCCAGAGCCATCCTTCCTGAGCAAAGACAAAAATGTGTGAGCCGGAGGCTAAAAAACTGTGAGCTAGCTCACACCGACTCAGCTTAGAGGGAACACTGGTGGCAGCTACTGCCAAAAACATTTTAAAAAAATTCCGCATGGCCGATCGGAAGCCCAGCTAGGCACGAGCCCCACCTGGCCCCACCCACTTTCTAAAACCACCTGGCATGTGCCAGAAGAGGCATCAACGGGCAGCGTAGCAACCATGGGTGCCACTTTGGGGGGCGGGGGCAGCCCTCACACTTTACTCCAGCACATGGTGCTTATGCTAATTTAGCGCAAAACGGGGTTGAAGCACATACATTTTGAGGAACTAGATTCGAGTCCAGTAGCACCCTAGATACCAACAAGATTTTGGGGGGTATCACAGAATCATAGAGTTGGAAGGGACCTCCAGGGTCATCTAGTCCAACCCCCTGCACAACGCAGGAAATACACAAATACTTCCCCCTCCACACCCGCAGTGACCAGTGTTCCCTCTAAGCTGAGTCGGTGTGAGCTAGCTCACAGTTTTTTAGCCTCCGGCTCACACATTTTTGTCTTAGCTCAGGAAGGGAGGGCTCCAGAGCAAACTAATCTATGCAGTAGCCAAATGGCCGGCTCCAACTTTAATGCCAGAAGCTCACAGAGTAGAATTTTTGCTCACGAGACTCCACAGCTTAGAGGGAGCATTGGTGGTGACCGCTGTTCCACGCTCAGACGATGACAAAAAACCTCCATCACCACCAAAGTGGTGACCGGCATTTCCCTGGGCATGTAAGAAAGGGCCACAAGAACTAAGCACCGAGGCAGCCCTTCCTGCCCTCCCTCTCATGATCTGGCCAAGTTCACAGGATCCGCATGGCTGTCCGATGGCCACCGAGCCTCTGTTTGGAAATCTCTAAAGGAGGAGAGCCCGCCACCTCCCGAGGAAGCCTCTTCCACTGAGGAACTGCTCTCGCTGTCAGGAAGTTCTTCCTAAGGTTTAGCCAAAAACTCTTCTAGCTTAATTTCAACCCCGTTGGTTCTGGTCCAACCTTCTGGGGCAACAGAAAACGACTGAGCGCCGTCCTCTATAATATGGCAGCCCTTCGAGTACTTGAAGATGGTGACCATATCCCCTCTCCATCGTCTCCTCTACAGGCTAAGCATACCCAGCTCCTTCAGCCTTTCCTCACAGGACTTGGTCTC
Source organism: Gekko gecko (assembly GCA_029375565.1). Classification (NCBI taxonomy): domain Eukaryota; kingdom Metazoa; phylum Chordata; class Lepidosauria; order Squamata; family Gekkonidae; genus Gekko; species Gekko gecko. The sequence goes on along the minus strand of JAPDNY010000003.1, from coordinate 1,079,504 downwards.
CAGACCACTCGCCATCTTTGTTGCCCTCCCCTGGACACGTTCCAGCTCGTCTATCAGCTTGCAAGGGTCCCCGCTCCCTCCAACAGGGCCTTGACCCTTGAAAGTGCATACCCCATAAATCTTGTCCATCTCTGAGGCGCTCCTAGACTCCAGTCTAGCAGTTCTCCGGCGGACCAGCAGGGCCACCCTCCTGTATTACTTTTGTATTTGTATACTAATTTTGAATTAACACTTGAGTTACTCTTGTATTTGTATGCTAATTTGCTGCCATTCCCAGGCCTTACCAACTGCTTTAATCCAATCTCAGCTATACTTACCGCCCCAGTTACTTATTCATCTTGACTCTAACTAGCCTTTCCTGGCAACTAACCCCCTCCTCTATCTCTATGTACAGCTTGAGGATGTCTGCCTGAATGTATCTGAAGAAGTGTGAATGCACACGAAAGTGTATACCCAGAATTAAACTTTGTTGGTCTGAAGAAATGTACATGTACGCAAAAGTGTATACCCAGAATTAAACTTCCTTGGTCTGAAGAAATGTACACGTACAAGAAAGTGTATACCCAGAATTAAACTTCGTTGGTCTTAAAGGTGCCCACTGGACTCAAACTTTGTTCTACTGCTTCCGACCCACACAGCGACCCACCTGAATACATCTCCCCTCTGAAATTATAAATTCTGAGGAAGACAGTCAAAAACTTTGTTATTCAAGAAAACTTTTGAGCTGTGATACAGAAGAGCTTTGTCACAGTTATTAGCATAGAAATGACTGAGCACTTCATTTGGATTTTCCAATATTGTTATGCAAGACTTTTATGTTTTTACATTTAATACTGTGTACCTAATCTGTTTTGACTTGCCAGAAGGACCTCCTTGGGATAATAACGTGGGAGATCAAATTCAGCATGTGGGATTAAGGGCCAAATTAAATTTTCCACATTTCGATATTTGTGAAGAAATTTGCATGCCTGACGAGAGGGGAAATCTTCTCTCAAACAGCTAAGCAAACAACATGAAAACTGGAAGCATTTCTCAGCTTTTCACCCAAGACAAAGCAAATGCCTCCAAAGGCACAGTTTTAAGGTGTCATAGAGAGAGAGAAAATAGCCTCAACCTTGGTTATAAGCAGCAATGGCAGGTGCATCCCTGGGGGAACAAAAACCACCGAGACTTTGGGGGATGGGACATTAGGGAAACCCAGATGTGACACAACTGCACCGTGTGATGCTCTAAGATTTCCACCAATCCCTGTGGCTTTTACCACTGAGTGATGGGGTTCCTAGACCATCATGGGAGGAACAAAAATGGCTGAAAACGGGAGGGGGCACCATACCAGCACATGACATCACTTCCGACACTGACCAGTTTGGTGTAGTGGTTAGGAGCGCAGACTCTAATGTGGGAGGACCAGGTTTGATTCCCCACTCCTCCACTGGCACCTGGCTGGATGACCTTGGGCAAGCCATAGTTCTGACAAGAGCTTGTCGGCCGGTGCATTAGAAATGCCTTAACAAGATTGCAGCCTGTTAGACAGATCACGGTGATCTAAATGGCAGTCAAGGGTCACATGACTGGACATGTTGCATCAGCCTACGGGAGGCGTTTCAGTGACTCAGCATTTCTGTGCTGATTGGATCTTTGGACGGATCCATGTCCATGTAAGTCTGTGCTGTACATACCGCTGTATGCCAGTATGGTATCAGGTTGCTGGGCGAAGCAGTCTGTCAGCTGAAACTGTGAATGCTTAGCTATAAGGACTGTGTATGTAATGTAAATAAAAGTGTAAATAGCACCAACTTAAGCTGGCTTGTGCAAGTTCTATATGACTCTGCAACACTCACCATAGGAACAGGAGATATACCACCAACCATCATTGACCACAAGACCTGTCAGAGCTGTCCTTGAAAGAGCAGTTCTCAGTCAGAGCTCTCTCAGCCTCACCTACCTCACAGGGTGTCTGTTGTGGGATAGAACTCCAGAAGCCCACCCACTGTCCCCGTCCCCCCCAAGCACCAAGAGCACAGGGCATCACTGCCCCAGACATTGTGTTCCATCTAGACCATGTGGCTAATCGCCACTGATGGACCTCCGCTCCATAGTTTATCCAATCCCCTCTTGAAGGTTTTGATCCATGTAGCTGCCACCACCTCCTGAGGCAGTGAATTCCACCAGTTAATTATGCTTTGTGTGAAGAAGTCCTTCCTTTTGTCTGTTCTAAGCCTACTGCGCCTTAATTTCATGGAGCGCCACGAGTTCTCGTGTCGTGACAAAGGGAGAAAAGTCCTTCTTTCTCTGCCTTCTCTATTCCCTGCATAATTTTATAAACCTCTGGCATGTCTCCCCTCGGTCATCATTTCTCCAAGCTAAAGAGCCCTAACCTCTTTAACCTTTCTTCATAGGGAAAATGTTCCATCCCCGTAATCATTACAGTTGCCCTTTTCTGTACCTTTTCCCAATGCTATAATAATTTCAACTAAGCCTTGAGCTTAGACAGTCAGGGAATTCAATAAGCACATAGAGCAGAGGTCCCTCAGTGGCTATTAGCCACAAGGTATAGATGGAACTCTCGGTCTGGGGCAAGTGATGCTCTGTATTCTTGGTGCTTTGAGGGGCAACAATGGGAGGGCTTCTGGAGTTCTGACCCCACAGGTGGACTTCCTGGTGGCACCTGGTATTTTTGGCCACTGTGTGACACAGAGTGTTGGAATGGATGGACCATTGGCCTGATCCAACATGTTTTCTCTTATGTTCTTATTTCTGGAGCAGTGATGCTCTGTATTCTTGGTGCTTGGGAGGCAACAGTGGGAGGGCTTCTGGAGTTCTGGCCCCACTGGTGGACCTCCTGATGGCCCCTGGGTTTTGGCCACTGTGTGACACAGAGTGTTGGAATGGATGGGCCATTGGCCTGTTCCAACAAGTCTTCTCTTATGTTCTTATGTCTGAGGCAGTGATGCTCTGTATTCTTGGTGCTTGGGAGGTCAACAGTGGGAGGGCTTTTGGAATTCTGGTCCTGCTGGTGGACCTCCTGGTGGGCCCCGGGTTTTGGCCCCTGTGTGACAGAGTGTTGGACTGGATGGGCCATTGGCCTGATCCCACATTGGCTTCTCTTACGTTCTTATGGGACTGTCTGGTTCCCTCAGCCCATAAAAGCCACCTCCTCGGATTTTTTGATTTTTTTAAAAAAAAGACTTCCAAGCAAATCTTTAATCAAAGAAGAGGCTTCTATCAAGAACTGCAAAGCGGGACCAAATAGACGGGTTTTCAGCTCAGCGCTGGTGCAATTACTGAAAACACGCAGGCCACTAATTCAGACCTCCCGCCAGCCGGATTATTGCTGGACAAACACCGCTTGTGGGAAAAGCACACCAGATTTCGCTTGGAATCCCTTTCAATCCCGGCTCTTTTCGCCTAATTGAAGCCCGAGAGGGCAGAGGAAGGCAGGGAGGAAAGCTGGAAACGGCCAGGAAATCAATCCATTTCCAAGTGCTTACAACTTAATGTGCGCGGCACGGATCCGGCTTTGCCCCTTCGACGTTATTTAAATTCTCCAGCCCGGCTTAGTTGCTCCACATTGCAGAACAGTGCTGGGTTTTGTTCTTCTTGTTTTTTGAAGAAAATCAGAATTAAAGACCAACTGTTGCTCTAGCTAAATAGGAGGGGGGTGACATTGGTGCGCCGACCTGGGGGCCATTCCGCTTTCTTTCCAGAAGTTCAGGGGGAGGTCAGCAGCGAGCGAGAGAGAGAATTCGATAGAGAGGAGCTTAAAGTAGTTAAAAATCGAGCCTGCATGTGGCATTATATATTAACTGCGCTTTGTGGATGTGAAGTGATGAGAAGGCTTCAAGAACTGGGGTTTTGGTATTCGTCACACCGTCTAGTTCGAACAGCTATTACAGACACGGAAACAAAAGGGTACCCAACCTGGGATGAAGTGCTAGCATTAAAAACTCATAATAAGCCAATCATTTGATAACTTATAGAGTTGCCAACTCCAGGTTTGGAACATTCCCGGAGATCTGGGTCTGAATCCTGGGAAGGGCGGGGTTCGGGGAGGGGAGAGACCGCTGCAGGTGTTAATGTCACAGTCGACCTCCAAAGCAGCTGTTTTCTCCAGGGGGGCTGATCTCTGTTGGCTGGAGACCAGTTGCAATACACCAGGAGATATCCAGACTCCACCTGGGGGTTGGCCACCCTATGAGACAGAAACCGACACACACATATTTACGAGCACGGGGTTCTACAGGGCCAGCAGCCAACATCTGGTTTAAGAGGATCTTCACTTGTGCATGATCCTTTGGTAGGTCATGTTTAAATCAGTGATTTACGATCCAGAATCACAGAGTTGGAAGGGGCCATACAGAGCATCTAGTCCAACCCCCTGCCCAATGCAGGGACCAGCCTAAAACATCCCTAACAAATATTTGTCCAGCCTCTTCTTGAAACCTGACAGTGAAGGGGAGCTCACCACCTCCCCGGGCAGCTGATTCTACCTCTGAACCACTCTAACCGTGGAAAAGTTTCTCCTAATATCCAGCCGATACCTTTTTGCATGTCATTTAGACCCGTTGCTTCGGGTCCTCTCCTCTGCTGCCAACTGGAATGGCTCCTTGCCCTCCTCCAAATGACAGCCTTTCAAGTCTTTAAAGAGAGCAATCATGTCCCCCCTCCATCTCGTCTTCTCCAAACTAAACATTCCCAAGGAGTCCCTCAGTCTTTCCTCATAGGGCTCAGTCTCCAGACCCCGGATCATCCTCGTCACTCTCTTCTGCACCCTCTCGATTTTGTCCACGTCCTTTTTGAAGTGAGGCCTCCAGAATTGCACACAGGACTCGAGGTGCGATCTGACCAAGGCAGTATACAGAGGGGCTGTGTCCTCCTGCGATTTCGATGCTACGGCCCTTTGAATACAACCCAAGACTGAATTTGCCTTTTTGGCCACCGCATCACACTGACAGCTCATATTCAGTTCACAGTCCACCCTTACCCCGAGATCTCTTTCGCATACACTACTCCCCAGAAACGTATCCCCCATCCAGTATTTGTGCTTGACATTTTTGTGGCCCAGATGTTAATACTGTGCCTTTATCTTCGTTGAATTGCATCCTGTTCGCAACTGCCTGCTTCTCCAGTGGCCAAACCCCAGACGTATAAGCATTCACGTGCCAGCGATCTGTACGCCAGGAACGGAGTGGACCAAGGCGAACAAGGTGGCCCATACTGTGTTGGCAGGTCACAGCTGCTTGGCTCATGACCAAAGAGAGCAGTTTCCCCCCTACAGTCCCACAGGGTTAACTGTAAAAAAAATAATTAATTTGCCTTGGAAGCATAGAAGCTTTACACAGTATCCCTGGTCTCCCACATTTCCTGGTTAAGGGGGAAATGCAAACAAATGACAAAGATGAGCTGACTCCAGTGGTACCAAGAGAAAGAAATTTTACTGACAAAAACAGAAGCACACCTTACATGACGGATTCATGTAAGTAGATTTAACTTACTGTGAACAGATTAACTTCAAAAAAGGTTAATTTGCTACAGCTCCAGACCCGGGTAAGAGAGAGAAGAAGAAGAGAGGTCCTATATAAGATGAAGCAGAAGGCGAATGTCAGGGCCAAAGATGATCAACATCTAACCAATGAGAGGAGGGGCCAACCGCTCAGTTTACCCGAGTGAGAGAATTCCGCTAACCCTTTCCCTCCCAGATCCTCTTGCATGCAGAGTTACAATAGCCAATGAAAAAGGGATTGACCAGAGTTTTGCCCTAATTCCAGAGCGTCCCTGGAAGTACGCTGACATCTCTTCCAGCATGCACCAGAAGTGATGTCACCTCCAGTGTCACCCGCATCATAAGAACATAAGAGAAGCCAATGTTGGATCAGGCCAATGGCCCATCTAGTCCAACACTCTGTCACACAGTGGCCAAAAATACCAGGTGCCCTCAGGAGGTCCAACAGTGGGGCCTTCCCCCCACCACCTGCCTGGCAACTTTACCTCCAGGGGGGACCTGGCATGCCTACCATCAGGGCAGCCCCCAATGGGAAATTCAAAGGCTGATCTGTTGCATCTCACTCTAATCTGGGAGAACCGGGTTTGATTCCCCACTCCTCCACATGCCGCTGCTGGTGTGACCTTGGGCAAGCCATAGTCCTGTCAGAGCTGTCCTTGAAAAGAGCAGTTTCTGTCAGAGCTCTCTCAGCCCTGCCTACCTCCCAGGATGTCTGTTGTGGGGAGGGGAAGGGAAAGGAGATTGTCAGCCGCTCTGAGACTCCAAGTGAAGGACTGAGTATAGCATAGGGGCCCCCCAACATGACGCTCGGAGGAGCCATGGAACCTGCCAGCAACTTTCCTGGTGCTAGGTGGGTGTCACTGGCCATTGGAGGCCTCATTGGCCGTGCAGATTTTTAAACACACTGTTTTAGCAGCAGCGGCCACCACAACTCAAGGATCTTCACTAAATGACTGAAGGGGAGCCGTGGCGGCCATTTTGTGGCTGTCTCCACCTCCCGTGGCGGCCATTTTGTGACAGCCATTCTGTGGCTGCTCCCACCACACGGGATCAGATTTCTAAAGGTGCCTGTGGCTCAAAAAGGCTGGGGACCCTGGTACAGCCTGTATCTCATCAGATCGCGGAAGCTAAGGCAGGGTCCGTACTTGGACGGGAGACCACTAAGGAAGACTCTGCCGCCGAAGGCGATGCCAAACCACCACTCTTTTCTCACCTGCCTTTAGAAACCCCAGCAAGTCAGTTGTGACTCAACAGTACTTAGGTTCGTACACGTATAGAGACGCTCCCGATCTATTCTATTCTCATCCTGCACAGGCTTCCAGCTCAAGATCTATGAAAATTAATTTACTGAGCCTGAAAATTCATTTGCCAAACGGGCCTATCCAGGGTTTCCGGAGGCAATATTGTTGTTGTCAGGTTACAGGTTTTAGAACGCCTGCAGAATTTAGCGTCCTCGTGGCATCACCTGAGCTCCGTGAGGTAAATCAATATGACCTCCCCACACACACAAGGTTCACTCGAGACAACCGGTAAACTATTTGCTAATTGTATAAATGAAGATGGTGAATCAATACTCGCGCAATTCCATTTTCGGATGGAAGATTTATTCGGGGCAGAAGGTCAAAGGCCAGCCTTCTCTCTTTCTCGCAGTCAAAAACCGCCTTTTACCTCACCCGTCCTAGGGAGGATTATGTTATATAACAGCTAACCAAATAACAACCGCAGAATTGCCGTTTCACTCTAGAGAAACCTGTTAACGGTTACTCTGGACCAATTACTGTAAAGAAGCAAAACTCAGCGTAACGCACATGTGCTAAGAGCATCCTCCTCCGGATATTTTAAAAAATGAGTTCATTTGCCATCCTTAGCAAACCATTCGATACATCTTTGCAAGAAGCCGAACAGCTCCCCTCTCCTTCACTGCACGGCGAATACACCACCGGGGACACGGAACCAAAAGCAAAAATCCTTATTATCTGTCATCAGCAGCGTTCGCCGTTTTTTATCGTTTCAATTCTTTGAATCCCCTTGTTGGATCCGAAATTAAGAAGCGCTGGGGTGAAACCTATGTATCAGGGATTGCATTTCTCTCAGGATCAGCTGTGGGGTGGGGGAGTGGGGGATAAGAACGCATTTCTTCAGAAGAAAAGCCAAAAACCCAATCCAATTGTCGAGTTTTCACCGCAATGAAGACAAATTCCCACGGCAGGGTTGCATTTAATTGAGCAACCCCATTAACAGTCTAATGTCGCTTCCCTCCGGAGATGCAGATGAGATCAATTCCCTGTTTGGCTGAGCTCTGTTCGATGAAAACCATCACCTCTGGAGGACCCTGAGAGAATCTCTTTTGTCTGAACAGCACCTCAACCAAGATGGCAGCATTTTTCGACACAGGTGGATCAAGAAGAGTCGCGACGTTTGTCTGTCTGCAGCAGTGGAAAAGAGCCAGAGTCCAGGAGCACCTTGCAAAATTTGCGGCTGGAGATGAGCTCTCGGGAGTCACTGCTCACTTCGTCAGATACAGCTAGAACGGAGAGTCCATCTATCCTATCTATCAGAAAGTGGAGTGGTTTCAGATGCCAAGTGACAATAGCAGGCAAACAACAACGGCAGGCGTGACTGGATTAGGTGTGAGATGCAGAGGGGTAAGTTGGGCGTGGAGAAATCAGCATTGGTAATGAGACAGGAAACCTAGGTCTTGATTCAGTCCAGGTGGATGCATTGTCTTGAGCTTCTAGGATTCCTGTCTCATTACCAATGCTGCTTTCTCCAGGCCTATGACCCCTCTGCATGTCACAACAACTACAATCATGCCTGCTATTGTCGTTTACCTGATAATGTCATTCGGCATCTGAAATCACTCCACTTTTCAATATATATCACAGACGGGACTCCCGTTCTAACTGTATCTGAAGAAGTGAGCCATGACTCACGAAAGCTCCTCCCCTGCCACAAATCTGGTTAGTTGTTGAGCTGCTACCGGACTCTTGCTCGTTTCTGCTGACCCAGGTGGAGTTTCAGTTGGCCTTGGAGAGGCCAAGCCCACCACCACTCTAACCCACTGATCGCCAACGTGGTGCCCACGAGCGCCATGGCGCCCCCTGATGTTTCCTGGCACTCACTTGCTCCTTCCCCCAACTCAAAGAGCCAGTCATGGCTGTCTTCCACCTCAACGGTTACCCAGACAGCTAACAATTAAAAACAAAAGAACATAAAACCAATTAGAAGCCAAAACACGAGGACAACCATCATGCCTCCCTGGGGATGCCATCTGCCCACACAGCAGGAGGCCTCTCACTGGTTGAACGTATGAATGCATGAAGCTGCCTTCTACTCAATCAGACCCTTGGGCCATCAAGGTCAGTATTGTCTACTCAAGACTGGCAGCGGCTCTCCAGGGTCTTGGGCAGAGGTCTTTCCCATCACCTCCTGCCTGGTCCCTTTAAACTGGAGATGCCAGGGATTGAATGTGGGACGTTTCTGCATGCCAAGCAGAGGCTCTGCCACTGAGCCACAGCCCCTCTTTACAGCTCTCCAGGGTCTCAGGCAAGAGGTCTTCCTACATCCCCTATTGCCTGGTCCTGTTAACTGGAGATGCCGGGGACTGAACCTGGGACCTTCTGCCTGCCAAGCAGAGGCTCTGGCACTGAGCCACAGCCCCTCTTTACCGCGCTCCAGGATCACAGGCTGAAGTCTTTCCCATCACCTCCTGCCTGGTCCTTTTAACTGGAGATGCCGGGGACTGAACCTGGGACCTTCTGCCTGCCAAGTAGAGGCTCTGCCACTGAGCCACGGCCCCTCTTTACTGCGCTCCAGAGTCTCAGGCGGAAGTCTTTCCCATCACCTCCTGCCTCGTCCCTTTTAACTGTAGATGCTGGGGATTGAACGTGGGATGTTTCTGCATGCCAAGCAGAAGTTCTGCCACTGAGCCACAGCCCTTCTTACCCTTACTCCTCCCAGGGGCTAGGAGAAACAGCCCAGGCCGGAAATGACACCTGGCAACGTGTGACATCTCATCCACATGAAAACACGGAAGTGCTACCAGCACCTTAGGCGACACTCTGGCCATCTCCCAGAACTCCATGGTACCACGGATTTTCAGGTGGATATGATGTCACACGTCGCTGCACATCATTTCAGCCCCTCTCCTCACCCTGAATGTCAGCCATCAGAGATGGGGGGGGAGGAGGAGACTGGGTTTATACCCCGCCCTTCACTACCCAAAGGAGTCTCAGAGCGGCTTACAAACTCCTTTCCCTTCCCTACCCGCAACACACACCCTGTGAGGTAGGTGGGGCTGAGAGAGCTCTTTCGAGAACTGCCCTTGAGAGAACAGCTCTGCGAGAACTTGTGACTGACCCAAGGTCACGCCAGCTGCTGCAAGTGGAGGAGTGGGGGAATCAAACCCGGTTCACCCAGATCAGAGTCTGCGCTCCTAAACCAGCACACCAAACTGGCTCTTTAAGACCAACAGAGTTTTATTTAAGGTATAAGCTTCCGTGCACACGAACAAAACTTTGTTGGTCTTAAAGGTGCCGCGGGACTCGAACTTTGTTCATGACTCAGCTGTGATTCAAACGCCGTCCCGGCTTTCCCTCACCATCTAGTACACGAAAAAATTAAATCCAACACACACAACCCTGGCACAGCATTACCAGGCCGGCCTTCTCAAACGCACGCGACAGGGTGACTACCCGTCAGCAGTCCGTCTCCCTCCCGCTCTGCCTGCAAACAGAGATAAAGCCGGCGGTGGCATGAGCTGGACGTCTTCAAGGACAGGTTGCATCCGGGAGGCCTGTGAAAATGCCACTGTTCTCAGAGAAGCCCTGGGACGCCCGCTTATCTGGCGCCTGTTCCCACGCAACGGCAACTTTTATCGGCCTCTGCCAGTCTGTGTCCAACTTCAAGGCAACTATCCGGCCATCGTCATAACACCTTCCAGTTACCGAGGAGGGCCCCCGTTTGTTGATTACGGGTCTCCAGCAAATTGCTAACAAAAACCAAAGCGTTCTTTGAAAACATCCTGAAACTCTTTTTTAAAAGCAAAACAAAACATTCCAATAGCAATTCCAGGTTCTCAGTAGCATAATAAATCCAGCATCAAAGAGACCAGATCTAGACAATCGTCACACGCTTGCTTAGAAGCACACAATTCGCTCTGAGATCAAAGGACGCTTTCCCCCCCAAATAAATATGGGTAGGGTCTGCAGGACATACACAAAACCTGAGACTGAAGCCCCGCTTTCTGAAATCATTTGCTAAGCTTACAAGTTCTTTATTAAAAAATTCCCCCAGAAGTGTCCCCCAGGAGAGTGAGTACAAATGGGAAACTTTCTCAGTGGAGAGTGGTAAGCAGTGGGGTACCACAGGGATCAATACTCAGTCCAATGCTTTTTAACTTGTTTATTAACGATTTGGAATTGGGAGTAAGCAGTGAAGTGGCTAAATTTGCAGATGACACGAAGTTGTTCAGGGTGGTGAAAACCAGGGAGGATTGTGAGGCACTCCAAAGGGATCTGTCGAGGATGGGTGAGTGGGCGTCAATGTGGCAAATGGGGTTCAATGTGGCCAAGTGCAAAGTGATGCACATTGGAGCCAAAAATCCTAAATATAAATACACGTTGATGGAGTCTGAACTGGCAGAGACGGACCAAGAGAAAGATCTTGGAGTCGTAGTAGATAACTCAATGAAAATGTCTAGACAGTGTGTAACTGCAATAAAGAAGGCCAACACTATGCTGGGGATTATTAGGAAGGGAATTGAAAACAAATCAGCCAGTATCATAATGCCCCTGTATAAATCATTGGTACAACCTCATTTGGAATACTGTGTACAGTTCTGGTCACCACATCTCAAAAAGGATATTATAGCATTGGAAAAAGTGCAGAGAAGGGCAACTAGAATGATAAAAGGGTTGGAACACTTTCCCTACGAAGAAAGGTTAAAACGCTTGGGGCTCTTTAGCTTGGAGAAACGACGGCTGAGGGGTGACATGATCGAGGTTTATAAGATTATGAATGGGATTGAGCAGGTTGAGAAAGAAGTCCTTTTCTCCCTTTCACAATACAAGAACTCGTGGGCACTCCATGAAATTGCTGAGCAGTCGGGTTAGAACAGATAAAAGGAAGTCCTTCTTCACCCAAAGAGTGACTAACACTTGGAATTCACTGCCACAGGAGGTGGTGCCGGCTACAAGCATGGACGGCTTCAAGAGGGAATTGGATAAACATATGGGGCAGAAGTCCATCAGTGGCTATTAGCCACAAGATATAGACAGGGACTCTGGGGCAAGTGATGCTCTGTATTCTTGGTGCTTGGGGGGGGGGGGGCAGCAGTGGGAGGGCTTCTGGTGTCCCGGCCCCACTGCTGGACCTCCTGATGGCACCTGGTATTTTTGGCCACTCTGTGACTCAGAGTGTTGGACTGGATGGGCCACTGGCCTGATCCAGCATTGGCTTCTCTCATGTTCTTAAGTTTGTTGCAGTGGGAAAGGAAACCATGGCAGCAGGACTTCTTGGGCTCCCGGCCAGCACCGTTTCCTCAAGGACGTCTCCTCCCTCTTCTTGTTCTTGAGTAAACCTGTGCCAAAGACAGCTGGCAAGAACTGCAGCCCTGGACTTCAAGGAACGGCTGTATGTCTGCGTCTGCATCCCCGCTAGCAATTTCAGAGAGAGAGAAAAACAATGTTTTTTATCTCCTTTTTATCTTATCCAGAGAGCTAGTTTGGTGTAGTGGATAGGAGCAGGGACCCTAATCTGGGAGAACCAGGTTTGATTCCCCACTGCTCCTCCACATTCAGCCAGATGGGTGACTTTGGGTCTGTCACGGCTCTCTCAGAGCTGTTCTCTCAAGAGCAGTTCTCGAGAGAGCTCTCTCAGCCCCACCTGCCTCACAGGGTGTCTGTTGCAGGGAGGGGAAGGGAAAGGAGATTGTAAACTGCTCTGCGAGAGCTGGACTATAAGGCTGCAAGAGTTGGGCTATAAGGAAGGCCGAGCACCGAAGAATAGATTTTTTTGAATTATGGTGCTGGAGAAGACTCTTGAGAGTCCCCTGGACTGCAAGGAGATCAAATCAGCCAATCCTAAAAGAAATCAACTGTTTCCTGGAAGGCCAGAGACTGAAGCTGAAGCTCAAATACTTTGGCCACCCAATGCGAAGGGAGCACTCACTGGAGAAGACCCTGATGCTGGGAAAGACTGAAGGTCAAAGAAGAAGGGGACGGCAAAGGATGAGATGGTTAGAGAGTGTTATCGAGGCAACGGGCATGAAATTAAGCATACTCCAGAACACGACGGAAGACAGGAGGGCCTGGTGTGATGTGGGCCATGGGGTCACAAGGAGTCAGGCTTGACTGTGCGACTGAACAACAACAAAGAGCTGCTCTGAGACGCCGAGTGAAGGGTGGGGCATAAATCCAATCCCTTCTTCTTCTTCTTCTTCTTCTTCTTCTTCTTCTCCTCCTCCTCCTCCTCCTCCCACCCTTATGTCACCGACAGCATACCCCTATGGCGAGTTGGTCCCGACTGAGACCACTGAAATCAACTGAAACGTCATTATGTAACATTCAGATCTAATCAGGGAAATGTCACTTCATGCTCTTGCTCTCCACGGCGATCCTTAACACCCCAAAGTCTTCTTTGCAACGAAGACCCTAACACCAACCGCAAGTTGGCCTCTTTCCATGGCCTCGGCTGGGGCTTCAAGTGGCCAGCCTTAATTCCTGGAGACCTGGGGGCTGAACCCACGGAAGATGGAGTTTGGGGGGGATGAGGGACCGCAGCAGGGGACACTGCAATAGAATTGACCCTCCGCAGCTGCCATTTCCTCCAGAGGGACCAATGTCTGTACTCTGGAGATCCGTTGTGATTCCAGGAGATCTCCAGGCCCCACCTGGAGGTCGGCAGTTCTACTAGGGCTCCAGATCATCCAGTGTGGTGTCGTGGTTAAGAGCGGTGGACTCTAATCTGGAGAACCAGGTTTGATTCCCCATTCGTCCACATGAAGCCAGTTGGGTGACCTTGGGTCAGTCACAAGTTCTCTCAGAGCTCTCTCGGCCCCGCCTACCTCACAGGGTGTCTGTTGTGAGGAGGGGAAGGGAAAGGAGTTTGTCAGCCGCTCTGAGACCCCTTCAGGTAGAGAAAAGCAGGCTATAAAAACCAACTCTCCTTCCTTCCTTCCTTCCTTCCTTCCTTCCTTCCTTCCTTCCTTCCTTCCTTCCTTCCTTCCTTCCTTCCTTCCTTCCTTCCTTCCTTAAGAAATTTTCAAATCAGTCACTGTCCCTCTAAAGCCGCTTGGGAAATCCGTCTGTGCCAAATGTCTGTTTTCTTTGCCACGTACAGCTTAGCTTTCCAGACGTCTGAGCGACAGCATCCCTTCCAACCCGGCTTTGCTGTGGGCTTCTAACAAAAACATAATAATAAACCGTCAACCGTTTCTTGTCCTGCAGAACCCAAGACTACAGCTGCCTTCCTGCTTATCGCACCTCTCATCGTAGTCGGCGGCGGCCTTCGCGTACACGCCACATCTCGCTTTGAATCTTCTCCAGCCCCCTGCAGCGTCGCCAGAGAGCTTCAGACAGAACACGGCAGGGGTCTCGGGTCCCACCCCCTTCTTTGTAACCTCCCCCCCGCACTTCCGAGCAGTCTTCCTTTCACCCGAACTTCACCCCGCCACCTGTTCTGCTCTGCTCCCGTTCAAACTAGCAGCAGGGCTTCAAAATTACAATGGTTATGTTCAAAGTGCCGAAAACAACATGAGTCTACTCTGAACTCCCAGCTATGAGAGACAAGGACTTGTGCCCCTCCAGGAAAGTTTCCTTTTCTGCATAATGCCCCCCCCCCACTAGACTTCTTGGGGATGGTGGGGGGCTTACCAGGAGAAAGTGAAAGGCCGAGGCCACATCACTGGTGTTGCACAGGAAGTGACATCATCACACCAGCAACGTCTGGGTGACCTTCTGGGATTTGGGCAAAAACTCCATGGTAAAACTGGTTCCTGCCATAGAGTTCTTACCCAAATAGCAGAGCGCCACCCGGAAGTCATTGGCGTGATGATGTCACTTCCTATATGATGTGCCCTAGGTGTTCTTTCTACCGGTAAGTCCACCTGGTGGCCAGCTGATTGGCTGGGAGGCAGGCCCGGGCAGTGGGGGGACCCCCACCTCCACCAGGGGGGTCTGGTACTCCTATCATGTCTCCACAACTTGCAGGAGGAGGAGGAAGAGGAGATTGGATGTTTACCCCGCCCTTCACTTGGAGTCTCAGAGTGGCTTACAATCTCCTTCCCTTTCTCTCCCCACAACAGACACCCTGTGATGTAGGTGGGGCTGAGAGAGCTCTTTCAAAGACTGCTCTTGAGAGAACAGCTCTGAGAGAACTGTAGCTTGCCCCAGGTCATCCAGCAGCTGCACGTGGAGGAGTGGGGACTCAAATTTGGTTCACCCAGATTAGCATCCATGCTTTTAGCCACTACACCAAACTGGCTCCCCTCCATCCGACTCTTGAAGCAGTCCAAAAGCCCACAGAATTTGACCTCCGATGCCTTGCACAAACATGCACACCACCGCTTGAATTTCCCATCCTCCAGAAATGGAACCTATTTGTGTGAAAAAGCTTCAGGAGAAAGCCCAACAGCTACCCATGGAAGAGACATCGTGCCCCTGTTGACACGCCCACCCCCACCTCCAGGTGAGGCCTGGAGAACTACTTGAATTGCAACTGATCTCCAGACTGGAGGGATCAGTCCCCCCCAGAGAAGATCGCTGCTCAGGAGAGTCGTCCGCAGGGCATTATGGCCCACCATGGCCCCTCCTCTCCCCAAGCCTGTACTCCCCAGGCTCCGCCCACAAATCTCCAGGAATTTTCCCACCCAGAGTTGGCCACCCGGCACCCCACCCCACAAAATCAGGAAATATCCATTTATTTTCTTAGGCTGCCTGAACAAGCCTTCAAAAGCCCCTGACAAGGATAAAAATGGGTCTTTTCACACTCCCCTGCCGCATTAACAGTACAATATTACCATACGAATACTCACGCTGCTAATAAAATGAACGGAGAACCAAAGGGCTCCCACACTGGCAATAGACAGATTATTCCACTTAACGGCTCCACTCCAGTGAATTCACTTTCAGGTTTCCTGTTTTTGCAGGCCCCGGAAATACGAAAGAGAAATTCCATTCTACCGAGGAAGCAAGCACTACCAGTCAACTCTCACCCAAACCGCTCAGATTTAATCTTCATTCAAGTGACACAATGATACGGTAAGAATCAGCTATCCAAAAATGCAGATCGACCGAGGACGAGCGTAGATCTTTTATCAGAGAAATAGCAAATTCATCATTGCCAAAATTCATGGAGGCTGCGGTCCCGCTCAATAAATAATCCACTTTCGATCCGCTTTCAATGCACGTTCCAACTGGATTTTGCCAGTTTACACAATAAAACCCACTTGTAAAGTGGATTGAAAGCGAATTATTTGTGATCGCACCCTGAGGTTACCAGTCATACGCCCTGGCCTGGATAGCCCAGGCCATCCCATCTCATCAGATCTCGGACGCTAAGCAGGGTCATAGGATCATAGAATGTTAGAGTTGGAAGGGACCTTGCAGGTCATCCAGTCCAACCGCCTGCACTCTGCAGGAGCACAGCCGAAAGATAGCCCTACAGACCTACAACGTACCCAAAAGATGGTCATCCAGCCTCCGCTTGAAAACGTCCAGTGAAGGAGCATCCACCACCTCCTGAGGCAGGCTGTTCCACTGGCAAGGAATACCAGGTTCGTGACGCAGAGGCAGGCAGTGGCAAACCACCTCTGAACATCTCTGGCCTTGAAAACCTTCCAGGGTCACCAGAAGTCTGCTATGACTTGACAGCTCTTTCCACCACCACCGATCGTACAACAAGTGGCAACTCCTTGTCGTAAAGTACAAGAAGGAACAGCTAGGCAAGAATACAGTAATCGGCCCAACCACACTTCTTGGCAGTGACGAATGGGAAAGAAATACCCGGGCTGAAACACATGGGAAAACTAAAGACAGGGCCAACCAACTGCATCTTTAAATGAAGA
This sequence comes from Gekko gecko, assembly GCA_029375565.1. NCBI lineage: Eukaryota > Metazoa > Chordata > Lepidosauria > Squamata > Gekkonidae > Gekko > Gekko gecko. The sequence goes on along the minus strand of JAPDNY010000003.1, from coordinate 1,062,936 downwards.
AGAAGAGTTGGGTTTTATGCCCCGCTTTTCTCTACCTTAAGGAGTCTCAGAGCGGCCTGCAATCGCCTTTCCCTTCCTCTCCCCACAACAGTCACCTTGTAAGGAAGGTGGGGCTGACAGAGTGCGGAAAGGACTGTGACTGGCCCAGAGTCACCCGGCAGGTTTCAGGTGGAGGAGGCGGGAATCAAACCTGGTTCTCTAGATGAGAATCCGCCACTCTTAACCACTACACCATGCTGCAAACTATTATATAGTCTGATGAAAAGAAAGTATCGCCTACCCCAAAATAATAGATCAAGATGGGTTGCTGCATTAGTCTGTCTGTAAGCACTAGAAAAAGAGCAAGAGCCCAGAAGCACCTTAAAAACTAACAAAATTTGTGGCAGGGAAGAAGCCATGAAACTGGTTAGTCTATAAGAAAAGGAGGAGGAGGAGGAGGGGGATTGGATTTATACCCTGCCCTTCACTACCCAAGGGAGTCTCAGAGGGGCTTACGATCTCCTTTCCCTTCCCCTCCCCACACCCTGTGAGGTAGGTGGGGCTGAGGAAGCTCTTTCAAGAACAGCTCTAAAAGAACTTGTGACTGACCCAAGGTCACACCAGCAGCTGCATGTGGAGGAGGGGGTAATCGAACTCGGTTCTCCCAGATTAGAGTCCATGCTCCTAACCACGACACCAAACGGGCTCTTGCCAGTTAAGAGTTGTTCAGCGTCGGAACCAGCGGCCTCGGGAGGTGGTGAGCAATGTCCCCTCTAAGCTGTGGGGTCTTGTGAGCAAAAATTCTACCTTGTGAGCGACTGGCATTAAAGCTGTGAGCCTTCCTGAGCTAAGACAAAAATGTGTTGAGCCAGAGGCTAAAAAAGTGTGAGCTAGCTCACATTAACTCAGCTTAGAGGGAACACTGGTGGTGAGCTCCCCCCTCCCTGGCAGTCTTCAAGCAGCGGCTGGACAAACACTTCCCAGGGATGCTCTCGGCTGATCCTGCATTGAGCAGGGGGTTGGAGTAGATGGCCTCTATGGCCCCTTCCCACTCTGTGATTCTATGATTCTATTCCATCATACTGGACTCTTTCCCAAAATAATAGACAGCCTTTGTGACAAAGGCAAGAAGACAGTTCGATGCTGCGTCTCTTCTACAGAGCAGCATACAAAAACAAGGCACCATTTTACAGCCCAGTCCCATAACCACTCAAACGTACTACCCTTTTTTTGCTCATTCACGATTAGATGCAGCGGAACAAGGTCTCTGGAGAGAGCGCAGTCCACTCATCAAGGTAGAGTTACACTCCGTTCTCCAAAACAAAACAAAACAAAAATCACCCCTGTTTAGGCAAACGGCTCACCAAATGAGAGACAGGGCTGTTATTTATTTATTTATTTATTTATTTCAATTTATATCCCGCCCTCCTCGAAGGCTCAGGGCGGCTAACAATAGGGCATAAATGCCAGGTTTAAAACAGCATAAAACAGTATAAAACAAATAAAATGACTCTGATTATGTATTTTGAGAGGAACACCCCACTGTATTTAACCCCTCGCTCAAGATTAGCATCACAAATGCGGCCGCCTCCGGGGACTGCTAATCCCAGAGCGGATTGGGAAAGCTGACCTGCATGCTTTGCAAGAAGGGGGCACTCAGCCCCCCCAAAACTACACCCTTGCGCATTACCAATGCTAATTGCTAGGTGCGCTTAAGTGTCAATGGTTATGCACAGCGGTGTGGGGAGACAGTTGGATTCCTCGTTCATCATCAGTAATTTATGAATCACCAGGCATCAGACAGCGAATCCACAGTCTGCTGGGAACAGAGAGAAAGGTTAAAAGGTGGATTTTTCCCAGAGAAGAAGGGCATGGGGGCTGTGATCCAGGACAGTTTAGTATAGCCTCTAGGCTAAAATAGGGCCGGAATGGATAACTAAAGGTAAAGGTAAAGGTTTCTCTTGCTCAAAAGCTAGTCGAATCTGACTCTAGGGGGTGGTGCTCATCTCCGTTTCCAAGCCAAAGAGCCAGTGCTGTCCAAAGACATTTCCATAGTCATGTGGACTGGCATGACTAGACGCCGAGGCGCACAGAACACTGCTACCTTCCCACCAAAGTAGTACCTATTCATCTGCTTGCAATTTCTTGTTTTCGAACTGCTAGGTTGGCAAGAGCTGGGACCAGAGACGGGAGCTCACTCTGTCATGCGGCACTCGGGTCTCGAACCGGTGAACTACCGACTTTCCGGTCAGCATTTCAGCGTCTTAACCACTGAGGCACCACAATTAGCTATGCTCAAAACATCTGGGACAGCCAGCAGCGTCTTTTTAGAATACAGCAAGTCTTCCTGGTAATTTTTTTTTTAAAAAAACAGTGGCAATAATAAAGGAGGGAGGGACAGATCCTGCACCCACAGAGTACTTCAATTAACGGCAACACCAGTGTACTCCTTCTTCGCCTCAACGCTGCAGTTTCTTTCTAGTCACCCAAATGCACTCAACCCTAGATAAGCAAAAGGGTCACCTCCTCCAGCCCTTATGCGCACCTGAACAAACCCGTTTTCTGGTCCTTCAGGCCCATCTAAGGTCATTGAGACATATCACCTTTCCACACCACCACCCCCAAAAAAAAAACCACAGGTAGGAACGCCAGCCTCCAGGTGGGACCTGTGTATTCCCCTCGTCTCCAGAATTACACCTCACCTCCAGACTTCAGAAAACAGGTCCCCTAAGAGATTTTGAAGTGATGTCATCAGGTCAGCCAATGAATGTCTGCCGACTCAAATGATGCCCCCTTTACCTGTAACCGATGCTAGTTTCTATATGGTGTTACCTTTGTCTGTGTCATTTCAGGTAAACAACCTTCTGCCCTTTCTGATTTGAGCCAGAAAGCAGCTTGGTTTTGCAGGTAATTTATTACTTTGCACTGTTTTCCTGTTTATTGCAATAAATATTTTAGTTATTCTTCCTCACTCGGACTTCGCTCGTGTTGTTCTTCATTGGGCCTGGGGACAGGCGAGCCACGATTTGTGGAACAAGCTGGAGGGTGGATTTCAGCATTGTAGCCCACCGAGGCCCCTGTCCTCCGCAAGCTCCATCCCCAAATCTCCAGGAGTTCCCCAGCCTGGAGCTGGAAACCGACCCCCTGCTGACGGCCAGGGAGCCCCTCAAGATCTAATGGCAAAGCCTGGGGCGTGGAGGGACCTCATTGAGGTATAACGCCATAGATTCCACCTCCCAAAGCAGCCATTTCCTCCTGGGAACCCAATCGCTGCCATCTGGAGATCAAATGTAACAGCGGAACCTCTCCAGACCCCAGCAGGAGGTTGGCAGCTTTAAGGCCAGTTCATTTTCTAATTGGTTGACAACTCTAGCAAAAACAATGGGGGGGCTGAATAACTTTGGAGTTCCCCGTACCCTAGTGACAAATCTCGACCTTCTGGATTCTGAGGTACCCTTTGGCATTTGGGGGGGGGGGGGGATTCCAGAGGACCAGAAAGTGTCAAAAGACAGAAAAGGAGAAATACACTATTTACTCAAATGCAAGACCAGGGTCCTCCCCCCCCCGATACACGATAAAAAAGAATGGGTCACCTTGCATTCGCCTACAAGTTAGAGTTATGGCCAATAATAATAATTTTTAGGGGACTGTCTTACATTCAGGGTTGTTTTTCTCAGAAGAAAATATAATATAGGGTGCCTTTGTCCTTCAGGGAGCTTGAGGGAGCCAGTTTGGTGTAGTGGTTAAGTGCGTGGACTCTAAACCGGGTTTGATTCCCCACTCCTCCACTTCCACCGGCTGGATGACCTTGGGCAAGCCATAGTTCTGTCAGAGCTGTTCTTGGAAAAGAGCAGTTTCTGTCAGAGCTCTCTCAGCCCCGCCTACCTCACCGGGTGTCTGTTGTGGGGAGGGGAAGGGAAAGGAAAGGAGTTTGTAAGCTGCTCTGAGCCTGCACCTGCAGGCAAGGCAGGATATAAATCTAAATAAATAAACAAATAAATAAATAACGTGAACTTGCAGCCACTATTAAAAGAGTCACTCAGTGGCTGTGAGCCTATACCCTTGTCACTGTCACTGCGGTTTGCTTTCAAGTGGGCTCTGTGGCACTGCCAGTCCTCGAGGGACCAGTTGACTCAGCTTCCTCACGGGGCTGTTCTAAGGTCCCATTCTGCTCCTACTCGATCCACAAAAATGCTCCTTTTTTACATTCATATCCTGCTTTGAGAGTGGGGGCTCTGAGGGGCTTGAGAGGGTAGGTTAGGCTAAGAAATCACCAGAAGTAACTGCCTTTCAGGTATTCCGTTCAGATTCCTCAATGGAAGACAACGAAGACGAGGAGGAGGAGGAGGAGACTGGATTTATACCCCGCCCTTCACTTAGAGTCTCAGTGGCTTACAAAGTCCTTTCCCTTCCCCTCCCCACAACAGACACCCTGTGAAGTAGGTGGGGCTGAGAGAGCTCTTTCCAAAACTGTCCTTGAGAGAACAGCTCTGAGAGAACTTATGACTGACCCAAGGACATCCAGACAGGTGCAAGTGGAGGAGAGGGGAATCAAGCCCGGTTCTCCCAGATTAGAGTCCTCACACTTAACCACTACACCAAACTGGCTCTCAAAGGCCACACCCAACCTGGATTGCGCATTAAGCCTTTCCCATGACTTTCACAACTGCTTTGCACTGACTTTCTGCATCCCCTCCCCTCTCCCCTTACCACCTATATATCTCTGGCCAGTTTCTTCATGCCATCCACGAGTCTGACAAAGAGAGCTGTGTTTCTCGGAAGCTTATGCTACAATCGAGTTTGTTCGTCTCAAAGGTGCTTCTGGGGCTTTTTACTAGGTTAGGCTGAGAAACTGTGGCGGGCCCAAGGCTCCCGTGGCAGTCTGGGGAATTCAAACCCAATCGTCCCAGAACGTCCCAGTCACACATTCTGAACGCTACGTCACACCAATGCCTGCCGTAAGACAGTATTTTCCCCCAGTATGCAGTAACAAGAAGCGTTTATACGATAAATCAGGCTTCTGAAACAATATTAGCCCAGCACTGACAGCGGGACGTAAATTGCCTGTGGCCTGTCCCAGTCCTGACAGGATAATAGGAAAACGTCAGCCCAGCCAACACCCCTTTTCCCAGCTCTTCCATTTATCACCTCTCTTTTCCCCCTTTTCTCAAAGTCAAGCTTAAAAACAGACAACCGGGTAGCAGTGGAACTGCGCACAGAAAAAGAATGAGAGTGTTTTATCTTTCATTCTGTAAATCATTGGTGCAACCTCATTTGGAATACTGTGTACAGTTCTGGTCGCCACACCTCAGAAAGGATATTATAGCCTTGGAAAAAGTGCAGAGAAGGGCAACTGGAATGATAAAAGAGTTGGAGAACTTTCCCTATGAGGAAAGGTTGAGGCGCTTGGGGCTCTTTAGCTTGGAGAAACGACGGTTGAGGGGTGACATGATCAAGGTTTATAAGATTATGCATGGGATGGAGCAGGTTGAGAAAGAAGTACTTTTCTCCCTTTCTCACAATACAAGAACTCGTGGGCACTTCATGAAATTGCTGAGCAGCCGGGTTAGAACAGATAAAAGGAAGTCCTTCTTCACCCAAAGAGTGATTAACACGTGGAATTCACTGCCACAGGAGGTGGTGGCAGCTACAAGCATGGACAGCTTCAAGATGGAATTAGATAAACAAATGGAGCAGAAGTCCATCAGTGGCTATTAGCCACAAAGTACAGATAGGGACTCTCGGTCTGGGGAAAGGGATGCTCTGCAGTCTTGGTGCTGGGGGGCAGCAGTGGGGGGCTTCTAGTTTCCTGGCCCCACTGCAGCCTTCTGACCTGGGAATTTACTCTCCTGGGCCCAAAAGGGAACGCAGGGAAACCTCTGGGACCAGTGTTCCCTCTAAGCTGAGTTAGGGTGAGCTAGCTCACCATTTTTTAGCCTCTGGCTCACACATTTTTTGTCTTAGCTCAGGGAGGATGGCTCCAGGGCAAACTAATTTATGCAGAAGCCAAATCGCTCGCTCACAACTTTAATGCCGGTAGCTCACAAAGTAGAATTTTTGCTCACAAGACCCCACAGCTTAGAGGGAGCATTGGTGTAGAATGTAAGTTTGGGGACAGGGCCAAACCAGGGTTTAAGGTCTAGTGCAGAAAGGAACTCTATCTCCACACTGCAGCCTTCTGACCTGGGAATTTACTCTCCTGGGCCCAAAAGGGAATGCAGGGAAACCTCTGTGACCAGCGTTCCCTCTAAGATGATTTAGTGTGAGCTAGCTCACAATTTTTTAGCCTTCGGCTCACACATTTGTTTCTTGGCTCAGCCGGCAAACTGATTTATGCAGCAGCCAAATCGCTCGCTCACAACTTCAATGCCGGTAGCTCACAAAGTAGAATTTTTGCTCACAAGACTCACCAGCTTAGAGGGAACACTGTCTGAGACAGCCCTGGAATAGCCCAAGCTAACCTGATCTCATCAGATCTCGGAAGCTAAGCAGGGTCGGTCCGGGCTAGTATTTGGATGGGAGACTGCTAAGGAGGTCCAGGGCCGCAGTGCTGAAGCAGGCAATAGCAAACCCACCTTTGAACATCTCTTGCCTTGAAAACCCCACGGGGTTGCCATGTGAGCTGTGACTTGACGGCAAAAGGCAACATCTGGCCACGTCCTCCCCCATTTCTCCTCCACACAGACACACTGCCTGTTGATGCACCAACGTCTTCACACGTAGATTTTGCATATCTTTCCAGCTCTTGAGCCAAAAAGGTTGCCTAACCCCACCTTGATACAGGAAGCATCTGGGGCAATGATGCTCTGTATACATGGTGCTTGGGGGGGAAACAGTGGGAGGGCTTCTGGAGTTCTGGCCCCGCTGGTGGACCTCCTGATGGCACCTGGGTTTTGGCCTTTGTCTGACAGAGAGTGTTGTACTGGATGGGCCACTGGCCTGATCCAACATCGGCTTCTGTTATGTTCTTATGTCTGGGGCAGGGATGCTCTATATTCTTGGTTCTTTGTGGGGACAACAGTGGGAGGGCTTCTGAAGTTCTAGCCCTCCTGATGGACCTCCTGATGGCACCTGGGTTTTGGCCACTGTGTGACACAGAGACTGGATGCACCGTTGGCCTGATCCAACATTGGCTTCTCTTATGTTCTTTTGTCTGGGGCAGGGATGCTATGTATTCTTGGTACTTGGGGGGGGGCAACAGTGGGAGGGCTTCCGGAGTTCTAGCCTGCCAGCGGACCTCTTGAGGGTAACTGGGTTTTGGCCACTATGTGATACAGGGTGTTGGACTGGATGGGCCATTGGTCTGTTCCAACATGTCTTCTCTTATGTTCTTATGTCTGGGACAGTGATGCTCTGTATTCTCGGTACTTGGGGGGCAACAATGGGAGGGCTTCTGGAGTTCTGGCCCTGCTGGTGGACCTCCTGATGGCCCCTGGGTTTTGGCCACAGTGTGACACAGAATGTGGGACTGGATAGGCCACTGGCCTGATCCAACATGGCTTCTCTCATGTTCTTTTGTCTGGGGCAGTGATGCTCTGTGTACTTGGTGCTTGGGGGCAAGCAGTGGGAGGGCGTCTGGAGTTCTGGTCCTTAATAAACACACATGAAAACAGAATGTCATCCTTATCTGGGGAAAGTGCTTCCAAACCCACTTCAAAGCGTCACTGACTTGGTGCCCAAAGTGGAGACCCGAGGGCTCTGAGCTTTTCCTGTTTAAAACCATTCTTAGCATCAGTGGCAAGAGAAATTTGGTTTGGTTCTTTTATCTCCTTGTATACACAACTGTGAGAGATTACTCGCTCCAACTTTCCAAGAAGAATCTTAGCCAGCGTGAAAGGGAGTGATGGTTGTTTTCGTCTTATGAATCACCTTCTGCTGAGAACAAGGCACTGCAACTTAGACTCACAAAGGGCTCGGAACAGGCAACTCAAATCGTGGTTTGGCAAGAGGGGCTTCCTGATGCTTCTAACACCCTCTGCCAAGCCCTGAGTCGAGGCTGGGAACCCCCTGATCCCTGCCTCTGCTCCAATCAGCAGTGGGGCAGAAATTCTAAAAAGTGGCAATGTCACCAGCATGACGAAACCTGGGAAAACCAGGAAGTAATGGTGGGTAGCTCTAGGAAGCACTGTAAACTCTATGGTTTTACCATAGTGTGTTCAGTGATTCCTAGAGCTGCCTGGCATAATTTTGGGGTTTTCTGCAGAAGTGACAATGTCACCTTAGCAACATCGTCCCCTCCCTATATCACTGCCTCCAACTCTCCGGCTGGTTGCTAGGATCGGCCTGGTAACCGCACTGTGTATGACAGTTCAGCATTCAAGAGACTCTAGTTAATAGACTCCCTCAACACCCGAAAGGCCGTCTTGCAGAAAAGGCGTCTGACCAGTCCAAGTGAATCATCCAGATGTTGCTTTTGAGGCCCAACAGTCAGAAGAAACCAGCTTCGGCCTGTAAATAAGCTGGGGTTTAGACAACAGCCCTCTGAGATGCTTTAGTTATTCATTTTTCTCCTCAGAGAGACTGAAAGCTGCTCACATCAAAGATAATACAGTATCTTAGAACTCTGGGCTGGCAGAGCATCTCCCCTGTATCCTGGCCTCTCTTCGCCTGGTTGCTAAGTTTTGCCGCAGATGCTCCCTTAAACGAGTCACACGTGGGGGTGAGTCAGGAGGACTTTCAGCTTGCAGTTCTTCGTCCTTATATGGGCCAGGTGTGAAGACTGCTGTTGCCGGCACTTGCCAGCTCTCCTCCTCTGCTGCTTCAGAAGGGCCAGCTGTGGTTTTTGTAGGCTCTGTCAGCTCATCCTCATCCATGCCCATAACAGTGGGCTTGAAAAGTGAGATGTAACTCACAATTGAGGGTTGCAAGGAAAAACCAGTTGTTTAAAGGAACTCAGAGAGAGACTATCTGTTGCATTCCTGTTCACTTCTATATTTATCTGTTTTCCACATCAGTTTTGTTGCATGGGATGGTAGAAATGCTGAGTTAAAGAATTTTTAAAATCTATATATCCCACTATCTATGCATTCCTGTTCACTTCTATATTTATCTGTTTTCCACACCAGTGTTGCAGATGGTAGAAAGGCTGTTAAAAAAATTTAAATCTATATATTACCCATGTGTGGCCCCCATCTACAGATATCTAAATCTGCAGATTGGGGCTGTACTTACCCAAAACAGATTCTTCTGCAAACTTGGGGGACCCTCTAGGTTTGCAGAAAACTCTGAAAAGTTTAAAAAAACCATTGGGGTGGGTTAAATTCCCCTCAAATTAAATAAAGCATCTTCTGTGCAGTTGTCGGGCAGTTGGAGAGGGGTCTGGTGGTAGCGGCTGCTGCAGCAGAGCCCTCGAACCTGGCAACTGTAGAGCCTGGGAGCCCCCTCTGGGCCTGGCTGTGGTGGACACCAGGAGCCGCTCCGAGTTTTGAAGCCGTTTCCAAACACTGCCACCACTGTGGCCGAGCTCCTAGGTGAGTCATGCCAGACATCAATGGGGGTAATGGAATTCCCCTCCCATGTGGGGCCTCCAATCTATTTGTCTTGCAAGTTCTGCTCCTGAATTCGTCCCACAAAAACTCACACAGAAAGCAGTTATACAGCCAGGGAGCCCAAAACACAGCCAAGAGGAGCTAGATTTGAGTACAGTAAAGGCCAACAGCACTCCAGAATCAAAGCTTCCTTCGTCAAGTACCTGGTATTTGGTAGGTAACTGTAAAAGGGAGATTTCACTCTTGAAAGCTTATGCCCTGGAAATCTTGCCCGTCTTGAAGGTGCTCCAGGACTCAAACCTTGCTTTTCTACTGCAAACCAACATTGGTGTAGTGGCTGAATGTGCGGACTCTAATCTGGGAGAACCGGGTTTGATTCCCCCCTCCTCCACTCGCAGCTGTTGGATGACCTTGGGCAAGCCATAGTTCTCTCAGAGCTGTTCTCTCAAGAGCAGTTCTCGAAAGAGCTCTCTCAGCCCCACCGACCTCACAGGGTGTCTTTGTAGGAAGGGGAAGGAAAATGAGATTGTAAGCCACTCTGAGACTCCAAGTGAAGGGTGGGGTACAAATCCAATCTCCTCCTCCTCCTCCTCTTCCTCTTCTTAAAAAGCCATCAGAGGTGACAGCATTTAAGCCTGTCGAAAAGGAAGAGCTGTCCTGTACGAAGAATAAGAATCCTAGAACTGAACGACTTCAGAATGTAGGCGGGAGCAATAAAAATGTATCCCGCTCACGGAAAGCTCAAGGAAGAAAGCCAAGCTGGAACCCACGTCTGGACATCTGGCATTCCATGAGCAGGCAGTTATTTCTTTACACGGAGAAGCATTCAAAACGTGGAGTGCCCCAACTGGTGTTCTCCACCGGTGCAGTCTTGGAAGGGCTATTTCACATTGGGTTTTTTTTTTCTGAATGTGTAGATCGGCATCAAGGCTCAGCATTGAACACCAGCATGACAAGAACGAGAAGAGAATTCTGGTGCTCTGCCAAAGCGTAATGTTAGGAGTAAATTTACAAAGCATTCAGATTATGCCTGTAATTTCTAGAAGAGTTTGGCAGTTTGCGTGTTGTTTTGCTGACCCCCAGCTCAAGCTAGGTGCCCTTTTCTCTGCTGCAAGGCCTTCCGCCAGTTGAAAGCTGAAGACATCTTCCCACCAACTGCATCCCCACGGCTGATTTTCCTTTACCCCCTAATTTCTGGTTTCCCTCGTTCCCAAGCTGTCAGCAAGAAAGGAAGCAGAGGAGGGAATCATAAGTCTAAATTAATTCACAGAGTGAGAAGGAGTCTCTAATTAGAGAAACACTCAATTTACAGTTTTTAACCTGTATGGGTGGTGGTGGGGGGAACATTTTAATTAACCTGCCTGAAAATCATTTAAATTACTGTGCAAGTCAAATTTGGCTGCGACAATTCCAGCTTATCTTAACTGTGGGCTTCCTCACACGGCCGTGCCAAAAGACAGGCGGCCGTACATTCGCATGCCCGTTTTCTAAGGCTAAGAAAGAGACCAAAGAAGGCTGTGTATAAAGCGCTAAATAAACAAAAACAAACTACTCTCTCTATATTTATAAAGGTTTCCCTTGCTCAAAAGCCAGTCGAATCCAACTCTAGGGAGCGGTGCTCATCTCCATTTCCAAGCTGAAGAGCCAGCGTTGTCCAAAGACATTTCTGTGGTCATGTGGCCGGCATGACTAAATGCCAAGGTGCACAGAACGTTGTTGCCTTCCCACTGAAGTGGTACCTATTTATCTACTTGCAATTTCTTGCTTTCGAACTAATAGGCTGGCAGGAGCTGGGGCCAGAGATGGGAGCTCACTCCGTCACGCAGCACTCGGGTCTCGAACTGCCGAGCTACCGTCCTTCCAGTCTGCAGCTCAGTGTCTTAACCTCTGAGTCGCTGCAGCCCATATATAGATACAAATATAGATATAGATAGATATATTTGATACAGTGTAAATACAAGTAAGTACAAAGTGATATTCTATAACATGTACAATGAAGGTCCAGAGTCAAATGAAACCGTCTGACGAAATTTCCGGATAGTATGTTCGTTTCGCGAGTCTTCTTCTGAGAAGGGCCAATATGTAACTTCAATCTGCAAAAACCATTCTTTCTACTTGTAGAGACGTCTGTGTACAGTTAACCAATCATTATTCTTCAGACAAGAAAAGATATATTCCTATAGGATTTTACAAGGCATGTCGAGGATCAACAGACAGGCCATCATATTCAACATAAAAGAATTTAGAATGTGGCCTCCACATATCTATGATAAAATCCACAGAGTTTCTGTTGATTCCTAGAGCTACCCCTTGTTTTCTGGGCATGGGGGGAGTTACCAGAACATACGAACATAAGAGAAGTCAATGTTGGATCAGGCCAATGGCCCATCCTGTCCAACACTCTGTCACACAGTGGCCAAAATATACCAGGTGCCATCAGGAGGTTCACCAGTGGGGGCCAGGACGCTAGAAGCCCTCCCACTGTGTCCCCCCCAAGCACCAAGAATACAGAGCCTCACTTGCCCCAGACTGAGAGTCCGTATCCTTACCTTGTGGTTAATAGCCCCTGATGGACTTCTACTCCATATGTTTATCTAATTCCCCCTTGAAGCCATCCCTGCTTGTAGCCGCCACGACCTCCTGTGGCAGTGAATTCTATGTGTGACATGATGCCACAGCCAGCATCATGCCCCCTCCCATATGCCCGCCCACTACCATCCTGCTGGTTGCCTGGCACTGTCTGGCAACTACTACCATGTATGCACGTCCTTTTTGAAAGCAAGATATATGCTGATTACTGGCACATATTTGCTCAGATAGCCAGGTAATTTGGGTCGTGCGGCTCTGCTGCATTCACTTCCAATTTTTGTACCTTCTACGTTTGCTACCTGTAACAGCCAAGAACAGACAGCACAGAAGGGAAACGGGGGGTGCTCTCACACAAGCCGAAGAATGCACTTTCTATCTACTTTCAATGTACTTTAGTGATCACATGCTAGGGGATTTTCCCATTTCAGACCGTAAAATCCAGTTGCAAAGTGCTTTGAAAGCAGATTGAAAGTGCATTATTCATTTTGTGTGCAAACACCCTTTATCGTAGCTGGGACTGCGCTAAGTCTTGAGCATTTCCCCCTTGCCATGCCGTTCGACCGCTACCCAAACCTTCGCAAGCTGAAAGAAGTAACTGCCGCTTCTTTAAAAGCCAGCTGTTAATGTTTGGGGGGAGGGAGGTAACACAGATCACAGGCTGGAGCTGTTGGAAGTGCGGAACAATGCAACGTCTCTTTGCAGCGAACATAGCAGTTCTGTAGGGGAGGAGGAGGAGGAGGAGAAGGAGAACTAGTAAGTTGGGCTCACCTAAATACTACAGGTTGCATCCAGGGTCCCCAATCCATACCGTAGAGACCAAGCCTAAGCAGGTCTACTCAGAATCCTGCTGACGTCTACTCAGCGGGGCTGACTCCTGGGAAAGTGTTCTTTGCATGGCACTAATAGTTATAGATACTATTAAGGACCCAATTTTTAAGAAAGATTCTCTTCTTTGTATGGAGCAATAGTTTCTGCACAAGGTGGACACACGCTCTCTCTGCAAGTACTGAGTCCAGTGGGCACCTTTAAGACCAACAAAGTTGACTTCGGGGTATAAGCTTTCGTGTACTTTCTGGAGAAGTATGCATACACACAAAAGCTGATACCCAGAATGCATCTGATTAAGTGTGCGTGCACCCAGAAGCTGATACCCAGAATGCATCTGGAAGAAGTGTGCATGCAATGAAAGCTCATGCCCAGAATTCAACTCTGTTGGTCTCCAAGGAGCCCGACTGGACTCAAACTTGGTTCTGTTGCTTCAGACCAAGACGGCCACCCCCCTGAATCTCACAGTATTGTCCTGAAACATTGCCTACCCATAAGTCAAAAAAGTTCTAGAAAAGTTCCAGAAAAAGTACTTATTGGGGTTTCATGTGGGCACTCCAAAATAGCCCTGAAATGAGAAAGAACACTGGGAGAACAAGCACTAATGAATTTTTGCATAAATACAAAGAGTCCCGCCTTGCTGTCAGTCGATCGTTCATCAAACGCGTGGCAGAGCGCATAGTATGTGGGAATTAAGCCCATACACAGAGAGAGAGAGAGAGAGAGAGAGAGAGAGCATGCCCGTATGTTTCATACTGCTAGCGCATTACTGGCAAACATGAATGCTGGCTCCCGCAGATATTTATTATTCAGATTTACTGGAACTACTAAAGAAGCCTACACACGGGTTGACAAAAAAAAATCTGGCAAACGAATGTGCGGTTGTCATGACATTCCCAGCACATTAATGCGTACCTTGTGTTTCCCACCCTGTGTATAAATCACAAAACAGTATGGACAGCGTGAACAAAGGCACTCCAACTGGCTTGGGAGTTCCTATGCACAGTTACTATGGTAGGGTAATGCGCAGTAATACTGTGCCGGGTTGCACAGGACACAACATAAATCCGACAAAGGGAGGAGTCCCGACTCTCAAAAGCCCATACCCCCAAAATCTTGGGTGTCTACGATGCGACTGGACTGGAATCTGGCTCTTGTACTGCAGACCGAAAAAGGTACCCGCCGAAACATAAACCTGGAATCGTAAGACACAAGAAGCATGCTCAATAGATTTCCACATTTAACAAGTAAGCCCTGAAATGGCAGAACAATTATAACTTCCAGAATCAGCGGGACAAAGTTTGAGTCCGATGGCACCTTTAAGACCAACAAAGTTTTATCCAGGGTACAAGCTTTCGTGTGTACACACACTTCTACAGATACAGTGAAATGTAAGTTACCAGTCCATACACTGAGGTTGAGAGTGAGCAGCAAATTAGCATACAAGGTAATGAAGATGTTTAACAGATGCCAGGACCAAAGAGGAAGAACAAGCTTAGTTTATACGGTCACCATTTGTTTGGATTTAATTCCGCGGGGGGGAGGGGCATAGTGAAGCAAATAAATATATCAGAATTGGAGACTGATGTGTAAATGTGCCCTTCTTAATTGTGGAATGCTGAGAGTAATTAACTGAGACCCTGTTGTTACGCTCCATCCAGTAAGTGTGGCGTAGCAACCCTGGACTTCCTTGGTAGCCTCCCATCCAAATACTACCCAGGGCCAGCCCTGCTTAACTTCCAAGATCTGATGAGATCAAGCTAGCCTGGGCCATCCAGGGCAGGGCGGGGCAATGGGATTGTTGTTGTTATTGTTGTTAGTCATTCAGTCGTGTCCAACCCTTGGCGATTCTATGGGCCAGCTCTCTCCACGGTTTTCTGACCTTGTACTGTTTCTTTGAGTCGTTCCATGCTCAGGCTGGTGTTGACTTTTACGGCTTGGTTTCCTTTTGCCACTAACCAATCCAAGCATAATTGTTTTTTCTAGTAAGTTCTTCTGCATGAAACGGCCGGAATAAGTCAGTCACAGTTTTATGATTTTTTCCTTCCAGTGACATGTCTGGTTTTACCATGCGTGACTCTGCATCATCTCTTTACAATTCATATGGCTCAGGGCTATGCCACATCTACATAACTACGGAGGAACAGGCGAACGAATTATCATCATCCCTCCCAACAAAAGAAGACACCACCAGCGGTATCATCAGCAGCTAAAAGGCATCCCATTCGTGTGGGTGATTAACACTCGTGAATTCCCAAAGGAATGGGACACTTCATATGTTCAAGTAGAAAAGTTCGGACTTCTCCGCCTGTTAGATGAATTGAGGCAACTTCAGGACAAGAACATCCCTTGCCAAATTTAATATTAGTCTCTCGTTCATGGGGAACTTATGTACCAGCTGCTAACAAGCAATACCCCCCCAAAAAAAGCCTCCCAGTTAGTTCTAAGAAGTGCAAACAAGAGCAGAGAGCCACATAAGGAACACACGGAGCACATGGCAGTGCTGTGCAATTCGGCCAGAGGAAGCCAAGACTGCACTCGCGCAAGACAAAGACTTTGTGCTCCATCTGGAAAGATTTCCCCCCTGAATCCCTCGGGCGGTGTTTTTCACTTCTCCCGTCTGCTGGGAAAATTAAGTTTGCCCAGAACGCAGCGTGTCGGCCGGCGTGTAACCAAGACCGATTTACAGCATGAAGCGAGCCTAACGTATTAGTAAGACCATGCCGTGCCGTTGTGCAGTTTGGACTCGTAACCATTCGATTTCTCAGAATGTTCGCTACGTTCAATAGGAACGTAAATATTGTGTGCAGGTTTCACAGCCTGGATCAAAGGGGAATCTGGGAACCTGGTCATGCGTACGGGAAAACGCAAGGCTGTATAGAACAGGGGTCCTCAGGGTAGTGCCCGTGGGCGCCTTCGTACCTGCCAACACCATTCCTGGTGCTCATCAAGTGGTCTTAGAAAGTGGGTGGGGCTTCTGCCCAGCAAGGTTTCTGACTGGCTGTACGGATTTTCAAAAAACATTGCTTTGGCACTAGTTGCCAATGAAGAACAAGGATCTTCAAATGTCTGACTGAAAGTCAGTTTTTGGCTGCCATTTTTGCAGCTGGCTCCACTTCCGTTGGCAGCCATTTTGTGGCAGCCATTTTGTTTTGGTTATTTACTGCTTTATTGCTTTTGCACCTTTTCCCGCGCGCGGGCTCGGCAACTATTGGTAGATGGGGGGGGCATTTCGAGCTGGTATAACTGTGGGTGCCTTTTTAGATTTAGTCATCACTGACAATTTGTCAGGTTCTCCAGAAAGTCAGTCAAACACCAGGCTTCATAAAGAAAATAGCGTTTATTGAAAGCAGTTCTAAAAGACACGGTAACACTTCATTGTCAGTGATGACTAAATCTAAAAAGGCACCCACAGTTATACCAGCTCGAAATGCCCCCCCCCTCTATCTACCAATAGTTGCCAAGCCCACACGCGGGAAAAGGTGCAAAAGCAATAAAGCAGTAAATAACCAAAACACCCCAGAGCTGTCCCAAACAGAGGAAAAGAATCTGTGAGACTCAAGGACATTTGGTGAGATAACAGATTGCCCAGGCGGTGTAATTCAGAGTCTCCTAGGCAACCTGTCCACCTCCCTATATTCCAGAGCATGAAAAGTTGCAGACCATCCCTCCCTCCTACCCTTCCATCCATCTGATGTCAGGATTACCTGACAGGCTGAGCCCAGCATGCCATGTCAGAATTCCAAAAGTGCCGACAGCCTCAAAAAGCTTGGAGACCCCTGGTGCAGAAACATCACACACCCCTATCCCCATTGTTGCCTCAATGTTACATACCTTGGGTTGTATCCAAATTAACGTTTCCACAGGTGCAAAGACATCCCGTCTTGCCCTGCAGGAGTCCAAAGTACCCCTCAAAATCCTCTTTGGTCCAAGAAAAGAATTTCAGGCTACTGAGGGTAGAGCAGGGAAAGCTCACGGTGTGGCTAAAATCCTTGCACCCGTGGAAACGTTAGTCCCTGGTTACAAGCATGGGCTCTGAACGCATGATATTTATCCTCAGTTTTGAGACATTATTACTAGTTAACTCATTAATAGCTCACCTCAAAGCAGATTACAGAATACAGCCAAAGTCCCGGAGCATCGTAAAAGACTAATAAAATTTGTGGCAGGGTAGAAGCTTTTGAGAGTCACAGAACAGAAGTGAGCAGTGACTCACGAAAGCCTTTGCATATGGAGCAGGCCCATAGCTATGGTGGGGCTTTGGGGGGCTCCGCCCCCTTTCTTAAAGGCACAGCCCTACAAGAATTTCTCCTGTAAATGCTTTTTTTCAATCATCTTAAAACATTTTTTTAAAGATGTGCGTTCCTTTAAGAGAGTGGGGTGCTGTAGTTGACTAATTCCCATGCTGAGCAAGGGAGTTGGAGTAGGTGACCTCTAGGACCCCTTCTAACTCAGTGCCAAGAAACTGGTCTCCTAGAAGAGAGTTTTTTCTGCCTGTTAGCTTTCTTGACTATAGAAGTCAGCACCAAATTCAAACAATGCAGCTGAAATCCCCTTAATCAGACTACAGAAGTCATCACCCCCACCAGCCAGCTCGTTATCAGAATTATTCAACTGAGGCCTTTGAACACACCCTCTTTCTCCAATACTCTCCCTAATCCCCCCCCTAAGAGTCTAAGAAACTCACTCTAGTAACCATCAGGACACGTTTTTCTTGACTGTGCCGTGAAACAATGCCGGCTAATTAGCTGCTGTAGATTTCCCGGGTTGTGTGGCCGTGGTCTTGGCATTGTAGGACCTGATGTTTCGCCAGTAGCTGTGACTGGCATCCTCAGAGGTATAATCTACAGCAACTAATGAACTCTGCCCGTGAAAGCCTTTGACAACATAATGCCAGCTAATATATGACAAGAAACCTATGACAAGAGAGCTACTGTTTCCAGGGCGGGATCTTGGGTTTCCAAAATGCAACAGAGAGCAATGGAAAGGGCAGGGGTGGCCGTCAGGGAGGGGTGGCCCATGACCCAGTTTCAGAGGCTTTGCAACCCAGACTGGGAAGCACTGGTTTCGTCAGTGCAATATCTACTCCCCTATCCCTCTGGTACCCTTCTGTCCCACTACAGTTCTAATTCCATTACACGAAGGCCCTCCTGAACGTTTCCGTTCTGCGCATTTTGCTGATTGAGAGAACAGCGGGAGCATTCCTGACCTCCGCGAGCAGAGGGTTGCCGATCTTACCCATTTAGATGGAGGAACCTTTAAGAGACACTGTTCAGACAACCAAAACTGCTGTGGTAGAGAGTAGGGCCCAATATGGCCAGGAGTTTGCATATCTAAGAACATAAGAACATAAGAGAAGCCAGTGTTGAATCAGGCCAATGGCCCATCTAGTCCAACACTCTGTCACACAGCTGCCAAAATATACCAGATGCCATCAGGAGGTCCAGCAGTGGGGCCAGGACACTAGAAGCCCTCCCACTGTTGCCCCCTCCAGCACCAAGAATAGAGTGCATCACCTGCCCCAGACTGGGAGTTCCCATCTATACCCTGTGGCTAATAGCCACTGGTGGACTTCTGCTCCATATGTTTATCTAATTCCCTCTTGAAACTAATGAGACCGGCTCTCACCCTACGAGCCCCGAAGGGCTTTACGATCTACCAATCAGCATCTCCTGGATGTCCCCGGCCCCAGGGATGTCCGTCTTGCCTCGACTAGGGCCAGGGCTTTTCCGGCACTGGCCCCTACCTGGTAGGACGAGCTCCCGTATGAGATCAGGACCCTGCGGGACCTTTGACAATTCCACAGGGCCTGCGAGACAGAGCTCTTCCACCAGGCTTTTAGTTGAGGCAGCGGGCCTCCCCTTCAGCGGGTCAGATCTATGTTTACCATCTAGGAACCCCTATCTGAAAAACCTCTTCTGTCAAGGCACTGGTTAGCACACAGGAATATTGTTGTATTTTTATCTGATGTACTGTAATTGTTTTTAACTTTTTGTGTATGGTAACTGATGGAAGAAGAAGAAGAAGAGGAAGAAGAAGAGGAAGAGGAAGAGGAAGAGGAGGAGGAGGAGGAGGAGGAGAAGAGGAAGAAGAAGAGGTAGAGGAGGAGGAGGAGGAGGAGGAGAGATTGGATTTATACCCCGCCCTTCACTACACAAGGGAGTCTCAGAGCGGCTTACAAACTCCTTTCCCTTCCCCTCCCCATAACAGACACCTTGGGAGGTAGGTGGGGCTGAGAGAGTTCTGACAGAAACTGCTCTTTTTCAAGAACAGCTCTTATCAGAACTACGGCTTGCCCAAGGTCATCCAGCAGGTACAAGTGGAGGAGTGGGGAATCAAACCCAGTTCTCCCAGACTAGAGTCCGCGCAGTTCACCACTGCACCAAACTGGCTCCCACTGTTGGCTCCATTCCAAACTGCCACCATGGGGCCCCAATTGGATCAGGACCACAGTGTGGGTGGAGTGACTTAACCCCCACCCCGGCATTGTTTTCTCAACACAGTTTGCTGCACTGAGGAGCTTTTAATAAACATATTTTGTACAAGATAGGGCTTTTTTATTTCAATTGTATTTCCCTTTTAAAACAAAAAAACAGTAGCACACTCTACAAGTTGCACACTCCCCAGGGCAGAAGCTTACACTGAGAACCTCTCAAAGAGAAACATAATCAAGTTGGAATTATTGCTTGTAATAAGCTCTTTGAAAAACATTTATTCATTCCTTCTCTTCTATTTGTTATGTTATTGTAAACCTGCCTTTCTCCAGGACCTAGAGACAGAAGGAGGAGGAGGAGGAGGAGAATGGATTTATACCCTGCCCTTCACTCGGGAGTCTCAGAGCGGCTTGCAAACTCCTTTCCCTTCCCCCTCCCCACAACAGACACCCTGCGAGGCAGGTGGGGCTGAGAGAGCTCTGACAGAACTGCTCTTTTTCAAGAACAGCTCTGACAGAACTTGTGACTGGCCCAAGGTCACCCAGCTGGCTTCATGTGGAGGGAATCAAACCCAGTTCTCCCAGATCAGAGTCCATGCTCCTAATCACTACACCAAACTGTTAAGATAGGTAACAACAGATCAGAAACATAATGCCAGCACGTCGCCCAGAACTTTACTCAAACCACCAACATCCCCTTTTTAAAAGCCTGTTCTAAATGTCAAGGAAAGGGGTCCTTCTCACTCTTCTGCACAAAGAGACAGGCAGCAGATGCTGGTCAGAAGAAGAGTCCAGCCCAGTAGCACCTTACAGACCAAAAAGATTTGGGGGGCATGAGCCTTTGGGGGGTATGAGCTCATATCCCAAAAAGTCTTGTTGGTCCCTAAAAAGCTAGTGGACTGGAATCTAGCAGGTCTACTGCAGACCAAAACAGCTGTGCTCTGAAACGAGAGTTCCCAGGTCCCCTCTGGCCACTGGTGGGGGGTAGGGTTGCCAGATCCAGGTTGGGAAATTCCTGGAGATTTGGGGGTGGAGCCTGGGGAGGGGCAGGGACCTCAGTGGGGTACAATGCCACAGAGCCCGCCCTCCAAAGCATCCACTTTCTCCAGGGGAACTGATCTTTGTAGCCTGGAGATGAGCTGTGATTCCGGGGGATCCCCAGGTCCCACCTGGAGGCTGGCATCCCTACGAACTTGTGGCCGGAGGAAGAAAGATGTTGCAAGGCAAACATAGGGTGAAAGGTCAGCCTCTTTCTTTAACACCAGACAACCCAGAACTACTAGTTGCAATCAATCCTGTTTTGGAAATTATCAAGTTTCAGACGAGCACCACCGAGACAATTTTTTAACATACGCAATACATGATGCAAAATATGCAAGAGGTAACGGACTCTCCTTCGTCTCAGACTCGGGTGGAAGAAAGTCTGGATTAAGCTTTTAAAAGCAAAAGGTGTATTTAATGGTAATCATTCTTCAGGAAACGGGGTTTCTCGCGGGAACATGCCTCTTGAGTATTTAATATATGTTTCATGGATGGTCACCAGCTCTGGTTTGGGAAATTACTGGAGATTTGGGTTATAATGCCACAGAGTTCACCCTCCAGAGTTGCCATTTTCTCCAGGGTAACCACAGTCATCTTATTTAATTAATTGATTGTTTGTCTGTTTAAGGGAATTTTATTCTGCCCTCCCCGAATGGATTCAGGGTGGATCACAACAAATGGCATCAAGGACTCGTTATCATAAAATCACATTAAAGTCATAAAAACAACAATTTGTAATTCTGGGTTGTCTATGAAGAAAGGCCAAAGAGTCTGGGACTTTTCAGTTTAGAAAAGAGACGACTTAAGGGGGGGAATGTGATAGAGGTTTATAAAGTTATGCATGGGGTGGAGGCAGTTGACAAAGAGAACCTCCTCTCCCAAGATACTAGAACTCAAGGGCATCCAATGAAGTTGATGGGCAGTAGGTTCAGGATGGACAGAAGGAAATACTACTTTACGGAGAGTGTGATTCAAATGCGGAATTGGCTGCCAAAGGATGTAGTCATGGCCTCAAGAATAGTCAGCTTTCAAAGGGGATGAGATAGATTCATGGAGGAGAGGTCTCTCAGTGGCTCCTCGCCATGGTGACTGAGGGGAACCTCCAGGAGGCAACCTCAGGGGAAGGCCTCGGCCTCTCTGCCCTGTTTGTGGGCCCTCCAGAGGAACTGATGGGCCACTGTGTGAGACGGGAAGCTGGACTGGATGGACCACTGGTCTGATCCATCATGGCTGTTCTTGTGTTCTTATCAGGGGGAGGCCTTGGCCTCTCTGCCCTACGGTTGGCCCTCCAGAGGAACTGGCTGGCCACTGTGTGTGAGCCTGGATGCTGGACTGCACACCACACCCAATCCAATCATGCCTGCTGTTGTCATTCGCCTGTTAATGTCAGTCAGCATCTGAGATCCCCCCGCTCACCAAGACAGAAGGACAGATGGACTCACATTCTAGCTGCATCTGAAGAAGTGAGCCATGTGACTCCCGAAAGCTCCTCCCCTGCCACAAATTCTGTTAGTCTCCAAGGTGCTCCTGGACTCTGGCTCTTTTCTACTGCTACAGACAGACCGACATGGCCACCCGTCTTGATCCATGTTCTTATGTAGGTTCTTCAGGAGGGGGGCTGGAGGTTGGCAACCCTAGTTTAATTAAACTGCACTGCAGTTATCACCAATGCTCCCTCTAAGCTGTGGAGTCTTGTGAGCAAAAAATGCTACTTTGTGAGTTACTGGCCTTAAAGTTGTGAACGAGCGATCGTGCTGCTGCAGAAATTAGCTTTTCTCTGGAGCCCTCCTTCCTGAGCCGAGACGAAAATGCATGAGCCGGAGGCTAAAAAACTGTGAGCTAGGCCCTCACTAATTCAGCTCAGAGGGAACACTGGTTACAACCATGATATTTTAAAACACCCGCCGCAGTGTCATAGGTCGGCCTGGTCTCATCTTAGGGTCCAGTGCGCCACATTTTTCTCCTCGGGGAAAAAAAATCACACCTCCTTTTTAGCTTTGCTTGAAGAGGGCAGCCGTTTCAGAGGGCCCGCCCGTCCGTTAGTTCTGTCTGCCCTTTAACTCCATTTCTAAAGATGCTCGCTGTCGCCAGGAAGGTTCCCGCTTGAACTCAACTGTCATCTTGCATCATAAAACCTGACAAGAGTTTGCAGAAGCCCGACAGGGTTTTCTTTAACTCCCCCCCCCCAAAAAAAAACCCATTCTGCTTTCTGTTTAAACACTCGCCCTAGTTAAAGCATTGTGTTTTTTAATGCCTTCAGGAAGAAGATCAGAAAGCAGATGAAGCTTTTCGAGTCGGGGGAAGCCAACGTTCTTGAACAACTGTCAAGGAGACAGCCTCCGGGGGACCCTTCGCAACGGGCTGGCACCCCCTCCCTACGTCTCGCCCGCCAAGGCCGGAGGCCCTCTGGACTAGATGCCCGCAGCCAAAGCTAGTTCAAATCAACATGAAATTCCATCCCACTGCCTCTGAAGAAAGAACTAAGCAACAGGAGAAAGAGCTGGAATTAGGATCTTGTGCAGGTTTTTGAAGCACGGGGAAAGCAAGACAGTGTCACGCTCTTGACCTTGTTTTTTCTCCTTTGTAGAGCTCGATGCAAGCTTGATTGGGCTACTACAGTGACCTGGGTGGCCCAGGGTCTCTTTAGTTCTCATTAGGTCTCAGAAGCTAAGCAGGGTCAGCCATGGCTTGTCCTTGGGTGGGAGACCACCAAGGAAGGCCAGGGTTGCTAGGCAGACAGCAGGCAATGGCAAACCAGCTCCAGTTTGGTGTAGTGGTTAGGAGCGTGGACTCTAATCTGGGAGAACCGGGTTTGATTCCCCACTCCTCCACTTGCACCTGCTGGATGACCTTGGGCAAGCCATAGTTCTGACAAGAGCTGTCCTTGAAAGGGCAGTTCTCTCAGAGCTCTCTCAGCCCCACCTACCTCACAGGGTGTCTGTCATGAGAAGGGGAAGGGAGAGAAGAAGAAGAAGACCCCGTCCTTCACTACCCAAAGGTGCCTGAGAGCGGCTTACAATCTCCTTTCCCTTCCCCTCCCCACAGCAGACACCCTGTGAGGTAGGTGGGGCTGAGAGAGCTGAGGGGGGGGGAATCATGGATGGTACTAACCATGGATTCTTCAAATCTCAACTAGTTTGGCCCTTTTTAGCCCCCTGTTTTCATTCCCAGTCTTGTAGCCCGATCCTGTCAGATCTCAGAAGCTCAGCAGGGTCAGCCTTATCTAGTATGTGGAAGGGCGACGTCCAAGGAATGCCAATGTCGTGACGCAGGGGCAGTCAATGGCAAACCACCTCTGAAATGTCTCTTGCCTAAAAGAAAAGCCTAGCGGTGCATAATGCTAAAAGAGCTAGAACTTCTGGCTGCCAGACACTCTTAGGGTCTCCTGGCTATACTACACACAAGGCTGTACGATAATTAATTCCTACCCTTTTCTCAGTCTGTCTCATCTCACACTTGGTTGCTTCTTCTTCAAGGTTCCTCCCCTGGCTTTGGCTTTGTTCCTGAGCCCCCCCGACCTTCTTGGATCTCACGTCTAAGTGAGGTTTTAACCCCTGTGCCAACACAGCTCGATTGAGAGCACGCTGAATGTCCATGAACACTCCATGTCATCACCACAGCTAGGTCACAACATATGTCAAGAAAGAGAAAAGGTGGAAGAGGGACTGTTTGGCAGCAGAATACATGCTTTAGGGGGAAGAGGAAAAGGCAGAATAGGAGGAGGAAGTGGAGGAAGAAGAAGAGGAGGAGGAGGAAGAGGAAGAAGAAGAAGAGGAGGAAGAAGAAGAATGGATTTATACCCCGCCTTTCACTCGGAGTCTCAGAGCGGCTTACAAACTCCTTTCCCTTCCCCTCCCCACAACAGACACCCTGTGAGGTAGGCGGGGCTGAGAGAGCTCTGACAGAAACTGCTCTTTTTCAAGGACAGCTCTGACAGAACTATGGCTTTGCCTAGGGTCATCCAGCAGCTGCAAGTGGAGGAGCAGGGAATCAAACCCGGTTCTCCCAGATTAGAATCTCTGCACTTAACCACGACACCAAACTGGCACAGCTTCCATCCCAGCATGTCTGGTTACCAGGACCACTTCCTGAGACCTGAGAAAGCTGCAGCTAGCCAGAGAAGCTAATATTGGAGTAGACGGACCAATGATCTAACTCAAGGCAGCACCATGTGTTCAGGGTCAAGTGAAACAGTCAAGATACACAATTTTGGGTTTTTTGTTGATAAATCATTGTGGCTCCTATTGCCAAGTCCATGGGCATTAAACACACGGCAGCCTTTCCATGATCTACAAAGCAGCTACCTGGTGTTGCTGATTACCCCTTTTCCATTGTTGGAAAAAAATGGTTCTAACCATGGATTCTTCAAATGGTTCTTCAGATGGTTCTAACCATGGATTCTTCAAATGGTTCTTCAGATGGTTCTAACCACAGATTCTTCAGATGGTTCTTCAGATGGTTCTAACCACGGATTCTTCAAATGGTTCTTCAGATGGTTCTAACCACGGATTCTTCAAATGGTTCTTCAGATGGTTCTAACCATGGATTCTTCAGATGAGTCTTCAGATGGTTCTAACCACAGATTCCTCAGATGGTTCTTCAGATGGTTCTAACCACGGATTCTTCAAATGGTTCTTCAGATGGTTCTAACCACGGATTCTTCAAATGGTTCTTCAGATGGTTCTAACCACGGATTCTTCAAATGGTTCTTCAGATGGTTCTAACCACAGATTCTTCAGATGGTTCTTCAGATGGTTCTAACCACGGATTCTTCAAATGGTTCTTCAGATGGTTCTAACCACGGATTCTTCATATGGTTCTTCAGATGGTTCTAACCATGGATTCTTCAAATGGTTCTTCAGATGGTTCTAACCACAGATTCTTCAAATGGTTCTTCAGATGGTTCTAACCACGGATTCTTCAGATGGTTCTAACCATGGATTCTTCAAATGGTTCTTCAGATGGTTCTAACCACGGATTCTTCAAATGGTTCTTCAGATGGTTCTAACCACGGATTCTTCAAATCTCAGCTAGTCCGGCCTCTAAGTCTGAGACCGCTCTCCAACCAGGATGATTGAACTTCAAAAACAAGTCCCATTTTTGAATGGCTTTCAACCACCACCTGATTAGTAGCATTAAACCAAAACGGGAAGAATCCCATTAGTAGGCAGAGCGCAAAAAAACAAGAGTTCTACAGAGCTCAGGCACTCAAATAAATTTTTAGCTAATTAAAGTTGAATTACTAAGAAGCACTTGAATATCCTGCTTTGGTAAACAAGCCATTTGTCTAAGTGATTATAAACTCGGAGTAGCGTTCTCTTGCCAAGACATGGGGAGGTTTGAGATACGAAATTCATGACTAACTCATAAAATGCATGCCTGGTAGATTTTTTTTGTGTCGATGTTTGAGAGCTTAATGAATTGTTTTTCATGTTGGACACTGGTCACAAAAGCATTTTATTATAACTATTTTTTTTAAAAAAAGAACACCACATGCTAATTAAGGCCTGATTCAATTGAAGCTGTGTGTGAGTGTAAAGTGCTGTTGTCAAGTCAAAGCCTGCTTACAGCAATCCCAGCAAGGAGCTTCCAAGGCAAGTGAGAAGCAGAGGTGGTTTGCCATGGCCTTCCTCTGCAGAGTCTTCCTTGGTGGTCTCCCATCCAAGTACTGACCCTGTTTAGCTTCCAAAATCTGAGAAGCAGAGGTGGTTTGCCCTTGCCTTCCTCTGCAGAGCCTTCCTTGGTGGTCTCCCATCCGAATACTCACCCTGCTTAGCTTTCAAGATCTGAAAAGGAGAGGTGGTTTGCCCTTGCCTTCCTCTGCAGAGTCTTCCTTGGTGATCTCCCATCCGAATACTCACCCTGCTTAGCTTCTGAGATCTCAGAAGTAGAGGTAGTTTGCCCTTGCCTTCCTCTGCAGAGTCTTCCTTGGTGGTCTCCCATCCGAGTACTGACCCTGCTTAGTTTCCGAGATCTCAGAAGCAGAAGTACCGACCCTACTTAGCTTCCAAGATCTGAGAAGCAGAGGTGGTTCGTCATTGTCTTCCTCTGCAGAGTCTTCCTTGGTGATCTCCCATCCAAGTACAGACCTTGCTTAGTTTCCGAGATCTGAGAAGCAGAGGTGGTTTGCCCTTGCATTCCTCTGCAGAGTCTTCCTTGGTGGTCTCCCATCCGAGTACTGACCCTGCTTAGCTTCTGAGATCTGAGAAGCAGAGGTGGTTCGTCATTGCCTTCCTCTGCAGAGTCTTCCTTGGTGATCTCCCATCCAAGTACAGACCTTGCTTAGTTTCCGAGATCTCAGAAGCAGAGGTGGTTTGCCATCGCCTTCTGCTGCACAGTCTTCCTTGGTGGTCTCCCATCTGAGTACTGACCCTGCTTAGCTTCTGAGATCTGAGAAGCAGTAGTGGTTTGCCAGTGCCTTCCTCTGCAGAGCCGTCTGTGGTGGTCCCCCCTCCACATACTAAATCAGGGCTAACCATGCTGCCTTCCCTCCCAACCCAGTTGACGTTATTGATGGTCCAGGCCCATTACAACCAGTGGAAAACTTATCTGCAACCAAGTTGCATTGTAGATGCCCCTCGGCTACCGAACAGCCTCCCAGGGCAGGTTTTAGGCTTATAGTCTTTCAGAGTTTCAGGACATGCTGGAAATTGTAAAGGAGGGTGTTTGTGAGCACGTAAAAAGAAATCCATACTTATTTTCATCCTGCCTCTTGGGAGGGCTGTTATTGGAAAGGATAGGATTACGGTAAAGGATAAGTTTTATCTCATCTTTGATGGCCACTATGTATTGGGTGGATTTTGTGGGCCAATTTAATGGTTCCCTGGAATATTTCTTTAAAGAAATAAAAGTAAACAAAAGAGTAGAAGAAAAACAGATAACAAGAAATGGAAAGATTCAGGCTGGTAGCCGTCTTGGTCTGAAGCAGCTGAACAAAGTTTGATTCCAGTGGCACCTTTAAGACCACCAAAGTTTTATTCAAGGTATAAGCTTCTGAGTGCAGGCACACCCTGTCTGGGGCAGGGATGCTCTGTATTTTTGGTGCTCGAGGGGCAAGAACGGGAGGGCTTCTGGAGCTCTGGCCCTGCTGGTGGACCTCCTGATGGCCCCTGGGTTTTGGCCCCTGTGTGACACAGAGTGTTGGACTGGATGGGCCATTGGCCTGACCCAACATGGCTTCTGTTATGTTCTTAAAGGGGAATTTATTTATTTAATTCATTTATACCCCACCTTTCTTTCCAATGGGGACCCCAAGCGGCTTACAGTTTTCTCCTCTCCTCCCCTTTACCTTCACAAGTGCAGAGAAGGGCAACTAGAATGATAAAAGGGTTGGAACACCTTCCCTATGAAGAAAGGTTAAAACGCTTGGGGCTCTTCAGCTTGGAGAAACGACGGCTGAGGGGTGACATGATCGAAGTTTATAAGATTATGAATGGGACTGAGCAGGTTGAGAAAGAAGTACTTTTCTCCCTTTCTCACAATACAAGAACTCGTGGGCACTCCATGAAATTGCTGAGCAGTCGGGTTAGGACAGATAAAAGGAAGTACTTCTTCACCCAAAGAGTGATTAACATGTGGAATTCACTGCCACAGGAGGTGGTGGCAGCTGCAAGCATGGACAGTTTCAAGAGGGAATTAGATCAACATCTGGAGCAGAAGTCCATCAGTGGCTATTAGCCACAGGGTATAGATGGGAACTCTCAGTCTGGGGCAGGTGTTGCACTCTATCCTTGGTGCTGGAGGGGGCAGCAGTGGGAGGGCTTCTAGTGTCCTGGCCCCACTGCTGGACCTCCTGATGGCCCCTGGTATATTTTGGCCGCTGTGTGACACAGAGTGGTGGACTAGATGGGCCATTGGCTTCTCTTATGTTCTTATGTACAACAACCTTGTGAGGTAGGTGAGGCGGGGAGAGTGTGACTGGCCCGAGATCACCCAGCAAGCTTCCATGGCACGAGTGGGGATCTGAACCCAGATCACCCTGATACTAGGTGGACACTCTTAACCAACACACCACCCTCGCTCGGAGAGACAGAACCACAAAGAGCTTTGGGGAGGTGTCTCCAGTCTCAGAGGGCAGCTGTGTGGGCCTGCACTAGAAGAGCTATATTCGAATCCAGTAGTAGTAGTAGTAGTAGAAGAAGAAGTAGATGAAGAGGAGGAGGAGGAGGTGATTGGATGTATATCCCACCCTTCATTACCTGAAGGAGTCTCAGAGCAGCTTACAATCTCCTTTCCCTTCTCCTCCCCACAACAGACATCCTGTGAGGTAGGTGGGGCTGAGAGAGCTCTTTCGAGGACTGCCCTTGAGAGAACAGCTCTGAAAGAACTTGTGACTGACCCAAGGTCACACCAGCAGCTGCAAGTAGAGGAGTGGGGAATCAAGTCCACGCTCTTAACCACGACACCAAACTGGCTCTCTAACAGCACCTTAGAGACTAAAAAAAAATTGCAGGGCATAAGCTTGTAAGAGTCAAAAGTTCACTCACATTAAGTCATTAAAGCAACAGAATGTGGAACTCACCAAGCCAAATACAACCCGTCAGCCTTGTCCGAGCCCACTGAAAGGATTTTTGGATCAGACATGTGAGCGCTTGAAGCTGCCTTGAACTTAAACAGAGATCCCCGGCCCATCAGAGCCAGTCCTGTCAACTCGGACTGGCAGCAGCTCTCCAGGGTCTCAGGCAGCGGTCTTTCCCATCACCTCCTAACAGGTCCTTTCAGCTGGAGAGGCCAACGATTGGAGCTGGGACCTCCTGCAGGCCAAATCGATGCTCTAGCACTGAGCCAAGGCCCCCTCCCCAATGTGTTGCACGTTCCCTGCTGGAAACGCCATTCCCAGGCGCATGGGAGCCCCATTTGGATCCGGAGTACAGCTCATGAAAAGAGGGCCTTGTCTCCCCCATGCTAAGCACCGTCCCAGTTTGGTGTCGTGGTTAAGTGCGCAGACTCTAATCTGGGAGAACCAGGTTTGATTCCCCCACTCCTCCACTTGCACCTGGCTGGATGACCTTGGGCAAGCCATAGTTCTGGCACAGCTGTCCTTGAAAAAGAGCTGTTTCTGTCAAGAGCTCTCTCAGCCCCCACCTGCCTCACTGGGTGTCTGTTGTGGGGAGGGGAAGGGAAAGGAGACTGTAAGCCGCTCTGAGACTCCTTTGGGTAGTGAAGGGCGGGGTATAAATCCAATCTCCTCCTCTTCTTCTTCTTCCAAAATCTGATGCGATCGAGTGAGCCTGGGCCATCCAAGTCAGGGCTGTGCCACATGTATAGGGTAAAGAACAACCCCTGGGCTGTTTCCAGTAAGGGATACAGGCGGGGAGTAAAGGCTGAAGCCCCCTCCCTCCATACAACGTATTTCCTATCCAAACTGGGCCTGTAGTAAGTTCACCCGCCAATAGCTGGTCCCCAGCAGGAGATGGGGAGCACTCTCAGCCTCATTGTGTGACATCATTTCCGGGGGGCGGGGGAGGAAGTGATGTCATGCTGCTCTAGGAATCACCTAACACTTTCTGGCAAAACCACAGATTTCTGGCAAAACCACAGATTTCCCGGAGAGATTCCCACAGCGATGTGACATGTCACGCTGTGGCGCCATCAGCTATTTTTGTACTGATTTCTCTCCCGCGGGGCAACAGAGAGGAATCAGGAAGCGGCGGTTGCCAGCGGGAGAACTGGCAACTTCGGCCTGCACCAACCTGGTTATTAAATTCCGAGAACAGAACTGCAGGCGCATATCTGAGTCAAAGTTCTCGCAGAACCAAGAATACGGAGCATCACTTGCCCCAGCCTGACAGTTCCTATCTATGCCTTGTGGCTAATAGCCACTGATGGACTAATAGCCACTGATGATCAGTGGCTAATAGCCACTGATGGACTAGCAGTGGGGCTGGGACACTAGAAGCCTTCCCACTGTTGCCCTCCCCACAAGCACCAAGAATACAGAGCATCACTTGCCCCAGACCGAGAGTCCATATCTGTACCTTGTGGCTAATAGCCAAGGATGGACCTCTGCTCCATATGCTTATCTATGCTTGTAGCTGCCACCACCTCCTGTGGCAGTGAATTCCACGTGTTAATCACTCTTTGGGTGAAGAAGGACTTCCTTTTATTCATTCTAACCTGACTGCTCAGCAATTTCATCGAATGCCCACGAGTTCTCGTATTGCGAGAAATGGAGAAAAGTCCTTCTTTCTCAGCCTGCTCTATCCCGTGCATAATCTTGTAAACCTCGATCATGTCACCCCCTCAGCCGTCGTTTCTCCAAGCTAGAGAGCCCCAAGAGCTTTCACCTTTCTTCGTAGGGAAAGCGTTCCAACCCTTTTATCATTCTAGTTGCCCTCTTCTGCACTTTTTCCAATGCTAGAGGCGTGGTGGCCAGAATTGTACGCTGAAACCACGACACCACCATGGAGATGCACTTTGCGTTTCTTGGACCTACTGCATCCGACCCGTTCCACACAGAAGGGACAACAGTTTGCATCAGATATAAAATTGCATGAACACTGTTAAGGCGGGGAGTCAGGCCCAGCTCTTCAGCGCTAGCGGTACAGAGCATGTGCAACAGATGCTGATCCTGGCACGACTCCTTCCTAACAAGTCGTAGGCGGGTGTTTCAATATGCTCATTTCCCTCCACTATTTCCACCTCAGGGATCAGCTTCTCAAAACGTACCTAATTTGTACTATCAATTTTGGTCCCCAAACATTTGCAATGCGGTGCGACAAAACAGTCTCAGCGCACACACACGTACACACTTGGGAGTCGCATTGTGAATCTCACAGTCTTGTGCTCCCACTTGAATGTTGCCTTCTCGGGCCGAAATAAAGCAAGCTTGGACGAAAAGTGCGGGAAACGGCTCTCTCTGAATATTCCCAGCCGCAAAACCTTCATCTCCTGTCTCCTCAGCACACTGCCACAACCACCGAGAATCGGAAGGGCACGTGACGGGAGTCTCTTTTGTGCCGCTTACGTCGCACGGCCCGAACCTTCGCTCCCCGAGAAGCATCGACACATGGTGCGGAGAGGGTTATTAGAACACACGCGGCGCCCTTCCACCGCCGTGCTCTGACTCACCACTCTGCCCCTGCTGTTCAAGAGAGCAACCAGTACCGCTTGCGGTGGCATTTTATCTTTGGGACATCTAAATATAAACACGGCGATTCTGAGGAAGAGCCGAGACGGCCTCGTCCTACCTAACAGACTGAAAACAAAAAAGAAAAGGGTTGCCAGTTTGGATAAAGGTCAAAATTGGCTGACGAGAAATACAGAGAGGGAGCGTGATTCTTCAAGAAACGGACCGGCACTGCTCAGGACAGGAAACCCGGACTTCTTCAGCCTACGGGCACCTTTCGAATGCTGACGCAGAGCGGTGGGCACAGCCACAAAATGGCTGCCCCAAGATACCACGGTGCCCGTGACTGAATTTCATGCCAACGTTATCAGTTGACGAGGCTTCTTAATACTAAAGCGTCACTTGACCTTGTGGAGAAGTGAGGCTCAGCATCACAGTCTTATTTCACTTAACCGCACAAAGCTCCGGCCGTTTGAATCAGGAGTCCTCCAGAAAAGGGGGGGGGGAGAAATCCCAGACTGTCTTGAAAACATTTCCTCCCGTAAGAGGCTGTTTCATCAGAAGGGAAAAACAGATTGAAAACACTCTCTCTGGGGGCAGTGTTTTGACACGTATTTTGACAGGCGCCGCGGCTAAAGCGACGTATTAAAAAATAAAAAGGGCGGCGTAACTAATGGCTCGGGGTAGTGTGCCAGGCGGTGGTTGTTCCCCGCTCAAGATTTTGGCAAGCGCTCGGGGATGAAGGTGCAATCTTTCCGTGCCGGTTTCCAGCTTTTTGTGGAAGGAGACGTTGCTTAGGAATCCGAGGGCCCGGCTGTGCTGCCTCTTTTCTATGCACGTTCCCTTCCACGGCCTCCTTCTCCGGGCCAAGGTGGTTCTACACCGGGCTCTGCCCAGGCAGGGCCAGAGGCAGAGGGGGGAAGAGGCCTGCCATCACTGTAGAAGTTATCACTGGACACCACTGGCCACAAGAGAATACACAGAGCTAGGGTTCCCGATTTCCTGGGGGCGGCTGGAGAGCTCCTGGAATCTGGACGGCTCCCCAGGTGACAGAGACCAGAGAAAATGGCTGCCTTGGAAGGTAGACACTATGGCATTATACCTCGTTGAAGTCCCTCCCCTCCCCAAACCCCGCCTCCCCCAGGCTCCACCCCCAAAATCTCCAGGTATTTCCCAACCCAGAGATGGCAACCGTACATGTACCCAGTTCATCCTTCATTTCCGTGCAGCACTGTACTTGGAATGTTCTGGAAAGATCATGAGGAGGTCAGGAAAGTGCCCTACTTGCACAGTGAACAGCTCTAGGTTGGCAACACAGACCCAGGCTGGTGCCTTGGATAGCAGCGCGAACTCTAATCTGGGAGAACCAGGTTTGATCCCCCACTCCTCCGCATGCAGCTGCTGGTGTGACCTTGCGTCGGTCACAAGTTCTCTCAAAGCTGTTCTCTCAGGAGCAGTTCTCAAAAGAGCTCTCAGACCCACCTACCTCACAGAGGGTGTCTGTTGTGGGGAAAGGAAAGGGAAAGGAGACTGGAAGTTGCTCTGAGACTTCTTTGGGTAGTGAAGGGCAGGGTATAAATTCAATCTCCTCCTCCTCCTCTTCTTTCCAGGAGGGCCCTAGAGGTCTTCT
Organism: Gekko gecko; assembly: GCA_029375565.1. NCBI lineage: Eukaryota > Metazoa > Chordata > Lepidosauria > Squamata > Gekkonidae > Gekko > Gekko gecko. Next base: position 1,029,883 of record JAPDNY010000003.1, on the reverse strand, counting down.
TGAATTAGAACCGACCTCCAGAGCACAGAGGTCAGTTCCCCCGGAGAAAATGGTAACTTTGGAGAGTGGGTTCTAAGGAGTTACACCTCAATGAGGTTCCTTCCATCCCCAAACTCCACCTTCTCCAGACCCCACCCTAGGGTTGTCAGCTCTGGGTTGGAAAATACCTGGAGATTTTTGTGGGGGGAGCCTGAAGGGGGCGGGGTTTGGGAAGGGGAGGGACCTCAATGGCATCGAGCCCACCTTCCAAAGCGGCCACTGATTTGTCAACCCAGAGTTGAGGTGTTAATCCCAAGAGATCTCCAGCCACCACCTGGAGGTTGGCAACCAACTCCACCCCAGGCCCCCAGGAATTTCCCCAACCAATGTTCCCTCTAAGCTGTGGAGTCTTGTGAGCAAAAATTCTACTTTGTGAGCTGCTGGCATTAAAGTTGTGAGCAGGCAATTTGACTACTGCATAAATTAGTTTGCTCTGGAGCCATTCTTCCTGAGCTAAGACAAAAATGTGTGAGCCAGAGGCTAAAATACTATGAGCTGGTTCACCCTAACTCAGCTTAGAGAGAACACTGGCCCCAACCCAGAGTCGGTCACCCTAACTCTATTTTGCTCCACAAACATTTACCCACGGAACGCCGCACTCAATTCCGCATCGCTGCTTCCGAGGCAGAGGTCCGCGTTTTGTTCTCCACAGCCCGTTAGACAATATCTCTCCGTGGCGGCGCAATAACCAGCCGGCCTTCTTATTAAACCAAAGGTCACAGGATAACTTCCAGACACTGCCGGATTGCCTCTTCTGACAAATCACAAACTTTGCAGTGGCTAAAAAGAGGACGCAAAAGCGACAGGATCCGACAGTGACTGAGAGGGTTGTCAAAAGAAAAGGTGCGGCGAAGGAAGGAGGAAAGAAGAGAGTCTTTTGTTTCCAATTATTTCGCTCAGGGCTCATACGGTGATTAATGGGCTGGAGGGAGGGAGACAATGATTTGCTCCGGTTCCCTGCACAGCCTCCACTCGGTTCCTTCTGTGCCTGCAGTCATTTGAAGGCGAAAGGCACGGGAAAGTGGGCAGCCAGGGAAAGGGGGGCACGGCTGGACTGCAGAAAGCGAGGTCAGAATGTCTTCTTCCCCCAGGGCACCCTGGGAATTTTCGTTTCCCGAGAGTGGCTGGCAGAGCGATCCTACGCAGAGTTATGCTCTTCCAAGTCCACCGAAGGGTAAATGCTGTAATCTCTGCTTAGGACTGCACTGTACGGCTTTCCAATAATGGTTCTCCTCACCCTCGCCAGCTTCGAATTCCCAGGAATCTCTGGGGGACTGGCATAAAACAGACACTCGCCACGGATGCAAGAGCTGCTCAATGCAGCATGCTATCTACTATATCCCAGCCTTTGCTCAAAAGCTGCAGCACCATATTTGATCAACACATAATGAAAATGCTAGGGGAAGCTGGCTTCGTGGTCCCTCCCACAAAGTGCTGTTTCTGTTGGAAAGGAGTAGAGATCGGTATCAAAGGTAAGCAGAGACAGTACGATATCGGCACTGAAGCTATATGCTCCGCTTGTTCTCCCCAGAAAAGTGGGCCAAAAGGTACAAGAAGTGCTGGTGCAACGGAGATCTCACCCTGGGAGCAACGCTCCCTCTAAGCTGTGGGGTCCTGTGAGCAAAAATTCTGCTCTGTGAGCTACTGGCATTAAAGTCGTGAGCGAGCGATTTGGCTACTGCATAAGTTAGTTTGCTCTGGAGCCGGAGTTAAAAAACTGTGAGCTAGCACACACTAATTCAGCTTAGAGGGAACACTGCCTGGGAGCTGTCCCTGCTTCGGGTGCGAATTCCAGATGGCAGGCGCAGGAAAAGTCAGTGCTCCATGAAAAAGAGATGGTAATCTCCGAGAGCTAGCTTGGTGTAGTGGTTAGGAGCGGGGACTCTAATCTGGGAGAACCGGGTTTGATTCCATACTCCTCCACATGCAGCTGCTGGTGTGACCCTGGGTCAGTCACAAGTTCTCTCGGAGCTGTTCCCTCAAGAACAGTCCTTCGGCTGTGCTCCTGCAGAGTGCAGGGGGTTGGACTAGATGGCCTGCAAGGTCCCTTCCAACTCTAACATTCTATGATTCTATGATAAGAGCTCTCTCAGCCCCACCTCCCTCATAGGGTGTCCGTTGTGAGGAGAAAAAGGGAAAGGAGATTGTAAACTGCTCTGAGATTACTTCCGGTAGTGAAAGGTAAAGGTAAAGGTTCCCTTGCTCGAAAGCCAGTCGAATCCGACTCTAGGGTTGCGGTGCTCATCTCCGTTTCAAAGCCAAAGAGCCAGCGCTGTCCGAAGACGCTTCCGTGGTCATGTGGCCAGCATGACTAAACACCAAGGTGCACGGAACGCTGTTACCTTCCCACCGAAGTGGTACCTATTTATCTACTTGCAATTTCTAGCTTTTGAACTGCTAGGTTGGCAGGAGCTGGAACTAGAGACAGGAGCTCACCCTGTCATGCGGCACCCGGGTCTCGAACTGCTGAACTACTGACCTTCCACAGCCTGCAGTTCAGCGTCTTAACCACTTGAGCCACCACAGCTCCTCCGGTAGTGAAGGGCAGGGTATAATCCAATCTCTTCTTCTTCTTCGGGGACAGATGCTATGAGGAATTCAACCTAAGCTTGCCATTTGCCCACTGACAGCAGGCAATCCAATGACCTCCATAATTTGAGGAGCAGGAGAAAAAAATGGAGGGAAATGGTGTTGATGGGGGCACTCTAGGAATCTCCGCAAGTCTATGTGGTATTTACCACAGAGATTAGGGGGAATTGCTAGACATTCGAGGATTAGGGGAAACGCTAGAGATTGCTAGACATCACTCAGAGTGGCATCACAGCCTCCTGAAACTCCATCCTCTCCAGGCGCCAACTCCAAAATCTCCCTGCATTTGCTGACGCAGGGCTGAGGACCATAACCCAGCCCCTTGTTTCACCTTGAACAAGGAGAGCCTGTGCCATTTTGGTACCCAAAAGGATAAATGCAAATGTCATTGTGGCTTCACTCGTTAACACAGAGCACAATCCTCAGGGAAGCTGTCCAATGTAAGGCAAACCTTACTGGTACAGAGCTAAGTAACAGCGTTTCCTGGCAGAGTGTATCCCCATGCTATCGGCGGGAGCAGAGAGCAGTTTCCATCTTGGGTCCCAGACTTCTCTGTTTCCCAGTCTGCTCCTCAGAAGAGGAAGAGGAAGAAGAGGAGGAGGAAGAGGAAGAGAAGAAGAGATTGGATTTATACCCCGCCCTTCACTACCCAAAGGAGTCTCAGAGCGGCTTACAAACTCCTTTCCCTTCCCCTCCCCACAACAGACACCCTGTGAGGTAGGCGGGGCTGAGAGAGCTCTTGAGAGAAACTGCTCTTTTTCAAGGACAGCTCTGACAGAACTATGGCTTGCCCAAGGTCATCCAGCAGATGCAAGTGGAAGAGTGGGGAATCAAAACTGGTTCTCCCAGATTAGAGTCTGCGCACTTAACCACGACACCAAACTGGCTCTCTTAAGAGCACCTGTCATCTGAATGTCAAGGCACCGCACCACTGCCCCCCCCCGCCCCCCAATCTTGCAGCGCTTGGAGCAGCAAGCCAAAACATCGATGGCTTCCGCTTCACGGTTTGTGACTGATCAAAGCAGGATAAGGAAGGCGTGTTGTCGTGCAGCACATGGGTGTTTTTTTTAACCTCTCTGGCTGATACAAAGAGAGCAAAAAAAATAAAATAAATGCAAACCATCTGACAGACGAGGCAGGTTTTGAAAGGGAGAGGGGTTTTTTTTATCAACCGACGTTCTGCTTTTTCAGAGTGGTGCAAAAATCCAAACTGGGAGACTGAAATAATCAAAGTGGAAGTTTCTTTCTGGCAAATGTATTAAGAAAACAACACCCTCCTCTGCCAGATCTATCTGTCTCTGGGGCACAGAGGGTGATTTGAACCAGGTCCTGACGATTTTCAGCCGAAGACAGCACACAGCCCTGCGCTGTGGGCACGCCATACTCTCCATTGTTCTCTGGATCTCCCCGCCACTACGCCGGCTTTGCAGACCCAGGTGGACAGAAAGAACCAAGAGCCTTATCACCAATGCTCCCTCTAAGCTGTGGAGTCTTGTGAGCAAAAATCCTGCTTTGCGAGCCGCTGGCATTCAAGTTCTGAGCGAGCGATTGGGCTACTGCATCAATTAGTTTGCTTTGGAGCCATCCTTTCTGAGCTAAGACAAAAATGTGTGAGCTGGAGGCTAAAAAAACTGTGAACTAGCTCACACTAACTCAGCTTAGAGGGAACACTGCTTATCATACCCCAGGTGGGTGGCCACGTATGAGTTCTCTGCAGCTTACTGAGCCCTAAGTCATGAACTAGGTCAAGTCCCCTTATCGTCAGAGCAGTAACCTGGGGCTCGCTTCCTGCACCTCCCTTCCAAACGGTTATCAGCAGAGAAACCAGCGTACTTAAGTATGCGGAACATCAACATAATTAAATCTTACTAAAGTATGCTTTACGCTGCTGGTCCGTGACTGTAGGAAACGATTGACTTTAGTATGCAGAATTCAATGGCAATGACAACTTATGAACGCCAATTCACGGACAGGCAAAGAGGAGGAGGAGGAGATTGGATTTATACCCCGCCTTTCACTACACCCAAAGGAGTCTCAGGGCGGCTTACAAACTCCTTTCCCTTCCCCTCCCCACAACAGACCCCCTGTGAGGTAGGTGGGGCTGAGAGAGCTCTGACAGAAACTGCTCTTTTTCAAGGACAGCTCTTATCAGAACTATGGCTTGCCCAAGGTCACCCAGCAGGTGCAACTGGAGGAGTGGGGGAATCAAACCCGGTTCTCCCAGATTAGAGTCCGCGCACTTAACCACTACACCAAACTGTCTCTCCGGTTTGACTCTACAAGATGCTGCCCTGAAAGTCAAAGGTTGTGGCTTGGCTATACAATAGTTCTGATGGGAGCCGGGCCCCCTGACTTGACTTGTAGTCACGCACACCATCGGAGGACTCACTCTGTTGCTTGGAGCAGCTCAGACTGTTGCAAGGGGGCCAGGAAGGGCTTCTGCCTTCCCTCCGGTGCCATTTTTCCTAGCGGAAACAACCAAAGTGCTGTTTGCTCCCTTCTTGGGCTACAGGTGCTCTCAGTCATGGGCTCTATGTGTCCTGGAGTCATGCGGCTGAGGACATCTAGAGCCCAAGAAAAAAAGGGAAAAGACCCATTGTGGCCATTTCCACTAGGGAAAAGAGAGCGGGAGGGAAGACACATATCCCTCCTCTCCTGTCACAGTGTCCTGAGCCACACCAAGCCACAGAGTGGTTTGAAAAGTTAGTTCCCTCAGTCTAACGGTTCTACTGCAGACCAACACGGAGGGGAGGAGGAAGATTTATACCCTGTCCTTCACTCAGAGTCTCAGGGCGGCTTCCAAACTCCTTTCCCTTCCCCTCCCCACAACAGACACCCTGTGAGGTAGGCGGGGCTGAGGGAGCTCTGACAGAAACTGCTCTTGAGAGAACAGCTCTCAGAGATCTGTGACTGACCCAAGGTCACCCAACTGGCTCCATTTGTCAAAATGGTTTACAGTTGCCTTGCCTTTCCTCTCCCCACAACAGGGACCTTGTGAGGCAGGTGGGGCTGAGAGAGTCCTGAGAGAACTGGGACTGGCTCAAGGTCATCCAGCAGGCCTCATGCGTCTCAAAGCGGATTACAATCTCCTTCCCTTCCTCTCCCAACAAAAGACACTCTGTGAGGCAAGTGGGGCTGAGAGAGCTCCCTCGAGGACCATTCTCAAGAAAACAGCTCTGAGAGAACTTGTGACTGACTCAAGGTCACCCAGCTGGCTGCACATGGAGGAGTGGGGAATCAAACCCAGTTCTCCAGATTAGAGTCCGCCGCTCTTCACCACCACACCAAACTGGCTCTGAAGCTATCCCCCAATTGTCTATAAGAAAGTTGGGATGACCTGACGTGCCCCACATCGATCATACAGCTAGTCTCTCAAACAGATCCACTCTCTGAACGTAACAGGACTCAATACGTGGCAAGCACTTGTGGAGCACTGGGGAAATCCGCCCCCTTCTCTTCAGCCCTGTCCATCGGCCACCTGAGAAGGTGTAAAGCCAACAGTAGATTGCTACAGTCTTCAGACACAGGCAGGCATCCGGAGCCTTCGGCTGGGACTGCAATGGGCAGCTACAACAAGCATGTCCACGAAGACAAGTGTTGGATTGGACATCCCGTTTGGTACCAATCTGCATTAAAAAGAGATGCGGCACAGCTTGTGTAGGCGTAGCGGGGTGCGCGGCACAACCCCAAAGGGATACCTTTCAGCACTCATTACGACGATTGTCCTGAATAAAGCAGGAACGCTCACATTTCCCAGCATTCTAGCTGCTTCTAGTAGACACCTCGGATCAGTGTTGAGCTGGAAACATCGAACATCTGCTTGCTTTACGCAAAACTAACAGAAACAACGGGAGAAGAACACGGGCAGAAAAGGGAGAATTTGTGATACACACCCGAGGGTTTCTGCGTTAACACAGTTCGATGTTCACAGGAATCGTTTGTTCACTGTTGCGGGGCGGTCGGAACGACAAACTCCGTGACTACAGTGGCTGAAGGGAAAGGGGACAGAAAGGAACGTGCGGTACCCACGGCCACGGTTTGCGTGCCAAGTTGTTTCTGTGGTGCCACTCTGTGAGGTCAGAATTTGTAATCACTCAGGTTCTTGGGAAAATTCCCATTTACTGGAGGGGCGGGGGATAAAAAAAACAAAGCTTCTTGTACTTGCTCTGCAGCTCACAAGGATTGCGTCCAAATTATTTCAAGGAATCCCACAATTAGGGACTCTCCAGTTCCTGGCTGGGTTCAGACATAACCAATGCCCCCTCTAACCCATGGAGTCTTGCGAGCAAAGATTCCTACTTTGCGAGCTACCGTGGCATTAAAGTTGTGAGTGAGCGATTTGGCTTATGAATGGGATTGAGCAGGTTGGGAAAGAAGTACTTTTCTCCCTTTCTCACAATACAAAAACTCGTGGGCACTCCATGAAATTGCTGAGCAGTCGGGTTAGAACGGATAAAAGGAAATACTTCTTCACCCAAAGAGTGATTAACAACATATGGAATTCACTGCCACAGGAGGTGGTGGCAGCTACAAGCATGGACAGTTTCAAGAGGGAATTAGATAAACATATGGAGCAGAAGTCCATCAGTGGCTGTTAGCCACAGGGTATAGGTGGGAACTCTCAGTCTGGGGCAGGTGATGCACTCTATTCTTGGTGCTGGAGGGGGCAGCAGTGGGAGGGCTTCTAGTGCCCTGGCCCCACTGGTGGACCTCCTGAGGGCACCTGGTATATTTTGGCCACTGTGTGACAGAGTGTTGGACTGGATGGGCCATTGGCCTGATTCAACATTGGCTTCTCTTATGTTCTTATGTTGGGGACTCTCCAGTTCCTGCTGGGTTCAAACATAACCAATGCCCCCTCTAACCCATGCTTTGTGAGCAAAGATTCTACTTTGCGAGCTACCGTGGCATTAAAGTTGTGAGCGAGCGATTTGGCTACTGCATCGATTAATTTGCTCTGGAGCCCGTCCTTCCTGAGCGGACACAAAAACCTGTGATCTGGAGGCTAAAAAAAACTGTGAGCTGGCTCACACTAATTCAGCCTTAGAGGGAACAGTGGGCCTAACCACAGCTTAATTAAACCGATCACGGTTAAGTAGGATTCATCTGTCGTGATGAGCGGAACTGGCTGACACTGAGGGGCCCTTAAGGGAGTAAGAGTATCCAAAGGAAGACTGGACTCCACAGCTTTAGTGCAAATACTATGTACAATTTATTTACACCATGCCTCCGCCAACATCCAGTTCCCAGTGACAAAGCGCTCCACTGCAACCATTCAGTAAGAGAGAGAGACATACACTGTACAAGCAATACATTTATACAACCACTGACCAATCAGTACAGTGCTGAGTCATGGTGATGCAAGTTACCCAGTGCTGGGCTGGACTGCCCTAAACTGGCTGGAACCAGCCACCCTCTTAGCTCCTAGCTGTCATCTGCACTGACATAGATCAAACTCCTCTAGGCCAGCCTTACACTAGACATGTATATCACGACATCATCAGCCCTGACCTGGGCAACCCAGCCTAGCCCAATTTCGTCAGATCCCAGAAGCTAAGCAAGGGCAACCCTGGTTAGGGCTTGGATGGGAGACCACCAAGGAAGTCCAGGGTTGCCACACAGAGGCAGGCAATGGCCAACCCACCTCTGAACACCTCCTTTCCTTGACCTGGACAGCCCAGGCTGGCTGGATCTCATTAGATCTGGGAAGCTAAGCAGGGTCAGCCCTGGGTGGTACTTGGGACGGGAAACTGCCAAGGAATCCCAGGGTTGCTACATAGGGGTAGGGAACGGCAAACCTCCACTGTTCATCTGTACAGGGTCGCCATAAGTTGGCACCCAGGTTAAGAACATAAGAACATGAGAGAAGCCAATGTTGGATCAGGCCAATGGCCCATCCAGTCCAACACTCTTTCACACAGCAGCCAAAATATACCAGGTACCATCAGGAGGTCCAGCAGTGGGGCCAGGACACTAGAAGCCCTCCCACTGCTGCCCCCTCCAGCACCAAGAATAGAGTGCATCCCCTGCCCCAGACTGAGAGTTCCTACCTATACCCTGTGGCTAACAGCCACTGATGGACTTCTGCTCCATATGTTTATCTAATTCCCTCTTGAAACCGTCCATGCTTACAGCTGCCACCACCTCCTGTGGCAGGGAATTCCACGTGTTAATCACTCTTTGGATGAAGAAGGACTTCCTTTTATCTGTTCTAACCCAACTGCTCAGCAATTTACAGACTTTTGCAGACTTAATCCCATCACAACCAGTGGGGTCCAAGACTCCTTTCCGTGTAGCGGTCGGATGAAACTTATTCATGTGTTTTTCCCATACTGTTGGTTTTCCTGGCCTCGGTGATTCAAGAGGTCGTAAACTAGTTTGATTTTCTTCACTGTAGCCAGATTGTAGGTGAGGTTTTCCACGTGATTCTCTCCTGTGGCTAACGGTTGGTTCACACTGCTCCGGTGGTTATGCGCTACCAGGGGATGTGAGCGGGCGGAAGGCCGAGGCTTGTGTGCAGAAAGCTTTGCATGAATGAATGGGCACAAGTGCTTTCCTTGTGTAATCGATCAGGAAAGGGGGTGGATGGTAGTTTGTGTGCGTCTGAGGTGACTTCTTTATATGTACATATGGAAGCTTTTGCTTGCGCTAAACTGCCGACATGCAGTGGGAAAATGTGCATGTGCATGAATTGCACACGCCCTGGGGGACCATGGGCCAGTCACACACTCTCAGCCTAACCTACCTCACAGTGTTGTTGTGGGGATAAGATAGACAAGGGAAGAATGCTGTTATCCACTTTGGGTTCCCCATCGGGGAGACAGTGGGGTGCAAAGACCATAAGTAAATAAGTTTCTGCCACAGGTAGAAGAAGAGATTGGATTTATACCCCGCCTTTCACTACCCAAAGGAGTCTTAGAGCGGCTTACAATCTCCTTCCTTTCCCCTCCCCACAACAGACACCCTGGGAGGTAGGTGGGGCTGATAGAGCTCTCTCAAGAACTGCCCAGCTCTGAAAGAACTTATGACTGACCGAAAGTCACACCAGCAGATGCATGTGGAAGAGTGGGGAATCAAACTCGGTTCTCCTAGATTAGAGTCCACGATCTCAACCACAACACCAAACTGGTAGAATGTACACGCCCCGATGTTGGGTGAACTCGCTTATGGGGTTCACGCTGTACCCGTCGTACAATTTTAGAATGTGATTAGAAAGGGGGAAATCATTGCCAATCAGACACAAACGATACGATCTTTCGGGCCTTTCGGTGTCTGATCCTGTTTCGCATTAGAGGGATTTTGCAATAACTAAAGCTTCAGTCAGGAAGTATTGATTTAAAAAGACAAGCCGGATGAGCTTGTGCATTTTTGGAAGGGCTTTTAAAAAAAGAAAAGCCGTTCACTGTTTTCAGGAGGGATAAAACCCGGATCCGGTTTAAAGGATTGTGTTTCCTGGCCTTAGATCGGCGCAAGTGAGTTGTAAAACATTGCCACTGTCGGAAATTTTATTATAGGAAGCTGATATTAGCTGGCAGCAGAAACCGCTAACGTTGCAGCTGTGCGCAGAGGACCCCATGCCGGCTTCCGCTGAACACGGTAGGCTTAAGTGCATGTTATCAGGGAAGCTTTGCAGACTCAATGCCTCGCTTGCATCATGCGTCATCAGTTATTACTTCTGTACTCAATGCTAAAAAAAAAATGTACAAATGTGAAGCCAGAGATCTGGCAAGATCAGACTGTACCATGCTGCCTGCCTCCCATATGTATGTATGGATATAGATACACTTAATTCCTTTAGTATCTACTCTACCCCATATGAGAAGCAGAGGTGGGTCACCATTGCCTTCCTCTGCAGAGCCTTCCTTGGTGGTCTCCCATCCAAGGACCGACCCTGCTTAGCTTCTGAGATCTGAGAAGCAGAGGTGGGTCACCATTGCCTTCCTCTGCAGAGTCTTCCTTGGTGGTCTCCCATCCAAGTACCCATCCTGCTTAGCTTCCGATATCTGAGAAGCAGAGGTGGTTTTCCATTGCCTTCCTCTGCACAGTCTTCCTTGGTGGTCCCCCATCCAAGTACACCATGTTGCTTAACTCCTGAGATCTGAGATGCAGAGGTGGTTTGACATTGCCTTCCTCTGCACAGTCTTCCTTGGTGGTCTCCCTTCCAAATACACCATGTTGCTTAACTCCTGAGATCTGAGAAGCAGAGGTGGTTTGTCGTTGCCTTCCTCTGCAGAGCCTTCCTTGGTGGTCCCCCATCCAAGTACCGACCCTGCTCAGCTTCCGAGATCTGATGAGAGCGGGCTATATATACTGCGCTGCCTTCCCTCCCCTAGGCACGCTCACCTGGTAAGTCAACCCCATCAAACACAGCCAGGCTTACTTCTGAGTAAGCATGCCTGTGAACCCTCTCTGCCCAAGTCTCCTCTTTCAAAACTGTTACAAACGCAGGCAGCGGCTGTCACGTTGTGCTCTGCGATATCTTGTTTGTTCTGTTTAGCACACTTACACAGCCCGATGAAAAAGAATTCTGGGGGACTCCAAAGCTTGACCACTGCTTATTTATTTATTTATGATTACATTTCTACCCCGCCCTCCCTGCAAGTGGGCTCAGGGCAGCTTACAAACAAGGACACCAAGTGCCAGATATAAAACATTTATTTATTTATTTATTTATTTATTTATTTATTTATTTATTATCAAATTCATACGCCGCCCTCCCTGGATGGGTTCAAGGCGGCTAACAAATGAGGCACCTATGCCAAGATTAAAACAGGTAAAAACAAGATAAAACAAGCAGTAAAACAATCATTCATATAAAAAACACAAGTGCTCTAGATGTCACAAATAACAGGTGGGCTCACACATGACAAGGTGGTCCCAGAGCGACACAGTAGACTCCAGGTGGTACAGCGATCCGTCCTTCCTCCCTGGGCCGTCTCGTTCCCCGATGACACCCACTCCATTTAGCGGTGGTGGTGGTACGGTGATGGTATAGTGATGGTGGCGGCTCCTACTCAAAAGCCTGGCGGAAGAGCTCCGTCTTGCAGGCCCTGCGGAACTGCGCCAGGTCCCGCAGGGCCCGGATCTCCTCCGGAAGCTCATTCCACCAGGTAGGGGCCACCACCAAAAAAGCCCTGGCCCTGTTAACAGCAAATTTAATATCTTTGGGGCCTGGGGTTACCAGTCGGTGTTGAGTCCCTGACCGTAGTGCCCTTGGGGGAACATATGGGGAAAGGCGGTCCTTTAGGTATGCCGGACCCTGGCCACATTAAAAACATATAAAACACACAATTATCAGAATAGAGTGCTCAAAGATGGTAAACATACAACCAGATCAAGATGGTGGCCTGTAGATATTGCCCAAGCCCGTTTCGACGGAACCAATCCACCGGAACACTGTGGCACTGTCTTTGTAATGCTCGCTTAGCTGGCAATTCTAATATATCCAATCCAATCCAAATACCTTTATTGGCATAAAAAAAAGAAAGATACAACATGGCAAATTTACAGAGAATTTAAATTAATAAAATCAGTCAAGCAGCTAATCTTTCGCTCCCTGATTGTTATGGCAGTCAAAAGGTACCTTGCCACCAGTGTTCCCTCTAAGCTTAGTTAGTGTGAGCCAGCTCACAGTTCTTTAGCCTCCGGCTCACACATTTTCATCTCCGCTCAGGAAGGAGGGCTCCAGAGCAAACTCGTTTATGCAGCAGCCAAATCGCTCGCTCACAACTTTTAATGCCAGCAGCTCACAAAGTAGCATTTTTGCTCACAAGACTCCACAGCTTAGAGGGAGCATTGCTTGCAATTAATACGGAAACATCGGTCAGATACTAAAAAGGATACTAACTTCGCCTCAGGTAAACTGTGAAAGTTAGACACAATAGGTCTGAGTATTTGGTCCCGCCACTTCCCCATAAAAATCACAATGAAGTAAAACATGGGCTACCGTTTCGAGGTGCCTTCCTTTGCATGGGCAGAGTCTCTCTTGATAGGGAATGTGGGCAAACCTCCCAGACAAGACCACTGAGGGCAAAACACTGAGTCTTGCTAACATAAAGCAGCGGCGTAACTGGGGTGAGGAAATCTGGGAAAGGTAAGCAGCAGGCAGTCCATAGTCTGGAAGGATACCAAATGCCAAGGGGGAGCAAGTACAGAAACTTTACGCAGTATCCCCGACCCTCTACGTTTCCTGGTTAAGAGAAAAACGCTGTTCAAACCAATTACAAAGACGATCTGACTCCAACGGTGACAAGAAAAAGACATTTTAGGGACCGTTCCAGTTGGTCAGCCATGTTGGTCTGAAGCAGCAGAACAAATTTAGAGTCCAACACCACCTTTAAGACCAACAAAGGTTTATTCAAAGTATGAGCTCTCGTGTGCAAAGCACACTTTATCAAATTTGATCAACGTAAGAACATAAGAGAAGCCAATGTTAGATCAAGCCAATGGCCCATCCAGTCCAACACTTTGTGTCACACAGTGGCCAAAAATACCAGGTGCCATCAGGAGGTCCAGCAGTGGGGCCAGGGCACCAGAAGCCCTCCCACTGCTGCCCCTCTTCAAGCACCAAGAATACAGAGCACCACTTGCCCCAGAGTCCCCATCTAAGCCTTGTGGCTAATAGCCACCGATGGACCTCTGCTCCACATGCTTATCTAACCCCCACATAAGAACATAAGAGAAGCCAATGTTGAATCAGGCCAATGGCCCATCTAGTCCAACACTCTGTCACACAGCGGCCAAAAATACCAGGTGCCATCAGGTGGTCCAGCAGTGGGGCCGGGACACTAGAAACGATCCCACTGCTGCCCCCTCCAGCACCAAGAATAGAGCGCATCACCGCCCCAGACTGAGAATTCCCATCTATACCCTGTGGTTAATAGCCACTGATGGACTTCTGCTCCATATGTTTATCTAATTCCCTCTTGAAACTGTCCATGCTTGTAGCTGCCACCACCTCCTGTGGCAGTGAATTCCATGTGTTAATCACTCTTTGGGTGAAGAAGTACTTTCCTTCTATCTGTTCTAACCCGACTGCTCAGCAATTTCATGGAGTGCCCACAAGTTCTTGTATTGTGAGAAAGGGAGAAAAGTACTTCTTTCTCAACCTGCTCAATCCCATGCATAATCTTATAAACCTCGATCATGTCACCCCTCAGCCGTCGTTTCTCCAGGCTAAAGAGCCCCAAGCGTTTTAACCTTTCTGCATAGGGAAGGTGTTCCAACCCTTTTATAATTCTAGTTGCCCTTCTCTGCACTTTTTCCCTCTTGAAGCCGTCCATGCTTGTAGCCACCGCCACCTCTTGTGGCAGTGAGTGCCATGCATTAATCACTCTTTGGTTGAAGAAGTGTGTGCGTGCACATGAAAGCTCATGCCTTGAATAAACCTTTGTTGGTCTTAAAGGTGCCATTGGGTTCCAAATTTCGTGTAGGGACGTTTAAGTTATTGTGAACGGATTAACTCCGAAAAGGTAAACTTGCTAGATGCTCCAAGCCCAGTTAAGATAGAGAAGATCCTATATATAACTATCTTTCAGGTATGTTGTAGGTATGTAGGTACATAGGGCTATCTTTCAGCTATGCTCTAGCAGAGTGCAGGGGGTTGGACTAGATGACCTTCAAGGTCCCTTCCAACTCTAACATTCTATGATTCTATGATTCTATAAGATGAAACAGAAAGGCAAGCAAGGGCCAAAAAGGCTCAGCATCCAACCAATGAGAGAGTGGGACCGACTGCCAAGTGCACACTAGTGAGAGAACTCCCTTACCCCTTTCTGTCCCAGATCCCCTGGCATGCAGAGTTACAAGACCCAACAAGTACAACGTGACTGCACTTCACTCGCCACAGTTGTGCAAGCTCGACAAGGCCCGACTGCCGGACCCATGCGGTTCTGCTGGGTGTCGTGGGCCCCCTTTCCCTTCCCTTCCCTTCCCTTCCCACCCTCCAAACGGACATCCACCGCAGGGCAAGAAAGATTCTTCTCACCAACTCGTCAGGTCTAGGCGATGCCCTTATGCGGGCACTGACTTTTTTTGGAAAACAGAAAGCAACTCCCAAGAGGTCTTTCTGGTAGAGAAACAGCCTTCCTTTCTGCTCCCCGAGGTCTGCTTCTGAATAGTAACAAGAAAAATGCTCCTTCTTGGAACTATGGAGTTGTGTTGTTGGGTTTTTTTTCCCATCAATGCTGCCGGGGAGAGGAGGAGGACTGGGAACGTTGCTTCCCGCTGGATCCCCAGGGCATTTCCCAGCTTCATCTTGGGGGAACCCTGGAGATTTAGGGGCAGTGCCCACGGAAGAAAGGGGGCTCAGCAGGCATGCGACACCACGGAGTTTGCCATTCACGGCAGCGGTTTTCTCCAGGGGAAATGATCTTTGCAGCCCGGACGTCAGCTGTAGTTCTGTTCTGGGAGAGCCCCAGGCCTCGCCTGGAGGCCGGGAAACCTAACCTAGACTGAGAGCTAATGACGGACCCGAGATCGAATGGTATCATAGCAGGCAGAGAGTTCGGCCTGGGTCTCCCCCATTGTAACGATCCAACCTAAACTCTGTGCCATTCTAGTATTTGTATTAATGCTGCAACGCACTGTTTTGTTTTTATTAGGAAACTGTGCTGTTAGCTGCAAACATTGTCATCATATTTTGGGGGAGGAGGAGATTGGATTTATACCCCGCCCTTCACCATCCGAAGGAGTCTCAGAGCACCTTACACTCTCCCTTCCCTTCCCCTCCCCACAACAGGCACCCTGTGAGCAGTGTTCCCTCTAAGCCGAGTTAGTGTGAGCCAGCTCACAGCTTTTTAGCCTCCAGCTCACACATTTTTGTCTCAGCTCAGGAAGGACGGCTCCAGGGCAAACGAATTGATGCAGCAGCCAAGTCGCTCACTCACAACTTTTATGCCCGCAGCTCACCAAGGAGAACTGTTTTGCTCCCAAGACTCCCACAGCTCAGAGGGAGCATTGCCTGGGAGGTAGGTGGGGCTGAGAGAGTTCTTTCGAGGACTGCTCTTGAGAGAACAGCTCTGAGAGAACTTGTGACTGACCCAAGGTCGCTCCAGCAGCTGCATGTGGAGGAGGAGTGGGGAATCAAATCCAGTTCTCCCAGATTAGAGCCCACGCTCCTAACCAGTATCAAATCACTGACTAAGCAGCCCTTTTCACGGCCTTCTTCACCTCCTCCACCTGCTCTCCCTCGCGCACAACCTCGGCACTGCTCCATTGGTGCCAGGTCCACCCTCGGCTTCCTTTGCGATGAACGCTTCGCTAGAACGGCCCAGAAATGCCAGCTACAGCTCTTTACAGGGCCGTCCAATCACTTTATGCGCTTACTAAATTCCGCACTGACATTTCAAGGGAGACCAGAGGACAGGGCCGTAACGCTTCCACGTTAGCAGTAAATTGATTCCAGATAATGAAGAGGAGAAAGATGGGCGTTTGCAATTGTTTGTTACGGGGGCAGCACAAAAAAAGAAATTAATTGCCGGGCATGAAAGGAGAGGAAGCGCCAGCGGCGGAAAAGCCCTTCCAAATCATTTCTTCCTATTAAGCAGAGAGCAACAGGACAAATTACTCCGGGAGGCCGTTAGCAGACACACCAACATCGATAAAGAACGAGGGAGACGCTGCGAGAACCCTCCCCTGACCTGGAGACAGGAAGCAACGTGGCGAAAGGTGGTTTAGATATCTGGGCTCGCCATCAACGCTATAGCTTCTGGTTACAAAGAATGCAGAAACCTCTGACCCACCCTATGACGCACCGCTCTGCTTGTAGTTTATTTGCCCTGTTACTTATATGAATCCACAAGGGGAGAAGATCCAGCTGCCTGGCTCCTTTAATGGCAAAATCAATGGGTGTTCTCCACGGTGGTGGTGGTGGTGGTGGTGAAGCCATCATGTTAAGAACATAAGAGAAGCCAATGTTGAATCAGGCCAATGGTCCATCTAGTCCAACACTCTGTGTCACACAGTGGCCAAAAATACCAGGTGCCATCAGGAGGTCCAGCAGTGGGGCCAGGACACTAGAAGCCCTCCCACGGTTGACACCTCCTCCCAAGCACCGAGAATACAGAGCCTCACTTGCCCCAGACTGAGAGTTCCTATCTATACACCTTGTGGCTAATAGCCACTGATGGACTTCTGATCCACATGTTTATCTTATTCCCTCTTGAAGCCATCCATGCTTGTAGCTGCCACCACCACCTGTGGCAGTGAATTCCATGTGTTCATCACTCTTTGGGTGAAGAAGGACTTCCTTTTATCCGTTCTAACCCGACTGCTCAGCAATTTCATGGAGTGCCCACGAGTTCTTGTATTGTGAGAAAGGGAGAAAAGTACTTCTTTCTCAACCTGCTCAATCCCATTCATAATCTTATAAACCTCGATCATGTCACCCCTCAGCCGTCATTTCTCCAAGCTGAAGAGCCCCAAGCGTTTTAATCTTTCTTCATTGGGAAGGTGTTCCAACCCTTTTATCATTCTAGTTGACCTTCTCTGAACTTTTTCCAATGCTACAACATCCTTTTTGAGATGTGGCGACCAGAACTGTACACAGTATTCCAAATGAGGTCGCACCAATGATTTATACAGGGGCATGATGATACTGGCTGATCTGTTTTCAATTCCCTTCCTAATAATCCCCAGCATAGCGTTGGCCTTTTTGATTGCAGTCGCACACTGTCTAGACATTTTCAGTGAGTTATCTACTATGACTCCAAGATCTCTCTCTTGGTCAGTCTCTGCCAGTTCAGACTTTGCACTTGGCCACATTGAACCCCATTTGCCATGCTGACACCCACTCGCCCATCCTCGACAGATCCCTTTAGAGTACCTCACAATCCTCCCTGGTTCTCAGCACCCTGAACAATTTAATGTCATCTGCAAATTTAGCCACTTCACTGCTTACTCCCAACTCCAAATCATTAATGAACAAGTTAAAAAGCACCAGACCAAGTACTGATCCCTGCAGTACCCCACTGCTTACCACCCTCCAATGAAAAAACTGCCCATTTATACTCACTCTCTCTTTCCTATTAATGAGCCAGTTTTTGATCCAAGAGAGGACTTGTCCTTTTATCCCATGACTATTGAGCTTACTTAGGAGCCTTTGATGAGGAACTTTATCAAAAGCTTTCTGGAAGTCAAGGTAAACAACATCTATTGGGTCCCCCTTGTCCACATGTTTGTTCACCCCCTCAAAGAACAGGTTAGTGAGACAAGATCTTCCCTTACAGAATCCAGGCTGAGTCTGCTTCAACTTATGGTGACCCTATAGAGTTTTCAAGGCAAGAGAAGAACAAAGGGTGGTTTCCCATTGCCTGCCTCTGCGTAGCAGTCCTGGACCTCCTGTGTAGCAGCCCACCCAAGTATTAGCTTCTGAGATCTGACAAGATCGGGGGGGGGGGACACACACATGAAGATGCCTTATACTGAATCAGACTGATGGTCCATTGAGGTCAGTGTTGTCCACTCAGACTGAGAGCAGCTCTCCAGGGTCTCAGGCAGAAGAGGTCTTTCACATCACCTCCTCCCTGGTCCTTTTTCCTTACTGGATATGCCAAAAGATGAAGAGGAGGAGGAGGAGGAGAAGGAAGAGGAGGAGGAAGAAGAAGGTCAGGGCTTTCTAAGAGGACTGAGTGGGAAAAGGAAGGTGGAGGAGATTGCATTTATACCCCGCCCTTCACTCAGAGTCTCCTTTCCCTTCCCCTCCCCACAGCAGACACTCTGGGAAGTAGGTGGGGCTGAGAGAACTCCTTCGAGAACTTCTCATGAGAGAACATTTCTGAGAGAACTTGTGACTGGCCCAAGGTCACCCAGCTGGCTGCATGTGACCCTGGGGCCTTCTGCAGGTAAAGCAGAGGCTCTCCTACTGAACCGCAGCCCCTCTCAAAATGAGAGATCCAAAAATGTATACTGGTACCAGGTGGGACATGATGCCCTCTTGTGACCACTGATGAATCATTTAGTTCTTCTTGCTGGACCAAGAAGACTCTCAGCGACGGGTCCAAAGTCACCCATTTCGTTTAATGGCGGAGAGAGGGTTCGAACCTGGGCCTCTTCAGTCAAATTCTGACACTCTAAACACTTGCACCACACCATCAGTCATCAGCACGGAAGCCTCAGCTCACATATTCTTTGAAGGAAGAAAGAGCAGGAGTCCAGGACCACCTTAATGGTTTGATGATACGCCCAGAAAGTAAAGGCCCGGGTAGGAAGGGTTCAAACACTGCGAGGCCATTGGGAGTACAAAAAGCCAAGAATTCCAGCAGCTCCAGCTCACGAGGTGAAAGAGTCTGGACCGTGGCGGAGGGAAAGTTACTTCTAGCCCTCTGACCTCACAAGGCCACACAAAATCTGGAGTCGGTTCTTTTCCCAACCCTGTGACGATGGAGGAGGAAGAGGAGAAGGAGAAGAAGAAAGAGAAGGGATTGGATTTATACCCCCGTCCTTCACTACCCAAAAGAAGTCTCAGAGCGGCTTACAATCTCCTTTCCCTTCCCCTCCTCACAACAGACATCCTGCGAGGTAGGTGGGGCTGAGAGAGCTCTCTTAAGGACTGCCCTTGAGAGAACAGCTCTGAAAGAACTTGTGACTGACCCCAAGGTCACACCGGCAGCTGCCTGTGGAGAAGTGGGGAATCAAACCCGGTTCTCCCAGATTAGAGTCCACACTCCTAACCACTACACCAAATTGGCTCTCACACCAACCTGAAGAAGAGATTGGATTTATACGCCGCCCTTCACTACCCTAAGGAGTCCCAGACTGGCTTACCATCTCCTTTCCCTTCCCCTACCCAGACACCCTGTGAGGTAGGTGGGGCTGAGAGAGCTCTTTCCAGGACTGCCCTTAAGAGAACAGCTCAGAGAGAACTTGTGACTGACCCAAGGTCACACCAGCAGCTGCATATGGAGAAGTGGGGAATCAAACCCAGTTCTCCCAGATCAGAGTCTCTTAACCACTACACCAAAGTGGAAGAGAAAATACTTCCCCCCCCACACACACACACCCCTTATCACCCTGTAATAACAGACGTGCCAAGTAATCTCAAAAGATGCTGCAGTCAGATGCAAATTCTGAGCTTCTTTCTACACAAATTCCCCCCCCTCCAAAAAAAAAGAAGGTAAAGCCACAGAGGAACGAGAGCTCCAGCTTCAAAAGAAGTCTAATTCAATTCTGCCATCGGTTGCAAGCGCAGCCGTTCTGGCTATATTTATCCCGATTGTGATTAGTATGCAAACATCCCATTAACTCCACTAAATGGCATTCTGATCAGAAAGCCAAAATCCTCCACCCTGGGTGGATTTGCAGGTGGGCGGCAAGGGGCACGGCCTTTCCGAGAGAGTGCTGCGGGCATTCGGTTGGCGTGCTGGAGCACCTGCAATATTTTTAAAGAACCTTTTTATGCCATCTTTTCCCCGAGTGGACGAACAATCCAAAACACTAAAACAGGCTTTTAAAATTAACACTTAAACACCAATTGAAATGCACACGCCAATGCAGAAGCACCAGGCGACACGGATCAATCTCCACCGGCTGGCAGAAGACGAAGATGATGGTGGTGGTCAAAAGGACCGTCCAGCTCAAAGGGGTTTCCAAGGCAAGAGAAGGTCAGAGGAGGCTTGCCACGGACTGCCTGTCTGTAGCGACCCCTGGACTTCCTTGGCTGGTCTCCCATCCAAGGACTAACCAGGGCTGACCCTGGTCTCCCATAGCCTGGTCTCCCTGGCCTCTGCATAGCAACCCTGGACTTCACGGGCAATCTCCCATCAAAGAATCAACCGGGGCCAACCAGTGTTCCCTCTAAGCTGAGTTAGTGTGAGCCGGCTCACAACTTTTTAGCCTCTGGCTCACACCACGTTTTTGTCTCAGTTCAGGAAGGAGGGCTCCAGAGCAAACTTAATTTATGCAGGAGCCCAATCGCTCACTCACAACTTTAGTGTCACTAGCTCACAAAGTAGAATTTTTGCTCACAAGACTCCACAGCTTAGAGGGAGCATTGGGGCCAACCCTGCTTAGCTCCCAAGATCTGATGAGACTGGGCCAGACTGGGCCATCCAGGTCAGGGAAAAGTCAGTGATGGAGGGGGACCAACAGGAACTTCCTGGAGCAGTGTGACACCAAAAGCCCCAGGCCACATGGCAGGAGTCCGCAGAGTAGCCCTTTTCGGATGGCTAGTGGGGTGACTGGACGTAAGATTGCGGAGGAAGCACAGTCGGCCTGCTGTGCCCACCCTCAGCCTCCATGGGCTGCTTTCAAAGATGGTGGCCACACTGCTGACCCTGAAAAACTGGAATTTCAACGCCGCCGCAGGCGTGCTTCAGCCCACATGATAAACACTCTGCCGTGGTACTGCAGCTTACCCCCAAGCGCTCAATAATGCTTTTTACTAGCCCCTCTTAGGTCTACTCTTGCAAGGTTCCCTCAAGCATTCTGCAGGCCAATCCAAGAGGTGAGTCCCACATCTCCAAAAGATCACAAACCACCCAGAAGGAAGGGACCACTAAGAGGACACACTGGGCTGACAAGAGTTGGGGATGGGTCTCTATACACGGAAAGGCAGTTCCGTAAATTAGCAAGTCCCAGATCACGGAAGTGCTTTCGAGATTTAAAACTGGCACCCTGAACTGGCCCCCCTGGGACAGACAACCTGTGCAAGTTATAAAACTGTGTAAGGTGTCCAATATCCAGGCCTGTAAAGACATAGAACCTTCCGCTTATTCAGACCCCGGCAGCCAGAGGCTGATTTCTCACAAGCGATGCTCCCCACTGGCTCTTCCCTTTTGCCCCAATGGTATGTGTCAATTTCACACAAGCTGCTGCCAGCAGCTTGTGTGAAATTGACACATACCATCAGGGCAAAAAGGAAGAGCCAGGGCGGAGCAGTGCTTGTGGGAAATCGGCCAGAGTTATCTTCAAGGACAATTCCGCATAAAGCATGTTACAGTAGTCCAAATCTGAAGGTTAGAGAATCGTAGAATCGCAGAGTTGGAAGGAGCCCGTCTAGTCCAACACCCCCTGCTCAATGCAGGATCAGCCTAGAGCATCCTTGACAAATGTTTGTCCAACTGCTGCTTGAAGACTGCCGGTGAAGGGGAGCTCACCACCTCCCAAGGCGGCTGATTCCACTCTTGCACAACTCTGACCGCAAAAAAGTTTCCTAATATCCAGCCGGTACCTTCCCACCCATAATTTAAACCCATTATTATGAACAGCTCCCTGCCCTCCTCTAAGTGTAAACGTAAAGGTTTCCCTTGCTCAAAAGCCAGTCAAATCTGACTCTAGGGGGTGGTGCTCATCTCTGTTTCCAAGTCGGAGAGCTAGCGTTGTCCGAAGACTTTTCCGTGGTCATGTGGCTGGCATGGCTGAGCACCGAGGCGCATGGAATGCTGTTACCTTCCCACCAAAGTGGTACATATTTATCGACTTACAATTTCTTGCTTTCGAACTGCTAGGTTGGCAGGAGCTGGGCCCAGAGACGGGAGCTCACTCCATCACGCAGCACTCGGGTCTCAAACTGCAGAACTACAGCCCTTCAAATACTCCAAGAGGGCCCCCTCCACCTCCACTTCTCCAAACTGAACCTTCCCAAGTCCCTCAGCCTTTCCTCATAGGAAAGCTTCTTGGTCTCCAAGCCCCTGATCCTCCTCATCGCTCCTCTCTGCACGCACTCCATTCTGTCCACATCCTTTCTGAAGGGAGGCCTCCAGATATGCACACAAGACTCCAGGTGCGGCCTGGTCAATGCAATGTACAGCCGGGCTATCACATCTTGCGATTTGGATGCTACGCCTCTGTTGATAGATCCTGCTCGGCTGACAGAGTCAAGAAGGGGAGAAAGCACTCGTGGGCGCTCCATGAAATTGCTGAGCAGTTGGGTTAGAACAGATAAAAGGAAATACTTCTTCACCCAAAGAGTGATTAACACATGGAATTCACTGCCACAGGAGGTGGTGGCAGCTACAAGCATGGACAGTTTCAAGAGGGGATTAGATAAACATATGGAGCAGGAGTCCACCAGTGACTATTAGCCACAGGGTATAGATGGGAACTCTCAGTCTGGGGCAGGTGATGCACTCTATTCTCGGTGCTGGGGGGGATGCAGTGGGAGGGCTTCTGGTGTCCTGGCCCCACTGCTGGACCTCCCGATGGCACCTGGTATTTTTGGCCACTGTGTGACCCAGAGTGTTGGACTAGATGGGCCATTGGCCTGATTCAACATTGGCTTCTCTTATGTTCTCTTATGTTCTTAAAGCTTTCGTGTCCAATGCAGATGAGGGCGCACCACGTGGCCTGGTGCTCGGGTCGCACAGAACATGGATTATCTTGGACAGCTACTTATTCTTGGGAGTCTTGCTTCCCGGGCCGTCCAAGAGTGGGAATATGGCCACCTACTTTGCAAAGCAATAAAGCGTGACAATGGAACGGATAAAAACCAGATGCGCGCATGGCTAGTGCCAATTTCATCAGTGGTGAACAACCACCCCCATCCCACCAAAAAGGGAAGGATGCTGCATTCTGGACACTGGTTCTTGCTTGACTGTATGACGCATTCTCTCTGAAACTCAGGGGGGAAATTCTGTAGCCCCAGGTAAGGAAGGAGTTCAGACGCAAGCAGCAACAAAGCTACTCCTTTTATCCCACTGACGGTCTTCAGATTAAACAGGACACGCTGCCACCAAAATCACATTCTCGCGCCACCAAGACAGATGCGGAAATGCAACGACGCTCTTCTTTAAAGCCAAATAACCCTCGGAGGGTCAGGTCTGAAAAGAGCAAAATTCTCCTTTGTCATTTGCCACTAAAACAGATCCATATTTTCAAAGAAAAAAACGTATTCACTGGGGTTTTTAAGAATGTTTTTACTGTACTTTTCAGCCAAAAATCAGCTCCAAAAATGGGTTAGAGTGGTTGAAAACCAGCCAGTGAAAAGTGCTCAGAAAAGAGGCTCTTGGATAGGTCCAGATACAATTGAAGTGTATACTCCTTTCCTGTATACATTTAGAAAACCGTATGTATTGCAATGGCTGCAAGTTATTTATTAAAAACGGTTGTGACCTCTTTGGGGGAGCTTTAAGATACCGAGTTGCAGACCGGAAGGTCGGCAGCTTGGCAGTTTGAGACCCGAGTGCCGCGTGACGGAGTGAACTCCCATCTCTGGCCCCAGCTCCTGCCAACCTAGCAGTTCGAAAGCAAGAGATAGCAAGTAGATAAGTATGTACCGCTTCGGTGGGAAGTATTCTGTGCACCTCGGCATTTATTCATGCTGCCCACATGACCACAGAGAAGTCTTCGGACAGCGCTGACTCTTCGGCTTGGAAATGGAGATGAGCACCGCCCCCTAGAGTCGGATTCGACTGGCTTTCATAAGAACATCAGAGAAGCCAATGTCGGATCAGGCCAATGGCCCATCCAGACCAACACTCTGGGTCACACAGCAGCCAAAAATACCAGGTGCCACCGGGAGCAGTGGGGCCAGGACACCAGAAGCCCTCCCACTGTTGCTCCCCCCAATACAGAGCATCACTTGCCTGTATGGTCGAACAGATGTTCCCTATATTTAAAAAGGTGGAATAGATTGCCTCCCTTATTTTCCTGTAATACCGCACCGTGTTGGGAATATAATGTTCTCAATTATTTTTTTTAATGAACACAAGAAGCTACACTATATGGAAATGAGAAGAAGAGAGAGAAGAGACTGGACTTATACCCCGCCCTTCACTACCCAAAGGAGTCTCAGAGTGCGTTATGTCCCCTTTCCCTTCCTCTCCCCACAACAGACACCTTGGGAGGTAGGTGGGGCTGAGAGAGCTCTCTTGACAGAAACTGCCCTTGAGAGAACAGCTCTGAGAAAACTTGTGACTGACCCAAAGTCACACCAGCGGCTGCAAGTGGAGGCGTGGGGAAACAAAACCAGTTCTCCCAGATTAGAGTCGGCGTTCCTAAACACTACACTGAACTGATGGCCATCGGTCCAGCAAGGTCAGTATTGTCTACTCAGACTGTCAGCAGCTCTTTTTGATGTAGCCAGGGGTTAAGTGCATGGTTCGATTCCCCACTCCTCCACTTGCACCTGCTGGATGACCTTGGGCAAGTCATAGTTCTGCCAGAGCTGATCTGGAAAGAGCAGTTCTCTCAGAGCTCTCTCAGCCCCACCTGCCTCACTGGGTGTCTGTTGTGGGGAGGGGAAGGGAAAGGAGTTTGTAAGCCGCTCTGAGACTCCTTTGGGTAGTGAAAGGCGGGGTATAAATCCAATCTCCTCTTCTTCTCCAGCGTCTCAGGTTGAGATCTTTCCCATCACCTACTGCCTGGTCCCTGGTCCTTTTAACTGGAGATGCCGGGGACTGAACCTGGGACCTCTTGCACGCCAAGCAGAGGCTCTACCACTGAGTCACAGCCTCTCCCTTATGATAGTTATTACAATAGTCTAGCCTCTCTGCATTGTACTGGGAAGCAGGACGGGGTCTTTGGCACACCAAAAAAACATAAATGAAACTACAGGCACAGAAGCATTCCAGAATGGACTGGTTTAACATTGCCAGGGGAGGAAAGGTGTGCATAATTTGCCTAAATTGTGCATTTTACTTCTATCCTGGGCAGATTTTCACACATCCTGGAAGGAGACAGTTTTTTTGCCCGTCTGCCCCGTTCGACAACGCCACCCCTGCCCGACTGCCGGCCTCCAAACTACATTTATCCATTAATTGCTCTGCTGGACCATAATCGTTCCAGCGCGGTACATGATGTGCTAAACCACAAATCAGAGGCTAAGTTAATACCGTCTCTAATGGGAAGGAAAACCAATTTGCTTTGCATAAAGGAAAGCCACGAGCGACCCTGACGGAAACAGTCAAGAGGCATACGACCGGGGACCCTCTGCTCCGACGCGGTGGTTTTTGACGTGCTGCAAAAGGTGACATTTTCAACAGCCATGCTTGGTCCATAGGAAATAACCGTCTAACTGCAATGGCTGCAGAATACCGCAAAGAGTGTCTGTCCTTCTGCCTGACGGTCTATGCCATAAAGCATCTCTGCAGTTGTGTAACTGAAGGTTATGAACAGGCGGCTACCCTGAATCAACACCTTCAGCACCCCATGATACATCTTGTGCCAGCAGGGAGCCAAAACTATTTTCACAGCAAACCACCGACAGCTATTTTGAGTCATTCTCGGGCTTGGGTTTGTTCATGGCAAAGTGCGAACTCCATTCTAAATCACTAGGCCCGTTCCTTGGCAGTTACTTAACTGGAAATAAACTCAGAAGCAAGGCTATAAGTTTCCGCGTGTCCTGGGGCCCACCCGTTTCCTTTTTAACTGGTCTCTGTCCCATCTAGGCTAATCTCGGTCTGAAGCCGGTGAGTTCATTTTGCAATCCCAGCGTCACCAATTACGTAACACGAGCGCAGAGTTAGAATCCCTTTGGTAAATTGGGATTCTTCCTCAAATGTTCTTCCCCTCTTCCAAGAGAAGGCTGATATCCCAGTGTCTGTATCCCTAAGAACATAAGAGAAGCCAATGTTGAATGAAGCCAATGGCCCATCCAGTCCAACACTCTGTGTCACACAGTGGCCAAAAATACCAGGTGCCATCAGGAGGTCCAGCAGTGGGGCCAGGACACTAGAAGCCCTCCCACTGCTGCCCCCCATCCCAAGCACCAAGAATACAGGGCATCACTTGCCCCAGACTGAGAGTTCCTATCTAATACCTTGTGACCAATAGCCACTGATGGACCTCTGCTCCATATGTTTATCCAGTTCCCTCTTATAAGAAAATAAGAGAAGACAATGTTGGATCAGGCCAATGGCCCATCCAGTCCAACACTCTGTGGCACACAGTGGCCAAAAATACCAGGTGCCCTCAGGAGGTCCAGCTGGGGGGCCAGGACACTAGAAGCCCTCCTACTGCTGCCCTCCCCCCCCCCAGCACCAAGATGGCACCCCTGAGCCATCTGCTTCCCATCGGCCCATTACTTAAGGTTGCTAACCTGCAGGTGGGGCCTGGAGATCAGTGTTCCCTCTAAGCTGAGTTAGTGTGAGCTAGCTCACAGTTTTCTAGCCTCTGGCTCACACATTTTTGTCTTGGCTCAGGAAGGATGGCTCCAGAGCAAACTAAGCCATGCAGTAGAAGAAGAAGAGGAGATTGGATTTATACCCCGCCCTTCACTCAGCGTCTCAGAGCGGCTTACAAACTCCTTTCTCTTCCTCTCCCCACAACAGACACCCTGTGAGGTAGGTGGGGCTGAGAGAGCTCTTTCCAGAACTGTCCTTGAGAGAACAGCTCTGACAGAACTATAGCTTGCCCAAGGTCACCCAACAGCTGCAGGTGGAGGAGTGGGGAATCAAACCCGGTTCTCCCAGATTAGAGTCTGCACCCGCTCTCACTCACCAAGTCGCTCACTCACAGTGTTAATACCAGGAGCTCACAAAGTAGAATTTTTGCTCAAAAGACTCCAAAGCTTAGAGGGAGCAATGTCTGGAATTACAATTTATCCCCAGACTACAGAGATCAGTTCCCCTGGAGGAAACGGGTTGAAATTAAATCAGAAGAGTCTTCAGCTAAACATCTGGAGGAACTTCCTGACAGAGCAGTTCCTCGATGGAACAGGCTTCGTCGGGAGGTGGGGGGTTCTCCTCCTTTGGAGGTTTCCAAACAGAGGCTAGGTGGCCACCTAACAGCCATGCTGATTCTGTGAATTTAGGCAGATCACGAGAAGGGAGGGCAGGAAGGGCTGCCTCAGTGCTCAGTTCTCGTGGCCCTTTCTGACACACCCAAGGAAATGCTGATCGCCACTTTGGGGTCAGAAAGCAATTTTTTCCCCAGGCCAGTTTGGCTGGAGATCCTGGAGGCTTTCTGGTCATCTTCTGGGCATGGAATAGCGGTCACTGCAGATGTGGAGGGGGAGGTAATTGTGAATCTCCTGCATTGGGCAGGGGGTTGGACTAGACCACCCTGGAGGTCCCTTCCAACTCTATGATCCTATGAAATGGGTACTGCCGAAGGGAGACTCTTTGCCACTGTACCCTGCTGAGATACTTCCCCTTCCTCAACCCACCCACCCCCAAGGCTCCACCCCCAAATCTGTAGGAATTTCCAAACCCAAAACTGCCAAGGCAAACCCCATTACTGGTGTCCCGTCCCCCCCCCAAGCCTCCTTCCTCCACGTCCCTCCAAAACTGGTATTATTCCGGGGCAAGTCAAGATGGGTGGCCATGTCAGTCTGTTTTTAGCAGCAGAAAAGAGTCAGAGCTCAGTAGCACCTGAAAGACTAACCAAATTTGGGGCAGGGGAGGAGCTTTCGTGAGTCACAGCCAGTGTTCCCTCTAAGCTGAGTCAGTGTGAGCTAGCTCACAGTTTTTTAGCCTCCAGCTCACAGATTTTTTTCTTAGCTCAGGAAGGAGGGCTCCAGGGCAAACTGATTTATGCAGCAGCCAAATCGCTCGCTCACAACTTGAATGCCAGTAGCTCACAAAGTAGAATTTTTGCTCACAAGACTTCACAGCTTAGGGGGAACACTGGTCACGGCTCACTTCTACAGGCACCTTACGCAAGTTTCTTCACAAGGTTGACGAGTTTCCATTCTGGATGATTAATGTGGTGCCTTCCACATGGAGAGAGATCCAGACGGTTAGTGTCGGAATTGCAAGTTGCTTGCATTCCAGCCATTACAGAGTTAAATGTTTGTTAGCAAACAGGATGTTACGTTGTATAATGTATAATGTATTCAATGGCGGGGAAAGTTTGTGGGAGTTGTTTATCCTAATGACCTGACCTGTAACCTTTGTATTGGTCAACAAATATCTTTTCTGTAGAAATGCTTTGATCCAGCATTCATGTATTCACAATGTTTATGGCTCTTTGTGTGAAGCAGAAAGGAAGTTCCCACAACTTTGTTTTTAGCAATGTAGCCCTTAGCACCTATAGAGTAGCTGCAAGTATGTAAACTTTTATTTCTTTTATCCAAAGTACCTTTCCCATGTTTTATTCTGTTTTTCCTAGTAAAGATATTTTCTTTTACTAAGTGTGGCTCGTGTTTGGAATGCACCCATCGACCAATGCTTCCTCTAAGCTGTGGGGTTTCGTGAGCAAAAATCCTACTTGGTGAGCTACTGGCATTAAAGTTGTGAGCGAGCGATTTCGCTACTGCATAAATTAGTTTGTTCTGGAGCCCTCCTTCCTGAGCTAAGACAAAAAATGTGTGAGCTGGAGGCTAAAAATCTGTGAGCTAGCTCACACTAACTCAGCTTAGAGGGAACACTGCCATCGACTCTGAATTTTGAATCCCAACAGTTAGCCATGTTGGTCTGTCTGTAGCAGCAGAAGAAGAGGAGGAGGCTGGATTTACACCGCGCCCTTCACTTGGAGTCTCAGAGCAGCTTACAAACTCCTTTTCCCTTCCCCTCCCCATAACAGACACCCTGAGAGGTA
Organism: Gekko gecko; assembly: GCA_029375565.1. NCBI lineage: Eukaryota > Metazoa > Chordata > Lepidosauria > Squamata > Gekkonidae > Gekko > Gekko gecko. The sequence goes on along the minus strand of JAPDNY010000003.1, from coordinate 1,000,840 downwards.
GGTGGGGCTGAGAGAGCTCTGACAGAAACTGCTGTTTTTCAAGGACAGCTGTGCCAGAACTATGGCCAAGGTTATCCAGCAGCTGAAAGTGGAGGAGTGGGGAATCAAACCCAGCTCTCCCAGATTAGAGTCCGCACACTTAACCACCACAACACCAAACTGGCAAGAGTCCAGGAGCGCTTTAAAGACCAACAAAATCTGTGGCAGGAGAGGAGCTTTCGTGAGTCGCTGCTCGCTACTTCAGATCCTGGGTCAACCTCAGCTCCTCTGAAAGCAACACCAAATTTTGGCACTGAAACCATCACAAAAGACCACCGTCAACCTTTCAGTAAATAGGCATGCAGCCAAAGCTGTGGGCAGGATGCCCGGAGAAATACCAATGCCACCTGGCTGGTCCCTGTGTGAAACAGAACCTGAACTCGATGGCATAACTGCTCTTGTGTTTATAGTTTACCTATCCAGTTGATAGTTTACATATCCAGTTATCTCGCTCTAAGAGCATACTTCAAATACCTGGTTTCTATAGCAAAAGTTAATGTAAACTTTTTTTTTTAGCTTTTCTTTAATGGCCCGAATAATATTAGACTCCCAGCGCACAGAACAGAAGTTTCCCCTTTATTGCTTTTCAGTTAAAACGCTGCAGAACTCCCTTGGCAGCAAACCGCACGATGCGTTTGGTTAATAGCCCTGCGGTCTACCACACGGCGAATTTAAAAGGAAGGAACGCTCGGCTGATACGGCGCCTTCCGAAACAGAACAATTCTGAGGAAGGTCTCCTGTGCCTTTTCACGCCGACAAGCTTCCCGTCGGTCCCTGCAGCGGGACGTCATCCGGAGGAAATCGGACGCACGCACCCTTCAGCAAGATATACGGGGCATCTGGAAACATCTGCCTCCGATAGCAAGCCGTTTCTAACATGAGAACATTGAAAGGCATTTCAAAACATTCTGTTGCGTTGTGTGTCAGGGAGCTGCAGACAAGGGCCTCTGCCGCTGGAAGGCAACAACCGGCAACGACAAACCCTCTCGGGTGTTTCTTTTTTCATGGGAGCTTGCCGTAATAAGAAGGCTCGGATGTCTGGGGGAAGAAATGCAGAAGGCGACAATAGTGCCAAGGGAAAAAGCCTGCAGGATCTCAAAATGTGAGCGGCATGCCATGGGATTACTAGATTTAGACATGCCACGTGGAATGGAATCCCACTACACTGATGGCATAATCCTGTGCAGAGTGGGAGGTGATGCATATTGGAACGAAAAAAATCCTCACTTGAAGTACAGGCTGACGGGGTCCGAACTTGCTGAGAGTGAGAAGGAGAAAGATCTCGGGGTCGTAGTGGAGAGCTCGGTGGAAGTGTCCACCCCATGTGCTGCGGCAACGAAAAACACAAGATCTGTGTTAGGGATTATTAGGGAAGGGACTGAGAATAAAGCAGCCAATATGAGGACGACGGCGACGACGACGACATTGTCGTCGTCGTCGTTGTTGTTGTTGGAAGAAGAAGAGGAGAAGGAGGAGGAAGAGGAGGAGGAGGAAGAGGAGGAGATTGGATTTATGCCCCGCCCTTCACTACCCAAAGGTGTCTCAGAGCGGCTTACACACTCCTTTCCCTTCCCCTCCCCACAACAGACACCCTGTGAGGTAGGCGGGGCTGAGAGAGCTCTGACAGAAAATGCTCTTTTTCAAGGACAGCTCTGGCAGAACTATGGCTTGCCCAAGGTCACCCAGCAGCTGCAAGTGGAGGAGTGGGGAAATCAAACTCTGTTCTCCCAGATTAGAGTCTGCGCACTCTAAAAAAACAGCAACAAAGCAGACTGCATTCACAGCACCTGGAATCTCTTTGCATTCCCATTTTTTTTTAAGAGATCAGATCAGCAGCGCGGTTCCCCAGACCATCAAAGGAGATGGCTGGCTGAGGCACGTACATTTCAGCAAGTCCGGGCTTCCAAGCGTGGCTCAAATTCTTTCACCGAGTGACCTCCGGAGTAGACCCTTTCACATACACACACAGGGGTTCCCACCCACACCAGCCCACACTCAGTGGTACCAGGTCTGCTCGTCACCAGAGACCGGCCTTACGCCCGGGCACTCTGTCCTGTCCAACAGGGACCATTAAACCACTCCGCCGCACTGCCAGGCACACCTGCTCTCTTGCTAAGGCAGACCCAAACGATGCCTGCCCCCTCCCTAAGGCGAGCCGGAACTAAGGCCGATGCCCCTCCGAAAGGCACTCCAACAGCAACAAGTCCCAAGGCAACTTACTTGGCCCTCACAATAACCCCGTGAGGCAGTCTAACTAGAAACAGCGGAACTGACTCAGCCAAGGCCAATGACTTCAGTACTAGGCAGGGATCCAAACCACATTCACAGCCGCTACTCTGAGTAAGGAATAAGCATCCATATGGCTCAGGAATGTCCAGATCACGGGAGGTGGTCGTTCCGCTCTCTTCTGCTATGGTCAGGCCTCACCTGGAGTCCTGTGTCCAGTTTTGGGCCCCACATTTTAGGAAGGACGTTGACAAGCTCGAGCGAGTCCAGAAGAGGGCAACCAGGATGGTGAGAGGGTTGGAATCCAGGTCTTACGAGGAAAGGCTGAAAGAGTTGGGTCTGTTTAGCCTGGGAAAGAGAAGGCTTAGAGGGGACATGATGGCAGTCTTCCAATATCTGAAGGGCTGTCATGTAGAAGATGGAGCAGATCTATTCTCTCTTGCTCTGGATTGCAAGACTAGATCTAATGGGTGGAAATTACAAGGGAATCGTTACCGGCTAGATAACAGGAGAAACTTCCTAACTGTAAGAGGGGTTGAGCAGTGGAACAGACTGTTTCTGGAGGTGGTGGATGCTCCTTCCCTGGATGTTTTCAAGTGGAGGCTGGACGACCATCTTTCAGGGATGTTGTAGGGCTCTCTTTCGGCTATGCTCCTGCAGAGTGCAGGGGGTTGGACTGGATGACCTGCAAGGTCCCTTCCAACTCTAACATTCTATGATCCTATGAATAGGGGTTGCCAACTCCAGGTTAGGAAATTCCTGTAGATTTGGAGGTGGAGCCCGGAGAAGGCAGGGTTTGGGAAGGAGAGAGACCTCAGCAGGGTATAATGCCAGAGAGTCTCTCCCTTCCACACCTGCCGTTTTCTCCAGGAGAACTGATCTCTGTGGTCAAGAGGTCAGTTGTAAGTCTGGGAGACCTCCAGGCCTCACCTGGAAGTTGGCAACCCTACGAGACAGACAAGCAAATCCTGCCGCATGCAAGGGGGGGGGGAGATCTGACCTTTGGAGTTATCCTCATGAACCAACCGCTGCCCGGTTTAGAATTTCCCCATCTAGTATTCTACACCCTGTTCAAGGGGAGTAAAAAGACCTTGACGCTTTATCCAGACTAGATGCCGACGTGACAGCGTTTCCTTCACCCCGGAAGATTCGAACGATCTGTGTTTTTCAAAACTGACCCAAAACAAAGAGTTCACTTTAAGTCACACACGGACATATGCAAACAGCAGCACAATTCTTGCATAGCTGGGTAATTTCTGACTGAGCAGTTTATTAGAAATGTCTAAAGCCATAGTTAATGGAGGGGAAGTTAAATAATTCTGCTTTTCTCAGACTGTATTTTTCAAGAATTGCAACAACTAACTTCTCCCGCTTTTCAGAGACCGCCTCCCGCCAAAAAGTGCAGCTTTCCATCTGGTTGGGTTCCCAAATGTCCTCTTTTTTGTTTTTTTTAAAAAAAACTGATGAAAACGTCCTCTTTTTGGGTCCGAAGGTTAGGAATATTCCTTGTTGGCAGCAGTGTAAAGGTAAAGGTAAAGGTTCCCTTGCTCGAAAGCCAGTCGAATCCGACTCTAGGGTTGCGGTGCTCATCTCCGTTTCAAAGCCGAAGAGCCAGCGCTGTCCGAAGACGTTTCCGTGGTCATGTGGCCGGCATGACTAAACACCAAGGCGCACGGAACGCTGTTACCTTCCCACCAAAGTGGTACCTATTTATATACTTGCAATTTCTTGCTTTCGAACTGCTAGGTTGGCAGGAGCTGGAACTAGAGATGGGAGCTCACCCCATCATGCGGCACTCTTGGGTCTCGAACTGCTGAACTACTGACCTTCCACAGCCTGCAGTTCAGCGACTTAACCACTTGAGCCACCGCAGCTCTATTGGCAGCAATGACCACAGATTAAATACTAGGGGTATTTAAAAGGAGGTTTGTCAGAGTGATCACTTGTTTGAAGGAGTCAGTCGGGAAACGGGTCCTCTTTTTGGCTTTTCAAAATATGGTAACGCTACATCTGCTCAACAAGGAACTCACACTACCAAAAATCAAAAGCATACATTACTCCGTACGCCCAAGAAAGTGTCTTAAGTTGGATTCTTCAAACCTTTATTCACTCTTCCAAAGCAATCCCGTGAATATTCCCATGAGACAGAACCTATCAAAACTTTCCAAGAGCACCAACGGCTAAGAATAACCCCGTAGATGCTCGTATGTAAGCGCCCGTGTCTACGTGACAGCGTCAAACAGAAATGTTTCCTCTCCTGCCTGCACATTAAAACGAAGCCGGAAGCCCTGGTCGCTGACCTAGTTGACCGATATTTTAAGTGGATGCAGATGAGGACTACATTTCCTCCTCGAGCCTGTCTCACTTCTAGCATTGACTGGCCAGCACCCTCCACCTACTGAGGTGTTCAGCACAACAACTGATTCACAATCATCGGAGAGGAAGGAACATCTGTAGGTATGTAGGGCTATCGTTCAGCTATGCTCCTGTAGAGTACAGGGGGGTGGACTAGATGACCTGCAAGGTCCCTTCTAACATTTTATGATTCTATGATCTGTGGCTCGGTGCCTTGCCGATTTCTCTCCGGCATACCTCGCCTTGACCTGCCTCCTCCTTCACCCGCTGAAGGTACACAGCGAGAGAATCCAAAGAGTTAAACAGGTCTCGTACTGGATCAGAGCCGTTACAATGAGTACAGCTTGGTATTCCGCATTTCAAACCACCAAAGGAGATCTCCCCGCCCCGGATCTGTTATCAACATAAAAGCACTAAGCTAAGGAGGACTCTCAGTCACAGATGGTCTACTGCTCAAAGTAGAACAGGCAGCGCTGCTGGTTACCACCAAGAGCAGATCGACTTTCCCAACAGGTAGACAGACCTTTACAAAACAGCAAACTGCTTCCCATTTCAAAGCAGGTTTTTAAGCCAGACTGTAAAAACGCGGCACAGCAGTTCCGAGTATCTTAAGGCGACAAGCGGCGAAAAGGACGGAGTGCCGATCGATGTAGGATCTGGAATAACCACCAGGATCGTAGGCAGAACTAATTAGCTTAATGCGCTCTCCTCCAATGTAATGTCCTTCCTAAGCCTTTGTAAAGCCCTGCTGATATACGCACAGGGGAGAAAGAAACCATCAGCCACAGGCAAAAAAACCCCAAACCAGTTGCTCCCAGGGGCGATACGGTTACTCCCCGGTAAGAAAAGAAAGCAACCACGGACTCCTCTGCCCAATCCGATATGGACCTTGGATCTGTTCAGTTGGGCAGTGCATGCAACACCCTGCGTATCACAGCCCTGCCTGCTGCACCGTGGGCATGATGCTCGTAATGTGTAGGGTGCAGGAGCATCTGTCCTCAGCAGAGGCGCATCAGACATTCCCTCCAGTCCTGGCAAGGGTGCACTGAGGAAGCCACAGAGATCCGACTCCACTGAATTCAAGGGCCCACAAAGGTTGTTCCCCCTACTCCGGGGGTTTACTTTGTTTGCGCTGGCAACCAGGCACCCATCCGTGGACACGAGGGGGAGGGCTGACACGTGTTCTGCTCCCCTCCCAGACACACAACCTGCCGGGCGCAGGGCTAACATGTGTCCTCATGCCCCTCCCCATACACACAACCATTGTTCCCTCTAAGATGAGTGAGTGTGAGCTAGCTCCCAGTTTTTTAGCCTCCGGCTCACAGATTTTTGTCTTCGCTCAGGAAGGATGGCTCCGGAGCAAACTAATGCATGCCGTAGCCAAATCGCTCGCTCACAACTTTAATACCAGTGGCTCACAAAGTAGAATTTTTGCTCACAAGACTCCACAGCTTAGAGGGAGCACTGCATACAAACGTGTGGGGTTCAGGGCTAACAGGTCTTCTGCCCCTCCAGAAACACATAACAGTAGTGGGTTCAGGGCTAACACATGTCCTGCCCTTCCCCAAATATACAATGTGCCAGGTTCAGGGCTAACACGTGTCCTGCCCACATGCACACAACCTGCCGGGTTCAGGGCTAACACGTGTCCTACCCCCATTGGACACACAATCCTTCTTGTCCAGGGCTAACACGTGCCCTGCCCCCCCACACACACACAACCTGCCGGGTTCAGGGCTAACACGTGTCCTGCCCCCCCCACACACACAACCTGCCGGGTTCAGGGCTAACACGCGTCCTGCCCTCCCCCGAAACCCAGACAACCCGCCGGGTTCGGGGCTAACACGTATCCTAACCACACACACCCCAGACACAGACACAACTCGCCGGTTCCAGCAGCAGCGACGGCGCTCGGGCAACCTTAAGCGCGGCTCCCAGGCGCCTCTCCCGCGACTCCCCCAGGCGCGGACTTCTCCGGGGACCCCGAGCTCGGGAGCGGCCCGTGTGAACGGAGGGGGCCCGCTCCGCCAAAGCCGCCCCCCGTTCCGCCCCCACCCACCCAGCCCCAGTTCCGAAACCCGCTGCAAGGCGCCTCCCGGCCAGAGGGAGAGGGGGAACCGGCGCCGGGCCGCCGCGACACGCGTCGAGACGGGACGGGCGCCCGCAAGCCCCGCCGCCGAGCCGCCCTCCCCGCGTCACGTCGGAGCGGGCTGGACACGCGAGTCGGCCGCCACGTGGGGACCCTCCCCCGCCCGGCCCCGGCGCCCGCGGGGGGCCCGACCTTGATGATGCTGCTCCGGCGCGGGGTGGCGCGGGCCGCTTCCAGCAGGCTGGCCTCCGGGTCGGCGGCGGCGGCGGCGGCCCCGGGCAGGGAGACGCCGCTCCTGCGCTCCCGCCGCCGCCCGGCGCCCATCTCCGGGGAGGGCTCCGGCTCCTCCCGGCCGCCCTCGGCCATCGCGCCCTCAGCGCCCCGCAGCAGCAGCAGCAGCAGCAGCGGCAGGAGGCGGCGGCGGCGGGGTCCGGCCCGGGGGCGGCATGGCCGGGCGGGCGAGCGGGCGGCGAGGACAGGCGAGGCGAGGCGCGGCCGGCGCGGGAACCGCCGAGCCCAGCCCAGCCTTGTCTTGACGGGCCGGCCCCGGCGACGCCCGCCAATGGGCGGCGAGCGGGGCGCGGCCCGGGGCTGGCGCGGAGCTGGGAGCGCAAGGCGGGAGCGCAGGGCGGGAGCGCAGAAGGGGGGTCCGTCCGTCCTCTCTCCCTCCCCCGGCCCGCTGACTGGCGAGGAGGGGCCCGCCCGGCCCGGGGAAGGAGCGGCGCTTGCGAGACTCCGGGGAGGGGAGTGTCCCACTGATCCCTCTGAGCGGAGTGGGTGTGAGCGAGCTCAGAGTTGCCTAGCCTCCGACTCGCGCGTTTTTGGCTCCGCTCGGGAAGGAGGGCTCCAGGGCGAACTGACTGATGCAGCAGCCAAAATCGCTCGCTCACGACTGTCATGCCAGTAAAGGTAAAGGTAAAGGTTCCCTTGCTCGAAAGCCAGTCGAATCCGACTCTAGGGTTGCGGTGCTCATCTCCGTTTCCAAGCCGAAGAGCCAGCGCTGTCCGAAGACGTTTTCGTGATCAGGTGGCCGGCACGACTAAACACCAAGGCGCACGGAACGCTGTTCCCTTCCCACCGAAGTGGTACCTATTTATCTCCTTGCAATTCCTTGCTTTCGAACTGCTAGGTTGACAGGAGCTGGAACTAGAGACGGGAGTTCACTCCGTCATGCGGCAGTCTCGGGTCTCAAACTGCTGAACTACTGACCTTCCACAGCCTGCAGTTCAGCGTCTTCACCTCTTGAGCCACCGCAGCTGGTCATGCCAGTAGTCGCCCACAAAGTAGGATTTTTGCTCCACAGCTTAGAGGGAGGGTTGCTGGCCAAGCGGCGTTCCCTCTAAGCTGAGTTCGTGTGAGCTAGCTCACAGTTTTCTAGCCTCCGGCTCGCACCCTTTTGTCCTAGCTCAGGAAGGAGGGCTCCAAAGCAAATGGATTGATGCAGCAGCCAAGTCGCTCACTCACAAGCAGCATTCCCCCTAAGCTGAGTTAGCGTGAGCGAGCTCACTGTTTTTTAGCCTCCGGCTCATGCATTTTTGGCTCAGCTGGGGAAGGGGGGCTCCAGAGCAAATTGATTCATGCAGTGGCCAAATTGCTCACTCACAACTTTAATGCCAGTCGATCACAAAGTAGGATTTTTGCTCACAGGACTCCACGGCTTAGAGGGAGCGTTGCTGGCAAGCAGTGTTCCCTCTAAGCTTAGTTCGTGTGAGCCAGCTCACGGTTTTTTAGCCTCCGGTTCACACCTTTTTGTCTTTACTCAGGAAGGAGGGCTCCAGAGCGAACTCATTTATGCAGCAGCACAATTGCTCACTCACGACTTGAATGCTCACAAAGTAGAATTCTTGCTCACAGGACTCTGCAGCTTAGAGGGAGCATCGCTGCTCGCCGGATCTCCGACAGGACATGGCAGAGGAGGGCGAGCCAGGGGAGGAGGGGGTCGGAGCCCCTTCCCCAGGAGGAGAGGCCGGGGAGCCTGGTGCCGGGACTTTGCCGCTGAGGAGAGAGAGGACTAAAGGGGGGCGGGGTTGGGGGCATGAGAGAGGTCTCTAAAATTGTGCCTGGGGCGGAGAGAGTGGACGAAGGGAACTTTGGCTCCCTCTCCCCAAAGACTAAGACTCGAGGGCGTCCCATGAAGCTGATGGGCAGTAGGTTCAGGACGGACGACAGGTAATACCACTTGACACAGACAGTGATGAAAATGTGGGATTCGCTGCCAGAGGATGGAGTGATGGCCACAGGAATAGACAGGTTTCCAAGGGGATCAGATTCATGGAGGACAAGTCTAGCAGCTACTAGTCATGGTGACTGAGGGGAACCAACTTATTCAGAGGCACTAACCCTCTGAATCCCAGAGCGAGGAGGCAGCATCAGGGGAAGGCCTCAACCTCTATGCCCTGTTGTTGGCCCCCCAGACGGACTGGTTGGCTACTGTGTGAGATGGGATGTTAGATTCAATGGACCGCTGGTCTGATCCAGCAGGGCTCTTCTGATGTTCTCATCAGGGGAAGGCCTTGACCTCTCTGCCCTGTTGTTGGCCATCTGGAAGAACTGGTTGGCCACTGTGTAAGACAAAATGCTGGACTAGATGGGTCACTGGTCTGATTCAGCAGGGCTGTTTTGGTGTTAATATAGGGGAAGGCTTTGGCTTCTCTGCCCCATTGTTGGCTGTTTAGAGGAATTGGTTGGCCACTTTGTGAGACAGGATGCTGGACTAGATGGACTATTAGTCTGATCTAGCAGGGCTCTTAATTTTATGCTGCTTAGCTTTTTGTGTTTCGGTTTTAGGCTCTTTAGCTTTTTGTGTCTGCACTTGTTGATTTTATTGTTATTTTAGCAGATTTTAACTCAGGGGGTGGTCTGCTGTCTTGAATGCTGTGATAGCAGGAAGTTGGATCTCTTAAACAAGTAACTCCCCCCCCAAGGGCCCTTGCTGTGTCCTCATGGTGTTTCCCTGCGTGTGGTTTTTCCAGAGATATCCTGTTCTGTTCCCTTCCCTAAAACCGGTGTTGGAAGAGCGCCCAGATGCAAGCCACAGGTCTTTGGACAACTAATAGATGTTTATTGTTGTGAAATCAGAGATTTATTTTTGTTTGCTCAGAATCATAAATTACAATCTGTAACCGCAGCATTTTACAGCCTGGGAAATGGTTTTCAAGAGAGAGATTTTTCCTCGGTGGCTTCCCCGATACAGACCAGGGGCAACAGGACTTCCGTGTGGTAGACAAGGTTGCCAGGTCCCCTGGGGGAGGGGGGAGGGTGGCCAGATCCAGGCTGGGAAACTCTTGGCGATTTGGAGCCTGGGGAGGACAGGGACCCCAGTGGGGGACAATTCCACACAGTCCACCCCCCAAAGCATCAATTTTCTCCAGGGGGACTGATCTCTGCAGTTTGGAGATGAATTGTTAATTCCAGGGAATCCCCAGGCCCCACCTGGAGGCTGGCATCCCTAGACAGATTTTCATACCATTTTCCTGCCTTAGTCCCCTGGCAACCGACAGCCCCCTCCCCAGGATTATTGGAGCTTTAAAAAAAAATTAAAAATCACAGTTGAGTATCATTATCACTGTAGCGTTATAACTAGCTATGTAACAGGTTCTCTGGATGCTTAAGCTTTCATGCTTTGAAAAAACCGAAGTCTCTAGTCCCTTTGCTCACAGAGGTACACCGCCGTTCCCCTTATATTACAAATCTGGGAGACAATGTACGGAAACGAACAAGTGAAAGGGAAACCTGCCTAAGGCATTGACTTATGAAGGCAGAAGACGACGCAGTAAAACAAAATTGCCAAAGACTACAATTCTGTTCCCCATATAAAAACGACCTTCTGAATTGTTGCATTATATTACAGTTTTCATCCCTTTATAAGAATGCTCTCCCTGGACGCTTCTGTTTTTTCATATTCCACAAAATGAAAGACGCACAAGGCCCCCCCCCAAACCTCAGGCTAACCCAGGGGTGTGGAACTCATTTGTTTTGAGGGCCGGATCTGACATAACTAAGACCTTGTTGGGCCGGGCCATGCATGTGTCATAAAATGTAATGCCAGGTAGCGGAGATATAAACTTTATAAAGGACACAAACACAAAAGGTTTTTTTAACTTAAAATAAAATCATGCTTAAAACATCAGCACGCTTGCAATATTTTGTTTATTTAACAGTGTCTGATCACTGACACCTCTTGCTCTGAATTATGGCATCAAAATGTCTGTGCTGTTGCAATCTTGAGTGTGCTGTTCAGGTGCGTATCTGTAAGCTGCAAACCTACGATGACGCAGCAGCAGCAGAACTGGAAGAAGAAGCAGAAGACAGCCAGTTCCACTGTGGGCCTGAGAGAAGTCCTCCGGCGGTCTGATCCAGCCCCCGGGCCTCATGTTTGACACCCCTGGGCTAGCCGATCCACAAAGTGGGAGCTACCACGTAGAATGCATGCGAAGGGGCAGTTGCCAGTCTTACTCACCAGCAGGACAGTACCTTCAGAAGACTCATCAGAGTAAAGCTGTCCTAGCAGAGTGGGAGAAGCTGTGAACATAAGAACATAAGAGAAGTCAATGTTGGATCAAGCCAATGGCCCATCCAGTCCACCACTCTGTGTCACACAGCAGCCAAAAATACCAGGTGCCATCAGGAGGTCCAGCAGTGGGGCCAGGACACCAGAAGCCCTCCCATTGTTGACCCCCCCCAAGCACCAAGAATACAGAACTTCACCTGCCCCAGCGTCCCTATCCATACCCTGTGGCTAATAGCCACTGATGGACTTCTGCTCCATATATTTATCTAATTCCCTCTTGAAGCCGTCCGTGCTTCCAATTGCCACCACCTCCAGTGGCAGTGAATTCCATGGATCCAAGGCCATGGCAAGTAGAACCTTGAATTGAACCCAGTACCTGATCAGGAACTAATGTGTTGACTGCCAAACGGGGGTACCGTGCACGTTCCACCTGGCATTTGATAACAGCCAGGCTGCAGCGTTCTGTGCCAACTGGAGTTTCTGGACTGACGTTAAGAGCAGACCCGCACAGAGTGTATTACAATAGTCAAGAGAACCATCCCATGGCTCTACACGGCCAGAGGAGCAGAGTCAAGGTCGTCTTCTGGATTGAGCAAAACTGGAAGAATCTCTTGATGCAGCACCATTAATTTGCTTCTCCACCAGTAAGGCTGGATCGTTATGGAACCCCACAAGACAAATCCCGTATCGGAAAGCAGTCATCTCCAGCTGAAATTTCTGCCCATGAGAAATTATTGACACCGGGGTCCCCAACAAGGTGCTCATGGAGCCCACCAAGCATTTTTAGAATGTGGGTGGGGCCAAGTGAGGCATTTGCCCACCAGGGCATCTGATTGGCCAAGCAGATTTTTTTTAAAGTTGCTTCGGCAACAGCTGCCACCACGCCACAAGTATCTTCACTGCATTACTGGAGGCAAGCTGTGCGTATGCCAGAATTTTTTTTTAAATGATACATTCGTTTTAATAGGCATCCTGTTAAACAGAGCTTCTGCCTGAAATATCGAAGCGTTACAGTTAAGAGTTACGCATAATATCACTCCCTGACGTTTTGTAGTTGGCTCCGCCTCCTGTGGCAGCCATGTTGTGGCTGGCTCCGCCTCCTGCAGCAGCCATGTGGTGGCTGACTCCGCCTCCTGCAGCAGCCATTTTTTGGTTGTGTCAACCACCCTATGACAGAATTCAAAAGCTGCCCACAGGCTCAAAAAGGTTGGGGACCCCTGATTTAAACCAATCCAAGCAGTATCCCTTAATCCCAACTTCTGCCTCTGAACATCTAAATAGGACGGCATGGTCAACAATATCAAAGGCTTCTGATAAATCCAGGAAGAGCAACAGAGAGACACAACTTCTGCCTATGTTCAGATGGAGTTAATTTGCTAAGGCAACCCATACCGTCTCAGTCCCATGGGCCTGCCCGAAACCAGACTGAAAGGGTCTAGGCTGGATGAGTTATTCAGGAAGATCTGGACTTGCTCTGGCTGCCGTTCTTTCTAGTACTTGCCCAGGAAAGGTAAATTAGAGACCAAGCAATAATTGACCATGTGGTCCTTCTCTAGCACTGGTTTTTCAAGAAGGAGGAGATTGGATTTATACCCGCCCTTCACTACCCAAAGGAGTCTCAGAGCGGCTCACAAACTCCTTTCCCTTCCCCTCCCCACAACAGACACCCTGTGAGGGCAGGGGGGTCTGAGAGAGCTTGAAAGAACAGCTCTGAAAGGACTTATGACTGACCCAAGGTCACACCAGCAGCTGCATGTGGAGGAGTCAACCCTGGTTCTCACAGATTAGAATCCAGGCTTATAACCACTACACCAAACTGGCTCTCCACCTGCTTTAGAGAACAAGGAAAGGTGCTCTGACTCCACGACTGATTTATAAACAGCATTAGAGACTCCTTGACGTGATCCCGACATGATTTCAGTAACCAGAATGGACAAACATCCGAAGTACGTGGTAGCCTTCACAGACCTCGGATCTTCTCAGCATCCACCTTGGAAGATTATTAATCAAGGTGTCGATTATCTATAACGTGAAGTACTATATTTTCAGTTATGCAAATAGACTTTCTTATTTGCTGCTTCTTTGTGATCTCTCACTCTCAATTTTGATGTCGTTTGGCTGACTTAGTTAGCTTAACTTGCTAACTCAAGAAAAACACATATTTCTTTAAACATGACACTGTTAAAATAATTACTTTTTAAAAATTGCTTTGGACCCGTAGGTCATCACAAGTCATTTAGCTATAGCACTGTGATATTTAACCATCGATCAGCCAAAGGCAGTCACATAGCCGTTTGAAATGTACTACCAATTCAACATTCCAAACTATTATTTCTAAATAAATTGGGTCACCCTAAGGTCAGCCAATTAAGTCATGTTGCCTTTATTATGGCTTCCCATTAATAATCTTCAGGCTGTAGTATCGAATATATGTGCCTTCAGAAATGATTCCTTTAAATTAATGTCTAGGGATGGCCGAACCACAAACCAATCCAACCAGGAAGTTGCTTCGCAAACCTAACCGGTTCGTAGTGGCTTGTGACTTTCTGCTCCCCACCGCTCCCCACTGCTCCCCAACGCTTTTCGTGGGGAGGTCACCCTAAAGTCAACCAATTAAATAACATTGCCTTTATTATGGCTTCCTATTAATAATTTTCAGGCTGTAGTATTGAATATATCTGCCTTCAAAAACGATTACTTTAATAATAACTACCGCAAATACGTACAGTGCAGAGAATGCTTCTAGGGAAAATGTTCAGGACTGATACTTGGGGTTAACAACTCCAGGTTCAGAAATACCTGGAAATTTGAGGGTGGGGCTTGGGAGGGTGGGGTTTAGAATGGGGCGGGACCCCTCAATAGGGTATACTGTCATGCAATCTACCTTCCGAAACAGCCAAGTGGAACAAATGTTTTAAATAAATAATGAATAAGCAGTTTATGTATTCCGGAGATCATTTATAATGCCAGAGATCTCCAGCCTCCACATGGAGGTTACGGTACAGCCAGAAGAGTATCACGGAAAAAAGCTAAACCAAAAACCAAACACAACCGTGAAATAATTACTAAGGAACACTCACAACCCTTCGTTTCTCCCCAAAAAAAAGAAATCACAGTTTATATATTCAAAAGCTCAGAAATAAGTTTCATTCAATACTCAGTTAAGTCCAAAGATTCAAAGCAACCCCTCCATCAGCATTCCAAACACTTTTAAAGTGATGCGCGCCACAAATATATAGTACTTGCAGACTTCCAAAGCAATTACTTTCAAGAATGACTCATCCATTCAAGAACTTTGAGATGTGATGAAACTAAATTCTTTTTTCTTGACAGGAGGACAATATATGGTTCCGTGGGCAGCTCCTCTCCAACCAACGGCTCCTGCCAGCCTCCGCAAACCATTTCCAGCAACTCTTCGTCAAGGATGAAGAGCAGACCGTAATCACCCATATCCACAACTCTTCACGTCCCACAAGTAGTTTCTTAAAGCTTCATATAGGCGCAAACTTGATCGGCCAAGCAGATTGGATTTTCCGCATGCAGAAGAGGCAGATGCCAGTCTAGTTTCTACGGTTTTGAATGTACATGATAGGATGGGTGGGATCCATTCTCCAGGCATGGCGTTCAGTCTGGAAAATCAGGAGATTCTGGGGGGGGAGGGGGTTTAGCAACCAAGCCAGCCTGCTGTAGTGGTTGACAGCAGGCCCGTAGCCGGGATTTCTTAAATTGGGGGGCCTTTAAATAATTCAGGGTGCACTGAGATTAAAATAAAAAGGGTTCGAATCAGGGCCTTCCAAAGAGTAGTTTTCCAGCCCCGACTGAGTCCTGGTGCTCTGCAGGGGGGGATGGGTTTTGAAGTTCCCTTGTGCCCAGCTCCCCCCTTCCCTTGCCCCCACCACTCAGACCTGGGCCCAAAGTATGAGTTGTCGTCCTGGAGACCCAGGAGGAATGAGCACGCCCGCCTGATCTGTGAAAGAGGATCCGCAGCCCCCACTGCGCCTACTCACTGGAGGCCCACGCTGGGCTGCCGGGCGCTTTGCCCACTGGCCAGCCGGCGAGCGCATCTCGTCCGGGGCCCGCCTGGTTGCCTGCCTGCCTGTCCAGGGTAGTAAGTTGGGGGGTCCTGATGGAAAGTCAGGGGGCTGGGCCCCAAAATGATCCAATGGGAGAGCCAGTTTGGTGTAGTGGTGAAGTGTGCAGACTCTAATCTGGAAGAACTGGGTTTGGTTCCCCACTCCTTCACTTGCACCTGCTGGATGACCTTGGGTCAGTCACAAGCTCTGGCACAGCTGTTCCTGAAAGAGCAGCTTCTGTCAGAGCTCTCTCAGCCCCGCCTACCTCACAGGGTGTCTGTTGTGGGGAGGGGAAGGGAAAGGAGCTTATAAGACGCTCTGAGACTCTTGAGTGAAGGGCAGGGTATAAATCCAATCTCTTCTTCTTCTTCTTCTCAATGTAGCTACGGGCCTGGAACCTTATTTATTTCTTCAACTTTTACCCCGCCCTCATCACTGAGGCAGCCTCAGGGCAGCTCAAACAAAACCAATAAGACAATATACATATCACAATAAAATTACATAAAACATAATTTAAAACCGTTCATATATCAATGGTGGTACAGTATAGTAAAGCGCATTCATGAACACATTCAGCGATAAATACAATTCTAGGTTGCTTAGAAGCTCTAGGTCGGAGCAGGGCATGGCTGACAAGTTGCCGCTCCTATCGGAATGCCTGCCGGAAAAGCTCCGTTTTCATGGCCCTGCGGAACTGTGAGCGGTCCCGCGGGGCCCTGATCTTGCCAGGGAGCTTGTCCCAATAGGTCGGAGCTGCCAAAGAAAACGCCCTGGTCCTGGTCGATGTCAGCTTGGCATCCTTCAGACCAGGGAGGGTGATAGGCTACTATCTGGGTGACCCAGGTTCGAATCCCTGCTCGTGCCATGGAAGCTTGCTGGGTGACTTTGGGCCAGTCAACCTTCGAAGGGTTGTTGCGAGAATGAAACGGAGGAGAGGAAGACAGCATCTGCTGCCTTTCAGTGCTTCGAGGAAGAACGGGATAAAAGCAGACTAGGGAGATATGATCGACATAGATCCCAATGTGCTGGATTCTTCTCAGTTGCCTACAACTAACCCTGGAACTAGCAAAGGACGGCCGGTTTGTTTTTCCTCCATGGAGGACGATAATTCCTCACCCGTTCCAAATGAACCCCAAAAAAAAAAAATCTTCTGCAATCTATGAGACAGATGTTCCGTAATCCAAAATCCAATCAAAGCTTGAAATACAGCTTTGATTTCCTGCGCAGGCAAAGTCGTGTCCAGCTTTTCCGAGTGAAGAACAGATCTAAGAATAAATCTGTGTGTGTGTTTTAATTTGTGGCCACGCAGTTTTCCCGAGCTCTGACCTGGATGGCTCTGGCTAGCCCAGTTTCGTCACATCTTGGAAGCCAAGCAGGGTCATCTCTGGTTAGCACTTGGATGGGAGACCACCGAGGAATTCCAGGATCTCTGCACAGAAGCAGGCATTGGCAAACCAGCTCCGTCTGTCTGCCCTGACTGGGATGGTGCAGGCTAGTTCAGTCTCATTGGATCTCGGAAGCCAAGCAGGGTCGACCTTGTTTAATACCTGGATGAAAAACCTTCAAGGAATACCAGGACTGTGACACAGAGGCGGGCAATGGCAAACCACCTTTGAATGTCTCCTGCCTTGAAAACCTTAGGGGGTTGTTGTAAGTCAGGTGCATGACTTGACGGTACTTTCCACCACCAGGGTTTTTTTTTTTAAGCCTTATTGTCAATAAACAGAATCAATAACATATAAAACAATATATGTAAGCATTACATTAATAACAGCAGTAGTAAGAACAATGAGAATACAAATGTTTGGAGAAAAAGAATACATCATGAGGAGGAAAAGAAGAGATTGGATTTATAGCCCGCTGTTGGGTGTTACAAGTTTAAAACGCTTCAGTATTTACAGGGTTAATGTTGTTAGTATTGGTCAACAGGAAGTCACATGTTTGTTTGTAACCAATCTATTTACTCAATAGAATGCCCGGGAATTTTGTAAGAACCTTAGCTCTCTGATTGGAAATTGATGTATCAGGTATTTAGCATATTGGGGTTCTCCGTTGCTGGAGAAGGAGACTCCATTCCTGTCTTATCTCTTTTAGCTGTAAGGATGTAGCAATATAGCTGTTTTATTATTTTACATCCCATGAACCTTTTCCCCATGTTAATGTTATAATAAATTTTTATACTTTTATATACACATGGACTCAGTCTCTCAATACTTGCTCGCCTGACTCTAACGATTTTTACTCTGCTTAAACACAATTTTCACAAAGAATCCCAACACCCTTCACTTAGCATCTCAGAGCAGCTTACAGACTCCTTTCCCTTCCCCTCCCCACAACAGACACCCTGTGAGGTAAGTGGGGCTGAGAGAGCTCCGACAGAAACTGCTCTTTTTCAAGAACTGCTCTGAAAAAACTTGTAACTGACCCAAGGTCATCCAGCAGCTGCAAGTGGAGAAGAGGGAATCAAACCCGGTTCTCCCAGATTAGAGTCCGCACACTTAACCACTACACCAAACTGGTGTGACCACGACACCAACAACTGTAAACAATATGAATAACACTTTAATAAACCATCGTTATTGTATCTAAGACTGAAGTGTAATCATCTTTGGTAGATGAATATACCAAGAAGGGAAACCAAGTTGGAGTAAAATTGGAATCAGTAAAGTTTGAAGTCTTAGTAAAGATAGCATCAGAAAGTTTATTCATAAGGCAAAATTCACATCGTTTCTTTATCCATTCAGAGATGGTGAGATGTGTATTATTTTTCCAAGATTTGGCAGAAAAAATCTGACTGCCGCACACAATAAGGCAGTCAGTCTGGTAAAATAGGGAGTACCATTCTGCATCAAGTCAAACAGGCACAGCTCATGGCTTTTTCAGAAACCAGTGATGTCCAATATTAACACTGACATTTTGGAAACCATGACTCAGTAGCGCAATGTTACGTTACCTACAGCTGGACATTTAATTTTTCCCTCCTTGTGACATTCACAGGCAAGAAAAGAAAAAAAAAAGAAAAAGGCCTTGACTGTGGATGTTTCTATACTTGCTAGTGAAAGTGCCCCTTGATACACTCCTTGGGCACGGGTTCAAGACTCTTAAGTCCGACCAGTTTTAATTCACACCCTTACCTCCTTCCTTTGGATTCTAGTGCAATTTCACACTTTGCAGGTGTGAATATTTTGTTAATGCCAAACAGAAACAAGAAGAAAGCCATCTTTCTATCAGATATGCATTGCAGCTAGCTACATTTGTAAAACATTACAGTGAGAAAAACCTCCCCCCCCCAGCTTAAAGAGAACAATACTAAACAGGTCTACTTGGACTCCTACTCAAGTCTATTCAATGGGACTTACTCTTAACACAATGTTTGTAGGATTGTGCTGTTAGTGTCAAGAGTGAATATGCTTTGCCATTTCACATTCCATCCCAAGATGCAAGAAACCTGGAGGGGGAGCTGTTTAGTCGGGGGGGGGGGGCTCCTTTATATCATCTTTAGAAGTTGTAAAGGACTAATTTGAGAGCAAGTGCGTAATCGCTGGAAGTAATGCTGAGAACAGACAGAAGGGAAAGAGATGTTTCAGGGGCAAGATCGCCCTCTAGCATCAACTCCCCAAAATGTCAGGCAGCCCACATTGCCATTGCTTCCATGGAAGGGTCAAACCCTGCACCTCTCATTTCCTAGAATAGCTAGATAAGATCATTCATGCTAGAGAATGAGAAACTAAGGTAAACGACAAGCCATTTAAAGTTACAGGGTTCTTCAAGGAAGAGATGTGGGCATGTTGTTACATCTGCAACCATGCCCAGAAATAATAAATAATACCTGCACACAGGGCATTTTTGGTAGAAAAAGCCCAGCAGGAACTCATTAGCATAATAGGCCACACCCAACAGCAGAAACTCATTAGCATATTAGGCCACACCCCCATGTTACTGGAAGTGTGGTCATCCAGCCACACCCACGTTTTGCTTCTTATTCTGTTTACCTTGTTTGTTGTCAAAACCCAGGGGTTTTTTTTAAATCAGGAACTCCTTTGCATGTTAGGCCACACACCCCAAATGTCGCCAATCCGAATGAGTTTCTGCTATTGGCTGTGGCCTATTATGCTAATGAGTTCCTGCTGGGCGTGGCCAACTCAGGAGCCAGCCAGAACTCCATTCCTGTGCGTTCCTGCCCCAAAATAGCCCTGCCTAAACATGACCTTGTCTGGATGGCCCAACTGACCCAGTCTTATCAGATCTTGGCTGCTAAGCAAGGTCAGCCCTGGTTAGCACTTGGATGGGAGACCACCAAGGAAGTCCAGGGTTGGTAGGCAGAGGCAGGCAAGGGCAAACCCACTCTGAATATCTCTTGCCTTGAAAACCCCACAGGGTCGCCGTAAGTCGGCTGTGACTTGATTGTACTTTCCACCGCTGCATACTTAATTTTGATTCTGGAAGCACAATAATAGGATTTTTTCCTGTATTATATGAATTCCTGATATTAAATGTACTTGAATACATTGCTTATGGAGCTGTGGAATGACAGCTGTGGAAGGGAAACCACCGAAGTGAGCAACCACAGAACCACAGCAAATCGAGTGGAGCCTGTCATTTCTGATAGAGATTGCCTAAGATGCCTAAGGAGAGGAAGTAAGGTTGCCAACCTCCAGGCGGTGGCTGGAGATCTCCCAGACTTACAGCTGGTCTCCAGGCAACAGAGATCAGTCCCTCTGCAGAAAATGGCTGTCTGGGAGGGTGGACTCTGTGGCGTTATACGCCGCTGAGGTCCCTCCCCAAACCCCACCCTTCTGAGGCCCCACCCCCAAAGTCCCCAGGGATTTCCCATCCCAGGGCTGGCAACCCTCACAGGAAAACGTGTTTTTTAGATTTGTAGGCCACTAAAACCTACCTTGATCTCTAGGACCGATCCCACAAAAGCAGTTGTTCCGCCCTCGGTCTCCCGTTTCCCCCGGTTGTACTGCTCAATTTCACACTATTTGTTACACAGCCGCATTTTGACCTGCATCTCCCCCCCATTTCCCCCGCGTCTTCCTGATCCTAAAAAATAAGGATCAACAAGACGCGGGGGGGATCAGGGAAACTCTTAGGTTTAAAAAATGTTTAAAGGAATGTTTGGCAAAGGGGTCTAAAATGTTCTATCTAAAGTAATTGGGATGCTGTAAATTTGTTCTTCTGGTCAGTAAATATGCAAATACCAGTTGTATGGATTTGTGCTTTTCCCTTGGAAATGTTTGCTTCAAATTAACTGATTTGCAAGGAAGAACTCGAGACTCCAGTGTGTTTTGCTGTCACAAAGAGAGGAACATTCCTATGGTGATTGTCTGTGACTAGAAGAGACTAGTAAGAGGGCTTTCTGGAGTGTACTGCGGAGGGCAGGAAGGGTCTGTTTTTCTGTGAAAGGAAAATTTCATGTTGCCTTTTTAAACGCAAGTACAGGTCTTTATCAAAGACCCTTTTCAAACTCCCTTTGTATTCTGTTTCAGTAACCAGTTGCTAATGGATTTTTTCTTTCATTTCAGACAGATTTTTATTAATAACCAGCTGCTACAGAATTTATTTACTTGTTCATACGAACCTGCCTGCATTGGTTTAGAAGAAGAGGAGAATGGATTTATACCCTGTCCTTCACTCGGAGTCTCAGAGCAGCTTACAAACTCCTTTCCCTTCCCCTCCCCACAACAGACACCCTGGGAGGTACGTTGGGGCTGAGAGAGCTCTGACAGAAACTACCCTTTCAAGGACCGCTCTGACAGAACTATGGCTTGCCCACAGTCATCCAGCAGCTGCAAGTGGAGGAGTGGGGAATCAAAGCCAGTTCTCCCAGATTAGAGTCCACGCACTTAACCACTACACCAAACTGGCAAAGTGTGGTTGAACCTCTTTTAAGGGAAACTGCTTTTTTCCATTTTCAACCCCTTTGTTGCACTTCTAAATAGCTGTGGTGTGCTGTTTAAAATGTCCTTAGCACTTCCTACAATTTTGCTTTTTTTCCAGCCCTTTTTTGCCACACAATCTTTTCCAGTCTTTAAAAAAAAAAAAACAATGTGAGCGCTATAGCACGTCAGTGCTATATTGGCACTGGCACCATAGAGATGCACTGACTCCATTGAGCTATAGCGCTCACCGTTAATGTTAAAACAGAAGTCTGAAGAAGATTGTGTGGTGAAAAAGGGCGGAGGGAAATGATACTGTTTGAAATGACCATAGTGCTTCAGAGAGGGCTCATTAATGGAAGGAAACTCGCTGTATGAAACCCCTGTCCCTGTATCACTTTACTCAAATTCGGGCCAGCAACGAATAACATCCGGTTTAGAACAGTAATGTGAAAAGGGCCAGAGTGAGTACGCCTTCTGTTAACATTAACTAGTGAACAAGCATGTAGACAACAGTGATCTGGTAGACGTCATATACCTGGACTTTCAAAAGGCTTTTGACAAGGTGCCTCACTAAAGACTCCTGAGTAAACGTAGCAGTCGTGGAATAAGAGGACAGGTTGTCTTGTGGATTAAAACTTGGTTAAATGACAGGAAGCAAAGAGTAGAAATCAATGGACAGTTCTCACAATGGAGGAAAGTAAGCAGTGGGGTCCCACAACAATCGGTATTGGGGCCGGTACTATTTAATTTATTCATCAGTGGTCTGGAGCAAGGGGTGAGTAGACTGCAGGTGACCCACAATTTTTCAGGATGGCAAAAACAAAGGCTGACTGTGAAGCGCTCCAAGAGGACCTCCACAAACGGGGTGAGTGGGCAATAATGTGTCAAATGAAGTTCAGTGTTGGTAAGTGTCAGGTGATGCACACTGGGACAAAAAAATCCCAACTTCAAGTGTAAGCTAATGGAGCCTGAACTTACTGAGACTGAGAGGGGAAAAGATCTTGGGGTCGTAGTGTAGAGCTCGATGAAAGTGTCAACCCGGTGAGCTGCAGCGGTGAAAAAGACAAAGTATTTTTTAGGGATTATTAGGAAAGGGATGAGAATAAAACAGCCAATATTGTAATGCCCCTCTATAGATCCAGGATGTGGCCTCATGTGGAAGACTGTGGACAGTTCTGGTCACCGTATCTTAAAAAGGACCTTGCAGAGCTGGAAAAAGTACAGAGGAGGGCAACCAAGATGATTAGGGGGGCTGGAGTACCTTCCCTATGAGAAAAGGCTGAACAGTCTCTGGGTGCGGTCAGACGGTGTGCTGAGAATGGTTTAAATTGCTCCAATCCCAATGCGGGTTTTTTTAACCTGGAGAATTGTGATCACACTCACTTCCTTCTGCTGTATCGCTGCACAGCCACATCGCTCCCCACTGTCCGCACGCGGGAGCGTGCATCGGTGTTTTTTTCCTCCCTCTCAGTTTGAGCATGCACACAGGCAGCCATCTGTAGAACTAAAATTTTCACGCGTGCACAGAACAGTGATTTCCACACTTCCCTTTAAACTTTAAATGAACACTTCCCTTTAAACCTTTACCCCAAAACTGGCCTCCGTGAGATCCCGAATCCGTCTAAATGCTATAACGATTCATCACTTAAACTTTGGTTTTATTCATTTAGGAGCGGAGCTCTGCCTATGCACACACCGCCGACACATTAAAAAAATGGCAGACGAAAAGCAGAAGTCTTGGGCTTCTGCAGCAGCTTTCCAGAGGGAAGGGGGTTGAAGCACCCAGAAGTGGCTCAACACCGCAGGAGCGATCAGACATCAGAAAAGTGCAGCTAGAACCGGAGAATCAGGAAAACACCACTTGGGGACCTGGTATCAAAATACTCCGGGTTTAAAGGGGGTTTGATCCGGAAAGCGACGGCTGGGGACGGTGCGCAGATGTTGGGTGAGTGAACGTGCACGTAAAATCCGTTACTGAAGCGTGCCAAAAGCGGTTCAAATGCCGCATCTGAACACACCCTCTGTGACTTTTCCGTTGAGAAAAGAGAGGACTTAAGAGGAGAATGTGATAGAGGTTTATCAAATTGTGCATGGGATGGAGAGAGCTGACAAAGAGAACTTTTTCTCGCTCTCCCAAAATACTAGAACTTGAGGCCATCCAATGAAACAGATGGGCAGTAGGTTGAGGACAGACTTTTGAGTGAACCCACAGAGAGTGATTAAAATGTGGAATTCGCTGCCAGAGAATGCAGTAATGGCCACAGGAATACATATATCGCTGTTGGTTACAGCTTCTTACCCAGCGATACTTCTCTCAATCCCGGTTGCTCTTGCCCAGTTTTTAATTGTCGTTCTAATCTCATTTTGTGGTCACTTTCCCATACTCCATTTTCTTTTTAGATGATCTTTTGAACTGCCTCTTTATATCTTTAAAACGTACAGTTATCTACCATCACTTTATTTTTTAAAGCACTTTTTTGTTGCTTTCAGAATAACTTGGTTATCTTTGAACACCGTTCTCCTGCAGCTCTCTCTCTTTTTTCTTTTTTTTTGTGGCCATTATTTGTCCCACTTCCCCCATCCTGATGCTCATAATGGCAGGGTTGTTTTGTTCCTTCGTCTCTTTGACAATTTAAAATAACATGCCATCCTTCATCTCCGTCTTTAATCTCTTGACATCCGTGCAATTCATCTTTTCTCTCCTGTTAAGCTTTTGCCTTGCTGTTATTGATTGACCTTGAGGATCTCTGCTATATTTTCCACTCTCGGATAGGATTTCTTCTTTACCTCCACAGTCTCCTTTATGGTCGTGTTGATTGTTCTGATTTGTCTTCACATTTTTTCTTGTTTCGGTCCTTTTGTCCATTTCTCCATTATCCACTTGGTTACATATATTATTAATGCTTCCTGTGTGTAACTCTGCCGTACGATAAATAAAATAATACTGTCCGTTCCTCCTACCCACAGCGGAAGGAACATTCTAGATCTTCCTCTTAATCCCAACTGCTCTTTATATTTATATATGTATATATTTCTCAGTCTTGACAATTATGGTCCTCTTCCCAAACTCTGCTGTCTGTGGTCTTGCATTGCAGAAGGCAAGTGGCAATCAGAGACAGGGCTTTTTCAGTGGTGGTGCCTTAACTTTGAAATACCCTAATCCTTGAGGCTCACCTGATGCCTGCCTAGAGTTGCCAGCTCCGGGTTGGGAAATACCTGGAGATTTTGGGGGTGGAGCCTGAAGAGGGCATGGCTTGGGAAGGGGAGGGACTTCAATGGGGTAAAATGCCATAGAGTTTACCTTTCGAAGCAGCCATTTTCTCCAGGTGAACTAGGGTTTCCAGGTGAGGCCGACAAGTGGGCGGGGCGTACCAGGAGGCTCCGGGAGAGGGAACTCTGAAGCAAGTTCCAGGTAAGCTGCCATCAGATTTAAAGGATCACATTTCTTTTTAACACTTTCCCTCCATTGGAAACGATGGAGGATGGGGGCACCTTCTTTGGGGGCTCGCAGAATTGGATCCCCTGGTTCAGTCTTTTTGAAACTTGAGCAGTTTTTTGAGGAGAGGCACCAGCAGCTATGCTGAGAATTTGGTGCATCTACCTCAAAAAACAGCCCCCCCCGAGCCCCAGATACCCATGGATCGATTTCTCCATTATACCCTATGGGGACCAGTCTCCATGGGGTATAATGGAGTGCCCAGGAGCTATTCCCCCCACACACTTTCTAATAGCCCTGAACCGGGGGAACCCCTGCCCCCAGCTGGGGATTGACAACCCTGAGGTGAACTGATCTCTGTCACCCATTGATCGGATGTAATCCCAGACCTCCAGCTACCATCTGGAGGTTGGCAACCATACGCCTACCATGCTGTCTTTGAAGCACCAGGCCAAAGTGTTGCTTTTCTAGCTTTTAACTAGAAAGAGTGTTATATTTTTAGGTGTTCCATGGTCTGCTTCTAGCTTGAGGAATGTTTTATGCTCTTTTTATAACACGGCTTGTTTTTGTGGCTTATCTTATTGCTCTTAGTTCTTATACTGTTAACCTGATTGAGACATTGGTTCACATGTCTGTCTACTGTAGATTCTATGTACAGGCACACTTGGATTTATTGGAACCTGTGTTGGCGGATAAGAAACTGTTCTCCGAGCAGAAGATTCTTGGGAAATCGTATTGGCAGGAGTTGACCAAAGAACGACTGTATCTGTAGTGAAATATTTGTGTTCTGCAATGAAAATATGGGCTGAGATAACGTCCGGTGCATGATTTACTCAGATCCTAACCTTTTAGCTGAGAAGAAAAAGAGGAGGAGGAGGAGGAGGAGGAGGTGGTGGTGAATGGATTTATACCCCACCCTTCACTTGGAGTCTCAGAGCAGCTTACAATCTACTTTCCCTTCCCCTCCCCTCAACAGACACCCTGTGAGGTAGGTGGGGCTGAGAGAGCTCTGAGAGAACTGCTCTGAGAGAACTTGTGACTGACCCAAGGTCACACCAGCAGCTACACGTGGCGAAGTGGGGAATCAAACTTGGTTCTTCCAAATTAAAGTCTGTGCTCCTAACCACTACAGCAAACTGGCCCTCATATGAGTAATGTATGGACGGATTTTACATAGATAATTTTATATTAGTGTTTTTATCTGTCTTTACTCTGCTTTTAAATTGTCTGTAGGCTGTAATAAAGACTGGCTGACTAGTTCTTATATGGCTGTTTTTAAAAGATTTTTATTGCTTTTATTTTGTAAGCCAACTAGGTCTCCGGTGAGGCAGTATATACATTTTCTAAATAAATAAATGTAGGGGTTATCTTTCTGTTCATCTCCACCTCCATCTTCTTCTGACTTGTGCTCTTTTCTTCTGTTCTTGTTAGTCCATACTGCTGTTTCTTCTTTCCATTATTGTTCTTTTGCTTGCCATTTTACCGAGAGATAAGTGAACACAATAACATGGTTTGAGCTGAGCAACAATTTAGATAAAAATTTAGAGTTTTTTTCTGTCTCCAATATTGGAATATTTACAAGCTCATAATGAAATTCCTAAAGATTTACAAATGTTTCTGATGTAATTTAAAGTGATAGATATTGGAGCTTATTAGAATGGTTGTTATGTAACACAATGAAGGACACATTGATGGTTGCTCTTTTCCTATCTATAAAGATGTGTAGATATTTTATTTTAATGTTATAATGTTATTAAATTTAATAAAAATTGTTAATTAAAAAAAAAGATAAGTGAACACAATCTCATCCAGGGGAAAAAATAATTGATATTTGAAAAATTAGTCTAGGCTCTGAATGATATCCCTGATATCATTTCCACATACCAGGCATTGAGGTTCAGATCCTACTGTGGCATTCACATCACAATTTTTTCTTTTTTTGTCATATACTGCATTGTGTGTGAATTACTAACAGCCCAGCAGGCAGCCGTGAAGATCCAATTCATGGCAAGAAAGGCATATATATTAGAGACCTTGACTATTATTTCCGTTGAATTTACCTGTTGGCACTGGAAACGACTTGAATTTGTACTGCAGCATGCAGCGAGAGAGATATCAGTCACGTGAAGAGAGTGGTGTGCAATATATTGCATTTTGCTTTCCATGTGGAATGGAGTGGCACAAACCACTTTCTCTCAGAGAAATCATTGGACAATAATTCTAGAGAGCTGGAAAACTGCTGGGTAGTGATTCCAATGTATATTGTCACTGCCCTGCACAGAATCAATGAAGGATAAAAGAAGAAATAAACAGTGTTTTCTATCAACAGCTGAATTATCCCTGCGCTTTGATTTGTTTTTTTACTTTGTCAGTATAGCGTACTGGTTAAAGTGTAGGACTAAGGGCCTGGGAGACCCAGGTTCAAATTCTCACTTGGGCCAGTGCCACCATTTTGGCCTACCCTACCTCACGGGGCTCTCGTGATGATAAAACAGAGGTGATGAGCAGAGTTCCCTCTGAGCTGAGTTAGTGAGCTAGCTCACAATTTTTAGTCTCCAGCTCACATATTTTTGTCTTAGCTCAGGAAGGAAGGCTCCAGAGCAAACTAGTTATGCAGTAGCCAAGTTGTCGCTCACATCTTTAATGCCAGGAGCTCACAAATAGATCTTTGCTCCAGATTCCACAGCTTAGAGGGAACATTGGTGATGAGGATGACGAAACTGCTTTGGAGGAAAGGCGATAATGAAGTAAACCCTTCCACCAGGCTTTCAATTAGGACCCGCCACACCACTACCACCAACTTCTGCAGTTATGGGTTGGCCCCAGCCTGGAGATTGAGCCGAGCCAAGCCATCGCGCAATGCTGAAAGATCACTGACTTGGAAACAATTGTTTGTATATGATACGGCATGCCATCTTAAGTACTGAAAGATGATTACTGCCACGAGCACTTTGACTATCTGATTGTTTTAAATGTTTTAAATGTTTTAACTCTGCATATGGTTTTATGGCACTGGGTACCGACTATCGTAAGCTGGCCTGAGCCTGTTTGCGGGGAGGGTGGGGTATAAATGGAATTAATAAAATAAAAATAAATAAAATAAAATAAATAACTGAATGGAAAACCATTTTATGTAAACGGATGTCAGATTAAAGGTAAGGTAATTATTCGTGTGAAATACCTGATATTATAAAAGGCTAGATTCGAGACTGTAATTTAGCTGTCCTGCTGTGAAGAAGAAGAAGAGGAGGAGGAGGAGGAGGAGGAGATTGGATTTATACCCCGCCCTTCACTGCCTAAAGGCGTCTCAGAGCGGCTTACAAACTCCCTTCCCTTTCCCCTCCCCACAACAGACACCCTGTGAGGTAGGCGGGGCTGAGAGAACTCTGACACAAACGGCTCTTTCAGGAACAGCTGTGCCAGAGCTTGTGACTGACCCAAGGTCACATCAGCAGGTGCAAGTAGAGGAGTGGGGAATCAAACCCAGTTCTCCCAGATAAGAGTCCGCACACTTAACCACTACACCAAACTGGACCGACATGGCTGGCTACCTATGAAACTATCTTCATGGAACTTATCTTATAAACAATCCTTGGGTCAGTGGATGACAAAAAGGTCGACAAGCGCTTTCACATACACCGAAATAACGCACTTTCAATCCACTTCCAATGCACTTTGCAACTGGATTGTACTGTGTGAAATGGCAAAATCCACTCACAAACGGTCGCTCAAGCCGACTGGAACTGCATTATCCAGCCTGTGTGAAAGCACCAATGTTCCCTCTAAGCTGTGGAGTCTTGTGAGCAAAAATCTAACTTTGTGAGCTACTGGCATTAAAGTTGTGAGCAAGTGGTTTGGCTACTGCATAAATTAAGTTTGCTCTGGAGCCGTCCTTCCTGAGCTAAGGCAAAAAGGTGTGAGCCGGAGGCTAGAAAACTGTGAGCTAGCTCACACTAACTCAGCTTAGAGGGAACACTGGAAAGGACCCTCAAGAAGGTTGACAAAAGAGCATATTTGCCTGGTTATGGGGCTGCCCGAAGAAACAGGATGAATGATAGTTTAATCTACTCCCTCTCCCGGGACCTTAAAGCAGACTTTGCTGGGGGTGATCCAAAAAGGCCCAGACGTTCACCCCCTATCCCCAGTAATGCTCTTCTCGCTTCTATTCCTGTCGGGTAGAATCAGTGGCATGTGCGCGCCCGGTGTGTGTGTGTGTGCATGCATGCATATGTTGGGGGATTGTTGGCAAAATGATACCCAGGAAGGGGGAGGAGAAATGTGTGCGTGTCGAAAGCAAATAGCACGGGGGGGGGGATTGAAAACTGCCGCCAAGAGCTAGCTACTGATGCTGGCTGCTCCCTCCAAGCTTGGGAACCAGAAACTCTCGTCGTGCTCCTGGCAGACCAAGATCTAGCCATTCTCACTGTGTAGAGGTGAGTAAGTCGCTCTCCTTCCACCTGCGCTTAGGGGGTCACATGGGGGTAAAGGGGGACTCTCTGCAGCTTCCAAGAGCGGAGTGTGCACGTCTTCGGCTGGCTAGTTTCTCGGAATGAGTGACAGCAACAACAGGGAGAAGGGGGAGGGTGGAAGGTGAGGGGAGAATCCTCTTTCCACATATTGCAAATAAACACCCAACCATTCTACACAGGGAGACAGAATGTACACCACCGGTAACGCCATCGAGCCGTAGAGGCGAGGAGGAAGGCCATATGAATAAGAATTTTTCTTGCAGGTACGGTGGGGAGGTGAGGAGTGCAGGCGTGCAGGGTGGGATGTTTAGGTGGACTTTAGGGCCAAACGAGATGAGTGCCGAGAGCTCTGGACTCAAAGTTCCTACAGCACATCTGGCTTACCCTTTTAGTAGAAGTCGGAAACTGATGCAGCGCTGAGCTACTAGCCAGCTGTCATAACAATGCCCCTGAAAGAGGCAAAACGGTTTAATAACTTCAAGACAGGAGTAATTGGGAGAAGGATGAATGTTAACAGTGAATGTTCTGGCATGGATGTCGTATGGATGAACGCGTGGGACCACCAAACAGACACTGCTGTCTGTGACCCCAAACATCACATGCATTCTCCTTCGCTCAGAATGCTCTTCCAAAGAGCCAGTTTGGTGTGGTTAAGTGTGCGGACTCTAATCTGGGAGAACCGGGTTTGATTCCCCACTCTTCCACTTGCACCTGCTGGATGACCTTGGGCAAGCCATAGTTCTGGCACAGCTGTTCTTGAAAAAAGAGCAGTTCCTCTCAGAGCTCTCTCAGCCTCACCTACCTCACAGGGTGTCTGTTGTGGGGAGGAGAAGGGAAAGGAGTTTGTAAGCCGCTCTGAGACTCCTTTGGGTAGTGAAGGGCAGGGTTTAAATCCAATCTCTTCCCCTTCTTCTTCTTTAAAAAAATTTACTCTGTGCCCTCCACCACTTGTGACTTGTTTTATTTTATTCGATTTTTACCCTGACCCACCCCACAAGCAGGCTCTGGGCAGCTTACAATATACCAGTATAACAATTTAAAGTTTAAAGAGCCAGTTTGGTGTAGTGATTAAGTGCACGGACTCTAATCTGGGAGAACCAGGTGTGATTCCCCACTCCTCCACTTGCACCTGGCTGGATGACCTTGGGCAAACCATAGTTCTTGAAAAAGAGCAGTTTCTGTCAAGAGCAATTAAAGTGCTCTCAGCAAAATTTGGCCCATGTATGTTTCACGGTTTTTTCCAAAAAGTGGCCAAGTTCCCACGATCAGTGCATAAAATTTATACCTGTAGATAACAGGAGATGAAGCAGGTGGGGGGTGATCTAATGTGGATGGTGCAGTCACACATGGTAAAGTCAGCTTTGCAATTCCAGCATGTTCATACACTCATAATATAAAATACAAACAGCACTGTTGCTGATACTATATGAAAATACAGAACTGTTCACTCTCATGCTAACTGAAGGGTGAGATTTAATGTCCCTTCTTGTACAAGTTTTGTCTTGCAAATGTAGTATTCCTTCCCCTAAAATATTCCATAATGCTGTAGTATCCTCAAATGAACAGAGTGACTACTCTTACAAAGGAGAATGTGTGTGTGTGGGTAATATTATAGAAATTATATGCTAACAATATCATAAGAATTACATGCTGACTACGGGACATGGCTAGTTGTTGTCTGTCACTACAAGACTTAGAAAAGAGTGAGGAAAAACAAGTTTTAAGGCCATAGATTTAAAGTTAATTGATGATAACATTACCAGCCAAATAGAGTTTGTCCTTCTGGCCAAGTTATAGAACAGAAAGGTATTAAGGCAGAAAAAGTTGCGTTTTGACCCACAATGTGGGTAAAGATGAGTAAAACGTAGGTGACAAAGATTGCCACTACTTGTAAATATAGATTGGAAATAAATGGTGAAAATAACCCCCAAGAGGATGCATCCAAATGGTGACTAACTGGTAGCAGCTATAGCACTACAGCGTTATGATTTTATAGCAATATACCTACTACGAATATGTTGTCGAAGACATTCACAGCCGGAGTTCATTGGTTGTTGGAGATTTTCCAGGCTGTCTGGCCGTGGTCTTGGCATTGTAGGACCTGACGTTTCGCCAGCAGCTGTGACTGGCATCCTCAGAGATATAACACAGAGGGATGGAATACTCTCTGTCAGGGTGAAAAGAAAAATGGTAGGCAGGTAATTTATATCTACTCAGGAATGTGGGGTAGGACTGAGTCATTATCTTGTAGGAGTTCCCCAGGCTGTGACATCCTAATGGAGGAGCTTTCCTGAGGAGGTTCCTTTGCATACGGATCGGTTGTTGATCTTCTAATCTTATCTGTAAGATGTAGAGTGTTCTGTGTTTTTCAGGACAGGAAACCATGCCCTGCTAATACTTTTAAAAACCTGTTTATAGTGTGTGGGTGGGTAGGGGGGTAATGGCAAGTGTGAGGAGCTATAGAGGGTAAATGGTGTAGATGTGGGTGGGGAGGTTTGAAAATCTGCACCTACTAGTCCAGGTGGTGGGCAAACCTGTTTTGACTACGATCTTTCTGGAGGCAGGATTGCCAGCTCTGGGTTGGGAAATACCTGGAGATTTGGAGGATGAAGCCTGAAAAGGGCAGGGTTTGGGGAAAGGAGGGCGCTCAGCAGGGTATAATGCCACAGAGTCCACTCTCTAAAGCTGCTGTTTCTTAGATAGATAGATAGATAGATAGATAGATAGATAGATAGATAGATAGATAGATAGACAGACAGACAGACAGACAGACAGACAGACAGACAGACAGACAGACAGATGATAGACAGATGATAGATTAGATAGATGGATGAATGGATGGATAGATAGATAGATAGATAGATAGATAGATAGATAGATAGATAGATAGATGATGATAGATAGATAGATAGATGGATGGATAGATGATGGATAGATGATGGATAGATGATGGATGGATGGATGGATGGATGGATGGATGGATGGATGGATGGATGGATGGATAGATAGATAGATAGATAGATAGATAGATAGATAGATAGATAGATAGATAGACAGACAGACAGACAGACAGACAGACAGACAGACAGATGATATAGATGATAGATGATAGATAGATGATAGATAGATAGATAGATAGATAGATAGATAGATAGATAGATAGATAGATGATAGATAGATAGATAGATAGATAGATAGATAGATAGATAGATAGATAGATAGATAGATAGAGATAGATAGATAGATAGAGAGATAAACATATACAGACTATACAAACTTTCAATGCATAACAATTTTGGGACATTAATTATAACTCAACAGGGTGTAAACATTTCTAATCACTTAAATACAAATACAATCTTTTATACTAGATGCAATCTCTCTGTTGACTGAGGAATCTCCCCTTGTTGTTTTAGATAACCAAGGGTAGGAAGCCAGACAGAAAACATCATTTTACTGTTATCAGAGAGCAGAGGTCATTTCCTGCCGGAGCGGTGCTCCAGCAGTAAGGAGCCCAGGCCCTGCCCCCCACCCATGGAGAGACTCGGGGAAGGGGGATTTAAATGCCTGCGTTCCCTGCCCGATCTTCTCCAGGTGCTTTTGTGGATTGACTCAGGGAAGGGGGGATTTGAACTCATTTGTATATGTATTTTAAATAGGCCTGCCCTTTGTCAGAGAGTGTGGCATATGCAAATGAGCTATGCAAATGAGCTCCTGCACCTCTTTTTCTAGGAAATGGCCCTGTCAGAGAGTATAAACTGTATAGACTAGGTAATGTTTTCCATTAAGTATATATGCCATAATTTACTGTGCCACAATGTTACAGATGGTATATACTCAGATTTCCATTTCTATTCCATTCTATTCCAGCTTTTGCTGCATATATTAACACTGCAATTCTCTTTTTCTCTAAATGATGTGATGTGATTTGATTTCTTCTCTATCATTTAATAATATACTTTCTGGTTTTAGTGGAATCTCTACACCAGTGATACTTTTAATTCTTTCTATTATAGTTTGCCAAAAATCTTTCATCTTAGGGCAAAATAACCAGCAATGAACATATGTACCCTTTTCATTACAATTCTTCCAAAAGTAAGGGCTCGAATTTTTATTCACATAAGATACCTGTATAGGAGTTAAATACCAAAAAGACATTTTTAAAAGTTTGTAGTCTCATGACAATAACAGAGGATCTATTTTCCATAGAGTTCCAAATATGCTCCCATTTTTCTCTATTAATTTGTATAGAGGACGCTTTTCCCCATCTAGTTTGGTAAGTAAGAAATGTATCTTCTCTAAATTTTGCCCTTATTTGGAATATTTTTGAAATAATGCCTTTTCTAGAATGTCCAATTGTATTTATAATCATTCCAAATTCGGTTAGAGGTTAAAGCTGCTGTTTCTTTCAAGGGAATTGATCTCTTGTCATTTGGAAATCAGTTGTAATCTTGGGAGATCCCCAGGTGCCACCCAGAGGTTGGCAAACCTACCCAGCAAAAAGATAGTAGCAGAGCAGACTTGGGAGTTTGCGGCAAAGTAGGAGACAAGCTAGAAGGTGCAGATGTTCCACCACGCGACGGCTGGTGGATCCCTTTTCCTTGAAGGGTCTACTCCCCCCCCCATGCCGATAAAACACCTACAGGACAGAAATGGGAGGGAACTACAAACTTCGCCCCTTGACTTTAATTAATGAATTATATGTTCTGATGATGGTTTTATGGTTTTTAATTTTTTATTTTATTTATTTATTATTTAGATTTATATCCCGCCCTCCCTGGAGGCTCAGGGCAGCTAACAACGAGGCACGAAGCCAAGGTTTAAACAGATTAAAACAGAATAAAACCACCTAATACCACAATAGAACGTTTACCACAAGATGGGGTAGATCACCTAGAGCCCCACAGTCATGAGGATTAGGCGATTCAAAAATGTAATTGAATAAATATTTATGCCATGCAGACAACTCTTTTTAAAAGCTCCAGTTTAGGAGACAAGGTGGAATGGAATGTGAAAGTAAACTCCCGGTCAGGTTGCTGGCTCAAGGTGGGGAAATACCTGGACATTTTTGGGATGGAGCCTGGAAGAGTGTGGGGTATAAGGAGTGGATGGATCTCAGAGGATACAACGCCATGCAAGCCACCCTTAAAAAGCAGCCATTTTCTCCAGGGGAACTGATCTCTGTTATCTGGAGATCAACTCACGTGGGTATCTGTGTTGGTCTGAAGCGGCAGAACAAAGTCTGAGTCCACTGGCACCTCAAAGACCAACAAGGTTTTATTCTGGATATGAGCTTGTGCATGAATGCCCACCTCTTCTGAAGAAGTGTGCATGCACACTAAAGCTTATACCCACCAGAACTAAATTTTGTCGGTCTTAAAGGTGCCACTGGACTCAGACTTTGTTCCGGAGATCAGTTGTAACAGTGGGTGATCTCCAGGTGCCACCTGGAAGCTGATAACTCTAAGTACATTAGTTGGCTGGTAAAACTGGGCTGGAGAAGGCTCTTGAGAGTCCTTTGGACTGCAAGGAGATAGAATCAGTCAATTCTAACAGAAATAAAACCTGACTGTTCCCTGGAAGGCGAGATACTGAAGCTGAAATACTTTCGCCACCGAATGAGAAGGGAGCGCTCACTGGAGAAGACCCTGTTGTGGGGAAAGACTGAAAGTCAAAGAAGAAGGGGACGGCAAAGGATGAGATGGTTAGACAGTGTTATCGAGGCAACGAACATGAAATTAAGCAGACTCCAGAGGACAACAGAAGACAGGAGGGCCTGGCGTGATGTGGTCCATGGGGTCGCGAAGTTGGACTCGACTGCGACTGAACAACAATAACAAAATTGGCTGATGCTCACAGATGGGGACGGGAACAATGCAGTTGGTATTTACTGAGAACATTTATACGCCTTATGGAAGTTTGCGAAGTAAGGCAAAGCAGTCATAAATATCAATAATAATAAATACATCAATATTCAAAATCAAAATTATTTGAATAATTTCAAATATTGTGTTGTTGTTTTTGGCCCCCCGAAGGGGATTTTTTTATTGCATTTTCTATAAACTACAATGAAAAAGAGGAAGGGGAAAAACTACAACTAAGGGAGAAAGAAAAGAAAACCACTAAAAACCCAAGTATAGGAGATCATTACAACAGCTTATGTCAATTTTAGTCTATAATGCTATCATCACATTGAACATGGTCATCTGCACTATATTAGTTATCTGTATACTTATTAATAATTATACTGTTTAAGGAAAAGCACAAGAGCATCCCCATTTAGTAATGCTTGTAAGGCACAAAGTTCCTCAGTCTTCATCTTCTTTTATCTTTTCTCTTCCTCAGTTGGTAACCACATTTAGGGGCCACTGCCCCTTTCTCGAAAGCAGAGTTCTCACTGGAAGAGCCGTTAAACGATGTTGCTGTATCGCTAGATTTACTGTCTCTATCTTCTTTGCCTGCCTCCCTGGACTCTCCCAGTTGCAGTCTCAGGAACTCCCACGCTTTGGAAACAGAGTCAATCTTTTCTTTTTTTATCCTTAAGCTTAAAAAGGACCCATTCAGGGGCCAACCATCTGTAAGGAATGCTGTTTGTTTGTAAAAACATGATCAAGTCCTTGTATTCCTTCCTCTTCTTCCTTATTTCAAATGGTATGTCTTTTAAGATCCTGATTCCCTCCGATTTTCAAGGGTACTCCTGATGTTGCTTTAAGGATTTGATCCCTCACGTATCTCTTCGAGAATCTTACCACTATCTCACCAGGCAGATTATTCTTTTGAATGTAGATGGAATAGGCTCTATAGACCACATCCATTTCGCTTATAAGATCTTCCGCTTTTAAATCTGCCATTGGAGCCAGAGTCTCACTCAGAATTTGTTTAAGATTCTCACCCTTAGCCTCAGGGATTCCTTGAAACCGAAGAACAAAGTTAGCTTTCTCCATTTGCACTTGCCAAAGCTGGGATTCAGAAGAAACTTTTCCAACAACTGCATCCTTTTTTAAATCTTTTTTGATACAGCATCCATCTCCTTCAACTTAACCTGTTTGCTCCACCAGTTTTTTAGTTTCATTCAGTTGGAGCTGCTGAGCTGTAAAGTTCTGATTTAGGCTGAGTTCAGACTGGCAATTTGCCCCGGGAAGGGACCCGGGCCGACAACAATTCAATACCGGAGTAAATGGGACGTTCACACAGGCACATCTGCCTGGCGTCCCCCACCCGTAGCCTACCGGTGATGTTGCGCTTCACTGCCGGATTAAAAAAACACCTGATAAAAGCCGTTGCAAATCCGAAAGCCCGCGTTCGTCGTGCGTTTCTACACTTTCGGGGAGTCTGAACGCGCAGGCGAAAAGCCGGGCAGAAGCCACGTTGGGCACGAGGCAGCAGCGGTGTAATTGGCTGTGCTCCTCTCCACTGCCCAATGCGGTGCCGGCATCGCAGGGCAAAAAAAAATCGGCAAAATGCGCTTATGCGCATGAGCGCTCATGCGCACATACACCCATACACCCACAGCCGAATTAATGGGGAAATGGCGAATATAGCATGCCTCCGGCGCGGCAGTCTGAACGCTCCCGCGCGCCTCTGTCCCGTATCTTCCAGCAGCGGCCCCCGCTGTGTGGACGGGAAAACCCAGTATAGTTTAATCCGGGTTTTTTTTGCTACGACTGGCTACCGGGGCAAACTGCCAGTCTGTACTCAGCCTTAATGTTGTCAACTGTTGGTTGATATTCATCATTTGATCCAGTAGGGAGCAAAGAGTCAGCTAACAGTTTAGAAAGTTCAGTATTCTCTTCTGGCCGGGGGCTCTGGCTTCTGGGGGGGTTTAGTTTCGTTTGTCTGTCCTTCTCCGGTCTTTTCCCCACCATGTTAGCAAATTGTTTACTTTTAAGAAGAGCCTGCTAAAGTCTCTGCTTTTCGCCCAGCCACTTTTGGCGCTCTGGTGTATTTCCCAAAACAGTTTTCCTCGCTTATACTTTGGCTCCCCCTTTAGAGAATGTTGCTTCATTTATGCATATGGGAGGGGCCCCTCCACCGCTCGCTCGTCTCGCCATTCTCGGGAGACCTTTCTTTTGTAATCTGAGTGTTATCGTTTAACTCAACTCACTGTTCATTGTCGGTCCAGAGACCTCGCCCAAGGTACATGAAAATCGCTCAATCTCCAACACTTGCCCCAGTCGGCAGCTCAGTTTCCATTACGGACACACAGCAGCCGGACCGTCGGGGCGGAAGAGCGCCTCAATTCCCCAGCATCGAGGTGGCAAAGAGGCCACCCTTCAAAAGCCCCATGGCTAGGAGCCTATTCCCAAGGCTCCTGGGGGGTGGTGTACAGTCGCCCCCCCCCCACAACCGCTGGTGCACGGACCGCCTCCCCAGGAGCTCCCAGGGAGACGTCCATTAATAGGTCGCCGTTAACCGGGAGCTCCAAATATTGTTTTTAAA
This sequence comes from Gekko gecko, assembly GCA_029375565.1. Classification (NCBI taxonomy): domain Eukaryota; kingdom Metazoa; phylum Chordata; class Lepidosauria; order Squamata; family Gekkonidae; genus Gekko; species Gekko gecko. The sequence goes on along the minus strand of JAPDNY010000003.1, from coordinate 963,319 downwards.
GAGCTGTGGTGTGGTGTGGTAGAGGGCCATTGGTTTAAGGACATTTGTGAGGGAGACGGCAGCTCCCTCTAAGCTGCAGAGTCTTGTGAGCTACTGTGGCATTAAAAATGCAAGCGAGCGATTTGGCTGCTGCATAAATGAATTTGCTCTGGAGTCCTCCTTCCTGAGCCAAGACAAAAGGTGTGAGCCGGAGGCTAAAAAACCGTGAGCTAGCGCACACTAACTCAGCTTAGAGGGAACACTGGCTATCAATATCAATGATAATAAATATATCAGTATTAAAAGTCAAAATTATTGGGATAATTTCAAATATTGTTTTTAAGGGCTGTGGCGTGGTAGAGGGCCATGGGTTTAAGGACATTTGTGAGAGAGATGGCAGCTCCCTGTAAGCTGTGGAGCCTTGTGAGCAAAAATCCTACTTTGTCAGCAACTGTGATAGACAGAACCTCTGTCCCGGATTTTGTTTGCCCAGGCCAATTTGAGAAAACACACAAAGCAGTCCTGTAGAGTAGAAAACCAAAAAATAATTGATTGACTGATTGATTGATTAATAAGAGTACACATATCAAGGTCTGGAACCCCTGAATACCCAACAGACTCTTTGAGTGTTACAATGGGTGACATAGCATTTTATATTTCACATTACATCAGAGAAATAAAACAGAATTATTGGTTCCATCAAACATCAGCACTCTGACCTACCGGGTTTCTGACTGGTGGAAAACCTTTTGGGCTGGGCTTTCCCCAGTAAACTTTTTTCTTTTAGCTAAACAATGTGCTTCTTTTTCTTAGACTGTGAAATTCCAAAAGCATCCATTTATATCTGATATGTTTACAGGCTGTTATTGTTCTTCATTTAGCTAAGCTAACTGGTACCAGAGACATGCACAGTTGTGACTGGCCTGCCAAGGCCATAAGCTTCAGTAGAATTAGCAGTTTTCATTTTCCAATCATGCATTTAAGCAATAGTCATAAATGAACCAAAGCTGATATCCGAAGATATGTCTACAGTTAAATTTCTGTTTATATGGTTAGAATTATAAATGGCACTTAGCATAAATGTAGATCTATATATCAGGGCAGTGCTAAGTGTGCCTATTAAGTTACCCTGTTAGTGGCAGAATACAAAAATGTATAATAATGAAATGCTGAGTGTTTCATAAACTGCGCATATAACAAAACTGTGGCATTAAAAATGTGAGGGAGCAATTTGGCTACTGCCTAAATGAGTCTGCTCAGGAGTCCTCCCTTCCTGAGCCAAGACAAAAATCTGTGAGCCGGAGGCTAAAAAAATCAGTGAGTTGGTGCACACTAACTCATCTTAGAGGGAACGCTGGCCATCAATATCAATGATTATAATAAATATATCAATATTAAACGTCGAAATTATTGGGATAATTTCAAATATTGTTTTTAAGAGCCCTGACTGTGGTAGAGAGCCACGGGTTTCAGGACATTGGTGTGAGGGAGTCGGCAGCGCAGCCTAAATTGCGGAGTCTTGTGAGCAAAAATCCTACTTTTGGAGCAACTGTGGCCTTAAAAACGTGAGCCAGTGATTTGGCTGCTGCAGAAATTAATCTGCTCTGGAGCCCTCCTTCCTGAGTGAAGACAAAAATGTGTGAGCCGCGGGCTACAAAACTGTGAGCTGGCGCACGCCAACTCAGCTTAGAGGGAACACTGGCCCTCAATATCAATGACGATAATAAATAGATCAATATTCAAGGTCGAAATTATTGGGATAATTTCAAATATTGTTTTTAGGAGACTTGGCTGTGGTAGAGGGCCACGGGTTTAAGGCCATTTGTGAGAGGGGGACGGCAGTAAAAATCCCACTCCTCTTTACTCCGGGTAAAAATAACGCGCGCCTAGCCCGGATTAACTCTCCCCCTCCCCAGCCTGAGGGTGTTCTGTTGGCGCGTCGTTCGACGCAGGCGCAGAAGGCAAGGCGGGAAACCCACCGCCCGGCTCAGTTTCCGTGCTCCAGCCGCGACGCGAAACGCAACCCCGAGCCCGCCCGCGTCGCCCCCCGAGGCACGGGACGAGGCGAAGCCGGCGCAGCTGCTGCAGCTGCACGTGCGGCGATCGTGAGGTTTCCGCGCCCGCCCGCCCCGACTCCTCCCCCTCCTCCTCGTGCCCGGGGCGTGGCCACGGCGTCGGCTGCGTGCGGGGAACGTGCCGCCGGGAGCGCGAGGGCCGCGGTGTGAGGAGCGCGATGGAGCCCGACTCCTCGGTCAGTACCAGGCCCGCGGGGGCCGCCAGTGGACCGCGTCGGGGGTCTTTGGAGGGGCAGGGAAGGACGTCGGCGAGAGGCCCGCGGGATTCACGCTGAGGAGACTGAGGGAGGCGGGAAAACACTGCGTGAAGCGGAGTTCGTGAAACTCTCCGCCGGGCTTTTAGCGGGGCCTTCCCGTGTGGGCTTTTGGGCGGGAAAAAAAAATCTCGTCAGGAGTCGACGCGGCCGCCTCAGCCGACGCTTTCCCGCCAAAACCGCTGAGAGGCCAGTAACGCTCGCCCCTCCCTCCCCACCGCGCCTTAAGCCCCGCCCCCCCACGGCGAGCCGAGCCGTTCCCGTCGGCCCCGCCCCTCTTTAAAAAAGCAACGCCTCTCCCCACCGCTCCCCATGCCTTTTTAGGGCTGCCCGCCCCGCCCAGACGGTGAGGGAGAGCCGCGATTGGAGCCGGCCTGGTGACGCGCCCTCTGCCTCGCGCTCGCCCTTTAGCGGCGGGGGAGGGAAAGGTCCTCTCTATTAAGGGGGCGGGGAGAAGTGGAGGCTCCGCCCCTTCCTCTGTTTGGGGGCTGTTGAGCTTTGTCCTTTCCCCGCGTTCGCTTTGTAAGGTGGCGAAGGGGGGGGGGCTGGGATTGTTAGGGTTTTCTTCCTTCGACTGTGGTCTCGCGTTCATGTGGATTGTTGGGGTCCTGTGCGCAGGCACTGATTAGGATTTGGGCGTTGCCCTGGGTTTATTTCCCTTTGTAGAGGTAGGTTTTGCTTGTTTGTGAAACAGAGAGTGCAGAAAATGCACTAATTGCCAGTATGGTGTAGTGGTTAAGTGCGTGGACTCTTATTCCCCACTTCTCCACTTGCAGCTGCTGGATGACCTTGGGCAAGCCATGGTTCTGGCACAGCTGTTCTTGTAAAAGAGCAGTTTCTGTCAGAGCTCTCTCAGCCCCGCCTACCTCACAGGGTGTCTGTTGTGGGGAGGGGAATGGAAAGGAGTTTGTAAGCCACTCTGAGACTCCCTTGGGTAGTGAAGAGCAGGGTATAAATCCAATCTCTTTTCTTCTTATTATTAAAAACTCTGGAGTTTATGAAATCTCATTGCACGCACACACACCCCATCACTGGACACAGCAATATCAGTCATGCCATCTCAGGTTCATACTCGCTTATCCTGTAATGTGATTTATGCCTTCATGTTTCAGCAGTGGACTTCCAACTCTTTACCACAAAGAATAAACTGACATAAGGCTGACATTAGAAATGACAACAGTCAGAAATTGGGGGGGGGGTATTTTAACTTTCCAGAACATTCAGCTGCTGACCTAAGAGTAGCAGTTCTTTTACAAAGCAATATCAAAGGGAGGTTAGAAAGAGAGACTGCAGAATTGCAATAAATAATGACAATGCATCCTCCTGGACTGAACCGAGACCTGGGTTTCTTGTCTCATTGCCTATGCTGATTTCTCCACATCTGACTATCCCTTTGCATCTCACACCTAATCTGCTATTATCATCATTTGCCTGCTGTTGTCATTTGGCATCTGAAATCATCCACTTTCTAATATATAGGACGGATGGACTCCCATTTTAGCTGTATCTGAAGAAGTAAGCTGTGATTTATGAAAGCTCATCTCCTGCCACAAACTTTGTTAATCTTTAAGGTGCTACTGGACTCTTGTTCCTTTTTGCTGCTACAGACAGACTAACAATCTCTACCCCCAGATATGTCATGATACTGTTGGGGTTCAAAGGTGTCAGTAAATGTAGGAGGGAAGCTGTAATTTGCACTGGAGCATAAAGAGTAATTGATTAATTAGTGCTGTTTTATGTGTTAATACGCATAAGAAGTGCCTTTAAGTTTCTTTAACCCTTAGATGATAAAAATAGCCAATTTAGAGTCAAGTTTTATCTTTAAAAGATTAGATATGGTTGTGGAACCAGTGTAGATTGTATGTTCAAAATGCAAGTGCAGGAAGTGTGGAAAGTATTCTTTCCTCTGGGAGGGAAAAGCACACCAAGACTCCTATGTCATAAAATTGAGTCCTGCCTTCCCCCCCCCCCAACTTTCCCCTTTGTTAATGACTTACATTAAGGCTGGTATATTCATTAATATTGTTTCCCAGTATTCAGAAATCATGAGTTTGATTTTTAAAACCAGGAATTGGGAAAATTAAAATCACACTTAAAAAAAAATCAAACTAAAGATGCCATCTCACCAGAGCTACCTGTTAGTGTTCTTGAACAAAAAAATAGCATGACAACAAATAGCATGATATTTGCCTAGGAGAGTGCTTCAAATCATGTCCTAGTCTGAAAAACTAGGGTCTTGTACAGACTCTCAGGAAGCTCTTTATAGGTTTGTGATTTCTGTTTAATTTTGAAAAGAAGAAAAGTTGCAAGACATACTGACCTTCATCGCCAGTGCTAAATAGTGGGGGTTCCATGGGTGAGCAGGCTCAAGTTTAGTTCAGCTCAACTTTACTTCCGATTTGAACAAGAGCAAGACAAGATTCCAGAGCCTCAGCTCTGTTAAATAGTGTGCAATTGCCACACCCAAACACAGCCCACTCCCAATAATAGGCTATTTACATAATATTACTATTTGATTGGTTAGTTTCAAAGTCCTGGTAGGCTATTGTTCTTTTGCTCCAAGCTCAGCCAGTCTCTGGTGTGACATACCTGCCACGTTGGAAGGGCGGGATATAAATCTAATAAATAAATAAATAAAATGACTGATTCAGTCCCAATACATAACACCAACAAATGTCGCCTTAACATCTACCATCTTTTTAAAAAAAATCTTTATAGGTTGTGTGATAAATGTAGGATGTAGGTTCTGTATTCAAACTGTAGATGCAGAAAGTGGGGAAAGCGTTATTTCCCCAATATGGGGAAAGCACAGCAAGACTGCGTCCTCTGTGATAAAACTCAGTCCTACTTTTTTTTCTTCCACGTGTATTAATGACTTCTGTTACGGCTGGTATGTTTATTACTACTCTGTTTCGGTATTCAGAAATGCTTAGAAGATGGTCACACACGGCAGAAAAAAATGGGGAGGAAGCAAGGCTATTTCTTTTGAAGGAATTTGACCCCCAGTTGCACAATCACACCTCCCTTTGAAGCTACGGGCGCAGTCTGTCAGTGCGTGATCAAATGCAACTGGGGGGTTTTGTGCCTCCCCCCCCGTATGCTTACCCGAGGGATCGATGAATCACACCTCTGCACCAAGGGCTCCTTATGGCGTTTCTGATGATGCGCATACTGCAGGGGGGGGGACACAACAGCACGGAGTCGGGATGGCCTGATCAGACCACCCCAATGCCACAAGAGCCCGCTGGAGCGCTCAGACAAGGGAAAGTCTGTCCGTGGTCCATTACAACCCGTAAACTGCCGGATTTCCCGTGGTGTCTTTTAACTCCGCTTCTGTGGCGGAGCAGATCGGATTGCTGATGGCTGCGGGGCACTTCCCAGATGTTGTTGTCTGATTGCGCCCTTTAAATCCGCCCAGCATTTGCACCTATGTCAGGTCTAATTGTGTGTATGATTGCAGCCTTAATTTGGTTTTTACTGTTAGGAATCAGTTGGGGGGGGGATCATTTTATCATTCTAGTTGCCCTTTTCTGCACTTTTCCCAATGCTGTAATATCATTTTTGAGGTGTGGCGACCAGAACTGTACACAGTACTTCAAATGAGGTCGCACCGTTGATTGATACAGGGGCATGATGATTCAGGGGCATCTATCTCACCAGCTCCCTCTGTGGTTTGAGTATGTGCCCTGTAGCTCTGTTGGTACTCCCTTGCAATTGTACCTTGCTGGGAAGCTCAGTAGTGGTGAGCTTTAATGGAAGGAAGGAAGTTTGTCTACCAGTACTGATCTTCTAACTGGAGACGTCTTGATAATCCTGCAACAAACCCGTTTGTTCCCCAGAGCAGAGTTTGAAAACCACCAATGCAAGATGAACTATTACCAATAGAACCGTGGTTTTGCTTTTACAACAAAAATATTTTTAACAAGAATTGCTCAAAGAACTCATCAAAAGTTACAGAAAATCAATATAGTATCAACACTGTCCAAATATTTCTCAAAAGGGTACAGGAAATCAATATGTATCAACACTGTCCAAATATTTTCCAAAAGATAACGAAGCTTCCGGATTACATGTCTTCGTTTCCAGACTTCATCAGAAGTAAAATTGATGCAAACAGTGTTCAACAGAACATCAATGGTGTGTTGTCTTTTTCAAATCAAACCACGTTTAATATCCCAATTTTTCAACAAGTATTTTTGAAAGTCTTTCCAGTCTTCAAAAAAAGTTTCATCTTCTTCGTTGTTTAACTTTCTTGTTAATTTGTCCATTTCTGCCATAAACAACGTCTTTTTAATCCATTCCCATGTTTCAGGTACTTTATTTTGTTTCCAACATTGAGCAAAAGTCAATCTAGCTGCTGTGATCAAGTACCATAGTAATGTTCTCTTGGCTACATTTATTTCTTCCATTTTAAGACCTAACAATAACATCTGTGGGTCTTTCTTAAAAGTACATTTCAAAATTTTTTGTATCTCATTGTGGATCTCAGTCCAATACTTTACTGCTTTATCACATGTCCGCCACATATGGTAAAAAGACCCTTCATGTTTCTTGCATTTCCAACATTTGTTAGACATACTTTCATTTATAATAGCAATTTTTTTGGGCGTCATATACCATCTGTACATCATTTTATAACAATTCTCTTTAACATTTACACAAGTTGAAATTTTCATTGACTTTTTCCACAAATATTCCCAAGATGTCATTAATATCTCATTATTAACATTTACAGCCCATTTTATCATTTGCTCTTTTACAGTTTCATCCTCAGTGTACCATTTCAATAAAACCTTGTACAGTTTAGAAATCATTTTTTTACCTTTCTCAAGCCATACAGTTTCAATTTCAGTGTTATTTTCTCTAAAACCATGTTCTCTTTTATCGGTCTTAAATAAGTCATAGATCAGTCTATATTTCAACCAATCATATTCAAATTCGACATCAAATCTATCTTTTAACACAAAGTTTTTCCCTTCTAATTTTAAAAGATTTTTGTAAGGTAGCCAATCTACCCCTTGATTTCTTGAATGTGGGTTAATCACTTCTGCTGGTACTATCCAAAGTGGTCTTTCTTCTGAGAAGAATTTTCTGTATCTCATCCATGTCTCGAACAGTGATTGTCTTACAAAGTGGTGTTTAAAAAATTTGTCCATTTTTACTTTTCCATACCATAAATATGCATGCCATCCAAATTTGTTATCATGCCCTTCTAAAGCCAATAACTTCTTATTCTCAAGATTAATCCACTGTTCCAACCATGTTAAACAGACGGCATCATAATACAGTCTTAAATTTGGTAGTTGTAGGCCTCCTCTCTCTCTTGCATCGCATAAAATTTTCATTTTGATCCTTGGCTTTCTTCCTGCCCATACAAATTTGGATAATTCTTTCTGCCACGAATCCAGTACTTTCCTTTGTTTTAGTATTGGAATGGTCTGAAATAAAAACATCAAACGCGGTAAGATATTCATTTTTACGGTTGCGATTCTTCCCATCAATGATAAATTCAAAGTGTCCCATTTCTTCATATCTTGCTGAATCCTGTGCCACACCTTTTCATAATTGTTTTTAAACAGGTCAATATTTTTCATGGTTAATTCAATTCCTAGATATTTAGTCTTTGTAACTACTTCACATTGAATTTTCTCTTGAAGTTCTATTTGTCTTTGCTTCGTCATATTTTTACACATCACCTTAGTTTTATTTTTATTAACGTAAAAACCCGCAACTGAGCCAAATTCTTCAATTTTCTCCATCAGATGTGGTATTTTCTCAATAGGATTCTGAATCATAAACATCACATCATCTGCAAATGCCCTGTATTTATATACAAATCCTTTCGCTGTAAGTCCTTCAATACTATTATCTTTTCTTATCGCTGTCAATAATATTTCCAATATCCAAATAAACAGCAACGGGGATAACGGGCAGCCTTGACGTGTTCCCTTTTGGACTTGGAAGAAATCCGTCCTTTCTTTATTTATATTCAAAGCCGCTTTTTGTTCTGAATATATTGCCACAATCATGTTTAGAAAAAACTGTCCCATATCCATTTTTTCAATAACTTGCAGCATAAACTCCCAATTTAAATTGTCAAAAGCTTTTTCCGCATCTAGGAAGAGGAATCCAACTTCTTTTTCTGGATGTTTGTCATAGTATTCAATTGCATCAATCACCACTCTTAAATTGTCTCTAATTTGTCTATTTGGTAAAAATCCAGCTTGTTCTTCCGCTATAGTATCTTTCAAATATTTTTTCAGTCTCTCCGAAATTATTTTTGCAAATAATTTGTAATCTTTATTTAATAGCGATATTGGTCTGTAATTCTTTACTTGAGTTAAATCCAAACCTTCTTTAGGTATCAATGAAATATTTGCTTCTTTCCATGAATCTGGGATCCGTTTAGTCTTTCTTATCTCATTCGACAGAAGTACTAAAATGGGGGTTAGCTCCTCTTTAAATTTCTTGTAAAACTTTGCTGTGAAGCCGTCTGGACCTGGAGCTTTGCCCAACTTTGCATCTTCTATCGCCATTGTCACTACTTCTTTCGTTACTAAACCATTTAATGATTCCTTAATTTGTTTTCCCAGCTCTGGAACTTCGATAGTCTCCAAATATTTCTTGATTCTCTGTTGATCAATTCCTTTCTTTTTAAATAATTTGGCGTAATATTTGAAAAAGGCTCTTTTTATACCATTCAAATTCATAACATCCTTCCCATCTTCAATAATCTTAGATATAAAATTCCTTTCTTTTCTATTTTTCAGTTGCCACGCTAGAAACTTTCCTGGCTTATTTGCACCCTCAAATGCTTTTTGCTGTAATTTCTTCAAATTCCAATATAATTCTCTGTTTAATAAAACATTCAGTTGATCTTGCAGAAAGTGGATCTCTTTAATAATCTTTTTCTTCCCTGGTCTTTTCTTTAATTCCTTTTCTTTTTGTCGGATTTTTTCATATAGGTCATTCTGTTGTTGCATCTTTTGCTTTTTATCCTTAGAGTTCAGAGAGATGAGCATGCCTCTCATTACCGCTTTGTATGCATCCCATACGACTTGTATATCCGTACCTTTATTTAAATTCAATTCAAAAAAACTTTTCGTTTCTTTTTTTAAAGTTTCATTGATTACTTTTTGATCCAATAAGTCCTCATTAATTCTCCAGTATAGTTGTTTGGATTTTTCTTTAGATATCCAGAGTAAGGGATTATGATCAGAATTAGTTTTCGGTAAAATTTGTATTTTGTAAGTTTTTTGCGCCATCTCCTCTGACATCCAAATCATGTCAATTCGAGAAAAGGAGTTATGTCTATTAGAATAAAACGTGTAATCCTTAGTCTTGGGGTTCCACTTCCTCCAAACGTCTTCCAGTTTCTCTTGCTTCATCAATTGAAAGAAATTTTTTGGCAGCTTCCCAACTGTCTCTCCACTTGCTTTGGATTTTCTGTCCAATATGTTATTCACTGTACCATTAAAATCTCCAGCAAGGACTATTTGATCATAATTTAAACAATCCAGCTCTTTAGTCAAATCATTGAAAAAAGTCTCTTTTGCACCATTGGGTGCATATATATTTACAAGCAATGTCTTTTTTCTGTTCATCAGTATTTCCACACCAACATATCTTCCTTCTTTGTCTGAGAAGATTTGTTTAGGATCCAATTCTTTTGTAATATAAATCACTGTTCCTTTTTTCTTATTAATTGCTGAGGAATGAAATTCTTCTCCCAGTTTTTTATTGATCAAATATTTATTGTCTTGTTTTCTGATATGTGTTTCTTGTAAACAAATTATGTTACATTTTTGTTTCTCCAGCCAATGATTCACTAATCTTCTTTTACTTGGTGAATTTAGTCCATTTACGTTCCAAGATAAAAATTTGTAATCCATAATTGTGTTGAATTAAATATCTTTAAAATCATCAAAATTGTTCTCTTTGAATCTGTATAGATCTCCTTCTGTTTTGAGAGTAGATCTCACCGAATTGTATACAAATGAAAGTCCATATGGAATCTCCCATCTGAACCTGATATTCATTTCTTTTAGTCTGTCTGTTAATTTCTTGAATTTCTTTCTGTCTTGTAAGATCGATCTCGGAATTTCTCTCAGAATTATTATTTTTTTCCCATTAATTTCCAACGGTTGTGTAAATTGCTTCTTGAAAACGTCTTCCTTCATTTTTGTTGTCACAAATTGAACAATCACATCTCTGGGTAATTGCTTTCTCTTGGCATAAGCTGAGTTTACTCTGTAAATCAAGTCAAAGTCTGAATCCAAATCTCCAACATCTTCCCCTACATAAGTTGTCAATGTGTTGATTACTAGAGCCCGTAGATCCTGATCTTCCTCCTCTTCTATCCCTCTCAGTCTCAAATGATTCTGAGTAGCCCTATATTCCATCATGGACTCCAGTCTTGTATTTTCTGACAGGGTTTTTTTAACCTTCTGTTCCATTTCTTCAGATTTTGTCACCAGACTTTTAACCTCTTTTTTAACTTCTTCTGTATCTTTTTTAATCCCTGACACTTCTGTTAGTACCAGTTCTTTCAATTCTTCCATATTTTTTTCTGTACTTGAACTTGCACTTGTTCTATTTGCTCCAGTTGTATTTGCAGCTGTTGTTGCAACTGTTGTTGCAGCTGTGATTCTATTTGCTTTCCAAAATTCTGCACCACTTCGGTCATCCGTTTTTCCATCGCTTCCATAGCCGCTTGCCACTCTTTTTTTCCTTTGCAGTCATTCTTGGACTGGGTGATGAGGCAGCACTAGGTCTTGACCTCAAATCCGTCTTGGAAGCGACTTCAGTGCTAATCAATCTTTATATTAGCAATCTCCAAGCCAAATCGCCACCTTTATAACTTGTTTCAGTGCTTTTTCGGCTTAAAAATAACGTTTTAAAATTTAGTCCTCCTCAAAATGTCAGGCGCAATTTCTCTATGATTTTCCGGCTAGAGTAGGCTTCTTCCAGACTTCCTGTTTATCTGTCCGTCTCTGTAATCCAACTTCCGGTAAAGGTAGTGTCACACACTAAAACGACCGTCTATTTCCGGCACAGCAACCTCTAAAACGTCCACTCTAGCCTACTTCCTGTATCATAGAGTCACAGTTAGTTTCGTTTCTGCTACGTAAAGTTTAGACTTGACTGACCACAGGAATGCAAAACAAAGTCACTTTTCAGCCGTTTTCTCTAAAGGAAAAATTAACAAAGTTTACCAGGAGTAGTCAACTTCCACTTTGAAAAATCAGAAGAGTACAGAAGATTAAGTTGGCTTCAGTCTTTGGTGCCAAAGGCTACAGATTGCTTCGTTATCTTTTGAGAAATATTTGGACAGTGTTGATATATATTGATTTTCTGTAACTTTTGATGAGTTCTTTGAGCAATTCTTGTTAAAAATATTTTTGTTGTAAAAGAAAAACCACGGTTCAATAGTGTTTGAGTACTTAATTCCAACTGTTGTTTCTATTTTTTCACTGTACTGTTCAGCCGGTGGTCTCTTTATACACTACTATTACCAATAGAGACAGAACAGTACAAATATTTCTACGCTGCTGAATGTTCCCACAAGCCAGCTTCCATATAAAGAGTTCTCATACCTGGACCTATTTCAGAGCCAGTGTGGTATATCAGTTAAGAGTGTCGGACAAGTATCTGGAAGACCCTGGATCAAATCCTCACTCGTGCCAGGGAGGCTCGCTGGGTGACCTTGAGCCAGTTGCACACACTCAGCAGAATCTACCCACAGGGCTTGTGTGAGGATGAAATGTAGGAGAGGAGAAGGAAGGAAGCTGCCTTGGATCCCCATTGGGGAGAAAGGCAAGATATAAACAAAATAAATTTTTAGAATGTATCCTTGGTGAGGAGTAAGAAAATGTTAAGAGGAAACGCATTATAAAGGCTGAATCCACGCATGGTTGCAAAGGTGCACTACAGCAGCATGCTGGGCAGAAACGAGGTCCGTGTCCTCGCTCCCACTCTGTTTGCAGCTGCCACTGCACTTGTCCTGTTTTTGCCTGTTACGCTGCAAAAAGGGGTGATCATGCTGTGACAACCCCACAGCTGGAATCCGTCCCCACTTTCCCCTCACTTTCCACTTGTCGGTTGAGTCACACTGCACAGTACAGTGGAGCTTGGCAGGGAGCGGGGAAAAGCCCTTTAAAGGGCTAAAAAACAGGAGACGAGCATGCAGCAGCTACCAGCCCTGGGGTTGGGGGGGGGAGTGTCCACATGGATGGCCCCCTACAGCCACTACACAGCATCCCCTTTGAACCAGATTAAACTTGGACTATCTGGCTGAAACGGGGGAGCCCCAGGAAAGCACCAGTGATGCTCAGAGTGAGCCTGACATCATCCATCATGCAGCTGTGAGGAAAGGGAGCCAGGCCCAGGTCCAATGTCATATGTAGTTCAGCCATTTGTGAATTTGTGGAAGAAGGCTGAATTATTATTGTTTTGGGCTGTTGTAGATTTTCCGGGTTGTCTGGCCATGGTCTTGGCACTGTAGGACCTGATGTTTCACCAGTAGCTGTGACTGGCATCCTCAGAGGTATAACACAGAAAGACAGAGTACTCTCTGTGTCAAGGTGACTCCGTCTTTCTGTGTAATACCTCTGAGGATGCCAGTCACAGTTACTGGTGAAATGTCACGTCCTGCAATGCCAAGACCATGGCCACACAAACCCAGAAAATCCACAACAGCTAATGAACTCTGGCCACGAAAGTCTTTGACAACATATTATTATTATGCTTTTGTCTTTCTGTTTTCTTTCCTCTTGAAACTTGTTAGCCACCTGGAAACCCCTGAGAAAGGCTAGATATAAGTATTTTAAGACATAAAAGGGTTTTTTTTTAATGCGTTTTTTCAACAGACTCAGGAAGGACCTTGTCGTGGTTCTGTTGCTCATAGCACACCATGCTATGCTAACGCTTCCTATGTACTCCTTGAAAATGTAGCATGAACAAGCCCAATATAATTAAGCTGTAATATTTTTCTGAAAAATAATCTGAACCCTGGCCAAGTTTATAGGCTAATGGTAGAAATGTGGTTTTAAAATTCTTTTTATTGTGGGATGGGATGGTTGACGGCCAGAGAATGTTGATGCCTAGATTGTGCGTTGTTAACAGTGTGCCTCCAGATGATAGCAAAAGGCAAAAGGAAATAATTTTATGTTGCATTTTTTTCTGTTATATATTTTGATTATTAGGGGGAGGTCTATGTTTGGAAATGCCAAAGAGCAGGTGTGCAGTGTTATTGTCCATCCAGCTGTTCATTTAGTAAGTATTGAAACATATCAGATGGACTGGTAGACTTTGGGCTGCTCCTGAGTGGCTGCTACAAGGGTTTGCAGCCACTGTTATTAGTATTCAATTCATTTATACCTCCCTCTCTCCCCAGTGGGGACCTGTCTGATCTAGAAGACCTTGGGGTTTGTTTATATGGATAAATACCATCACTCCGCAAAAATAAATTCAGGACACAAGATTTTTTTAAAAAGATTACCACATTTAATTTAATAAAATCAATTGAACTGAAGGGATGAATGCAAAGAGGAAAGCATCTAATAACAACAAGCAGCAGCAAAACAAAACAGTAAAATGCCAGGTCACTGGACCAATAAAAACAATAACTCACTTCTGTGAGGCCATGTCTTAAGATAAGTCCGTTAGCAGATCGACAGGAACGGGAGTTGTTTCAAGGCAGAGTGTAGCCAGCCCCACCCTGCAAAGCCTAATGAGAGAGTGAGGAATAACAGCAGCTCCCTTTTCTTATGTCCGTTCCGGGCCCTGAGGCAGCCAGCTGATAAGAATTCAACACCCTAATTAACCCTCCTGGATTGTGAAAAGATTAGGGAGGTTTACAAGGACAATTCGCCACAATAACAAAATCTCTCAGCTGAATATAGTTGTGCTGCCAGCAGATTGCTTTCAGTGACTTGCAAGGCTGGGTCCTTACTAAACTTATAGCCCTTCCCCACCAGCAGAGGCAACAAAATATAAGCCTAAACAACTTCTGTTCCTTATAGGACCCAGAACAGCTTCCATCCTCCTCCTCTCCTCCATTTTATCCTCACAACAACCCTGTGAGGTAGGTTTGGCTGAGAGTGTGTGACTGGCCCAAGCTCACCCAGCAAGCTTCCGTGGCACAAGTGGGGATTTGAATCCGGTTCTCCCAGATACTAGTCCAGCACTCTTAACCACTGTATCCCACTGGCTGCCTTTCTCGACAGAATTTGGTTCAGATTTCGTGCTTCTGTCCAAAGCCCACATAAACTGTACTGTATTTGATTTCCGCGGAGTCAAACTGGATTTTTTTCTTTCCCTTTTTTAATTTTAAATTTTAAAATACATCACTTATATTAAACACAACACATATATTGAAACTATAAATAAAGCATATGAAACTGTGAAGTTAAGATGAATAAGCTCTGGCCGACCATCCAAACAAAAGGATCTGCTTATATTTGTATCAAATCCACATAATTTCCATCATTTGGTAAAATGTCATTTTCCATAAAATAATGAATAACAGGAGACCACAATTCAGTGTATGCTAGTTTCTGTTGATCTGATCTGTTCAGTTGTGCATTATTATTCAGTTTGCCTAAAATATAAAAGTCCCACAACTTTCGGAGCCGTTGATCTATCATCGGCATTTTCTTATCTTTCCATTTTGAGGTTAACAATGTTTTCTAGCCGCCGAAATTAGAGTTGAGGTCGATTGGTTGCGTTTTAATTTTCCAGATGTCATTTTCCAATAATCTAATAGCAGAACCTCTGGCAGAAACAGAAGATCCATCCCTGTGATATTCTTGATGTGTAAGAGAATACCTCTCCAGAAGTCAAACTGGATGAACTTTGCTGCTACTTTAAACACTGAGTACTTTCACCCGATTTCAAGTTTATACAGTGGAAATATTTTTGAAATGTACAATTTCAGACTTTGCCTGGAAGTTAAAAAATTAAACTAGAGAATGTTTCATACAGGTATCATTGCAGAGTTTTGTACACAGAATAATGAAGCTTTCTGAACTGAAGGGTGTGTTTTTAAGTATCGTTAGGACATAATAGCTTAAATAATTTAGGAAGAATGCATCAAAACCAGTTGTGGAGAAAAACATTCTGATTCCGCAGCACTTCATCGCCAGTGTTAAATTGAGAGCCAAAATTAATCACGGCCAAAATACACACAGGGCCATTTGTTTTTCTGGGCATCTCACTGCTGGGAAGCAGCTGGGCTATTACTTAAATCCTCAGTCTCTTTGCAGACATTCATGTATTTTCCATGTAGTACACACAAAGCAGGGTGAGCATGCAGAAGAAGTAGCTGTGCTCTGCTGCACCTGACTACTCATTTGGAATAAATTGACTGGGAAAATGCCCCCTATTGAAGCTGATTTGGGGGCATTAACAGCAGAAACTACCGGAAAGATTTGTTGGTTCTCCTGTGGCAAAGCCCAGTCCATCCCTCATTAAGAACCTTACTGAGTCAGGACCGCCTGTGGAGATAGGTCAAAATGGATATCCAATTCAATGCTCCCTCTAAGCTGTGGAGTCTTGTGAGCAAAGATTCTACTGTGTGAGCTACTAGCATTAAAGTTTTGAGCGAGCAATTTGGCTACTGCGTAAATTAGTTTGCTCTGGAGCCATCCTTCCTGAGCTAAGGCAAAAATGTGTGAGCTGGAGGCTAAAAAACTGTGAGCTAGCTCACACTAACTCAGCTTAGAGGGAACATGTTAGTCTGCCTGTAGCAGCAGAAGAGGACAGGAGTCCAGTAGCACCTTAAAGACTAACCAGATTTGTGGCAGGGGATCAGCTTTTATGAGCTCTATGTGACCACTAGTGCTGTTCTATTTTCATTTTCTTTCTTTTTTTATGAGACACCGACTCACGAAAGCTCATGCCCTGCCACAAATTTGGTTAATCTTTAAGGTGCCGTTTGACTCTCTTCTAGGACGACCCGTGCTCCTTAGAAACCATGATTGTACCACTCTACAGAAATGGTATTGGAGGGGATTATTAATTTATTTGAAATATCCGTATCCCTCTTTTTCGGATAAGCACTCTGAGCAACTTGTATGTATTCAGATAAAACCATAAACATTAAAGCCAAGAGCAACATTTTTAAGCAATGTCAGTCTGCAGTAGTTTGAATAATTCAGCCTTACGTATTTCTTCTGAAGAGCCTGATTTCTCCGGGCACTTCCTTCCAAAGGACTGAGGCTGCCACTTGAAAAGCCCAAGTATGAGATGAGACCATCCTAACTCACTGCATCAACATGGGGACTGTAAGCAGCCCGTGTTGAGAGCAGAGCTATGCTTTCACTGGGAGAGACCATCCAGCAAGGGAAACCTTTACCTTTACCCTAATTGGGATATTGGGTTAATATAGCAGTTGCTTGGCCCAGGGACAATAACACATACACATACTGCAGCATGCCAGGGAGTTTGGGGAAGTTATCTTCCAATCAATTAAAATCTTTCTTTTTCTTCAAAGGAAACCAATTTGTGCCTGCCGCCATTAAAGTTTTTAATACTAAAATTTTATCCCAAGTTCTCTATGGTGTTCCTATATGGTTTAATGCTTTTAACTGTGAAGTTGAATCAATACAATCATCTTTTTTAAGACAAATTATGGGTTTCCCAAACTGTGTCTCTTACCATGCATTGTGCTCTGAATTAGGACTTAATTTGATTGAAACCAAGATATGGGTGTTAACGGTTCGTTACTGGCTTAAATTGTATTTTAACATCGAAGACGGTTCGCTTATTTCCTTTCTGTTAAAAGAAATTCATAGCACCTCTTGGGACTATAATATTCGAACCAAAATAAGATCTTTGGGCCTTTCTTTGGAGGAGCTAGCTTTTTCCTCTGAAGTGTATATCTTCCAAACAATCAAACAGAGGCTGCTGGATATCGAACTTCAAAAACTGCAACCTCTTCATCCCCCTGTCTGTTCTTCAGCTACATTAAATCTTAAGAATGCCATGGGATGTATCCCCCTGTACTTGTATAATCTTGATAGTCCTAGCCACCGAAGAGCCTTCTCCCTTGCTCGAGTAAATGCTTTTCCTTCAAAATTATTGTATGATAGGTTTCAAAATATTCCCAAGCACGAACGGAGATGTGACTGCGGTTCTAATTCTCTTGATTCAATTGACCACATACTGTTGGATTGTTTGTGGCATGTATCTGCCAGGGAAAAATGGTTAAACACTTGGTTGCATGGTAAACATCAGCTTTCCAATGAAATAAAATGCCAATTTCTACTGAATGATATATCAGCAGAGATTACCGTGGCAGTGGCTAATTTTCTAGTTGACGTGATAAGAGTGAAAAATTTGGGAAACTACGTTTTATGATTTTATAAATTAACTCAGACTTCTAGTGATTGTGTCATTTACTGCCCTTGTTTTTTCTAATGTTTAATATTTATATGCCATTAAAGGTTTATTGATTGATTGACTGATGGTTAATATAGCAGAGTTTGCCCAGTCATAGAAGCATGCCACTGAGTACAGTAAATAAAGTTCCCAAGAAGTATATTGCAAAAAAAGGCAAACTTACATTTATTCAAGTAAATCTAGTTCACATTCAGGTTGGAGTCAAAAAAAGAGAGACAAGCCTAATCTAAAGAGTACTTCCCCTATCCGAAATGGCCAGCTTGTCCGGCATCATGCTTGTGGGTGAATGAGGCATTGTATCCCTAGGAGAGACCTGCAGAGACAGTTGTCTCCATGGAAGGCCATGTGGGGAGAGGGGGAGGACAAAGTGAGTGAGAGAGAAGGGGTCAGAAGGCAGCTCCCAGGTTAAGGGGGGGAAGGCATCCCATTCAAGGAGATATGCACCCTTAGAGTGAAGCAGCACTCCTCCCAATGACCAGACATGCTGAGTCACTCACTCCAACAGCCCCAGCCTGTTAAGAGCCTAAATGTTTATAACCAGTATTTTGAATTCAGCTGAGAATCAGAGTAGCAGCCAATGTAGGTGCTTCAAAATCTCAGTAATATGGCTGAATTTGGTAGCTGTTTTCACCAACCATGCAGCTACATCCTGTACTTCAAAGACAGCCTTGCAGAGAGTGCACAGTGCAGTATAGTAATCTAGCCTCTATATTATCGTAGCATGGATCAGTACAGCTAGATCAGTCATAACCTGTAGGGGACACAAGTCTGAGCTAGATGCAGTAGAAAGCTTAGATTAATAAGAACAAAGTGCTTTTGCTATGGGGCCATATCGAAGGAGAGTACACTAGATCTGGCTAGTTCCATACTTATGACTGAGTGGATAATGAGGTCATGATTCTGTTTTTGAAAACTACATCTCTAGATTTACCCTGACCTGGATAGCCCCAGGCTAGCCTCATCTCATCAGATCTCAGAAGGTAAGGAGGGCCGGCCTTGGCCCCTGCACTCTGCAGGAGCATAGCCAAAAGAGAGCCCTACAACATACCCAAAAGATGGTCATCCAGCCTCCACTTGAAAACATCCAGCAAAGGAGCATCCATCACCTCCCAAGGCAGTCTGTTCCACTGCTCAACCACTCTGACAGTTAGGAAGTTTCTCCTGATATTTAGCCGGTGACGACTCCCTTGTAATTTCCACCCATTTGATCTAGTCTTGCAATCCAGAGCAAGAGAGAATAGATCTGCTCCATCTTCTACATGACAGCCCTTCAAATATTGGAAGACTGCCATCATGTCCCCTCTAAGCCTTCTCTTTCCCAGGCTAAACATACCCAACTCTTTCAGCCTTTCCTCGTAACACTTGGATTCCAACCCTCTCACCCTCCTGGTCGCCCTCTTCTGGACACGCTCCAGCTTGTCAACATCCTTCCTAAAGTGTGGTGCCCAAAACTGGACACAGTACTCCAGGTGAGGCCTGACCATAGCAGAAGAGAGCAGAACCACCACCTCCCGTGATCTGGACACAATGCTTCCGTTAATGCATCCTAAGATTGCTTTAGTTTTCTTAGCAGTCACATCGCACTGCAGGCTCATGTTTAGCTTGTGATCAACCAGAACACTTAGATCCCTTTCACGTGTGCCTTTGATTTTTTTGTACCTAAGTGTAGGACTTTGCACTTATCTCTATTGAAATTCATTTTATTTGTCTCAGCCCATCTCTTTGCCTTGAAAACCCCACCTGGTGTTGCCGTAAGTCAGCTGTGATTTAACTGTGCTTTCCACCACCATAGAATAGTTGAGACATGGAGATATAAGATTCATTCATTTATCTGCAAGTGTTTTTGTTTATGTAATATATATTTATTTTATTTTAACATGTATCTTGTACGTCCAGTTTTGATGTTTAAAGCGTTTTAATCTACGGTGCCCCCTGCAATCAGTTTCTGATCATGTGTCTATAGGAAAAAAAGGAATGCTTCAGGCTTTTTTTTGTTTTCTTGAATAACAGTCATCCTTTAGATCGAGATAGGTAGCCATGTTAATCTGTCTGTAGCAGTAGAAAAGAGGAGGAGTCCAGTAGTACCTTAAAGGCTAACAAAATTTGTGGCAGGGGAGGAGCTTTTGTGAGTCACTGCAGTCACTTCTTCAGAGACAAGCTAGAATGGGAGTCCGTCGTTATAACTGAAGAGCAGAGTGATTTCAGATGCTGAATGACATGATTGGAGTAGGTGTGATATGCAGAGGAGTCACAGGCATGGAGAAATCAGCATTGGTAATGAGACAGGAAACCTAGGCCCCGATTCAGTCCAGGAGAATGCATGTCTTGAGCTTCGTTATCAGTTTCAATTCAGC
Source organism: Gekko gecko (assembly GCA_029375565.1). Lineage (NCBI taxonomy): Eukaryota > Metazoa > Chordata > Lepidosauria > Squamata > Gekkonidae > Gekko > Gekko gecko. The sequence continues at coordinate 943,255 of JAPDNY010000003.1, read as the reverse complement.
AGTCCCTGTTTCTAATCTCCCTTTGAAATCCCTTTGTAAGAGAACTGCTGCTCTTAGGTCAACAACTGAATGTCCTGGAAGGTTAAAACGTCCCCTCACTGGTTTTTGAATGTTGTAATTTCTAATGTCAGACTTGTGTCCATTAATTCTTTGTCGCCTGTTTCTCCAGTGTTTTTGGCCTGTTTCTCCAGTGTAGAGGGTGGAAGGGCATCGCTGGCATGTGGTGGCATAAATCGCATTAGAGGATGAGCAGGAGTATGAACCTGAGATGGTATGGCTGATGTTGCTGGGTCCAGTGATGGTTTTGTGGGATTTATATGAGAGCAAAGTTGGCATCTTGGTTTGTTGCAGGCCTTGCTACGAGAGCCCATGTTACTGTTACGTAGTTTATCATTGCGGGTGAGAGGTTGCTTTAGGTTAGGAGGCTGTCTAAGTAAGAAAACATTGCTGCCACCCCCCCAATACCTGTGTGAGGGAAGTGTCACTCTCCAGCATGGGTTGTAGGTCATTAATAATATGTAGAACTGGCTTAGGTTGTGAGCTGTATGTGATAACTAGTGGTGTTCTGTTGTCATTTTCTTTGAGCTTATCTTGTAGCAAGTCTTCGTTTAAGATAATATCAAATATTACATTCATTCAGTCAGTCAGTGCTAATGTTTCCAACATAGCTAGGCCCAATAATGAGGAGGAAGTGGTAGGTATGTGCATTCTGTGCACATTAAAACTTGTATGGAGTCTGTAAGTATGCCATTATTAGTAAGAATGTCAAAGGAATTTACTCTCAGACAAGTGGATTGGACTGTCAAATTTTGAATATGTGACATCCCAGATGAAGACAACGAAATGTGAAAACATAGTTCAAATATTTTGTTTAGTTATACCTGACCTTCTTCCCTTTTGGGGACTCAAAGTGGCTTACATTGTATGCCTTTCCTCCGTTTCATCCTTACACCATCCCTATGGGCAGGTTAGGCCAAGATTGTGTAACTGGCCCAAGGTCATCCGGCAGGCTTCCGTGGCAGAGTTGGAATTCAAATTTGGGTCTCCCAGATCCTTGTTCGACAGTAACCACTACACCCCGTCAGCGCAAATAATGGCTGAGGGCTGGGCTTTTAACGTTCCATATAATTCTGTGAGAATCCACAGTATTACTATAACAGTGTTTTCTGTCAGTGTTGAAAATATATTTAAGCAGAATTATGTTCTCTTCAGCAGCAAACCACGAATCAGATGCAAACAGATTCTTTGTCGCCCTCCCCTAACACTGTGTCGCCAGTGCCTTTAAGTAACCCCACAAGTGCCCCAAGGTTTGGAACAGTGATTCCTAATCGCATCTTCGTTGGAGGAATTGATTTTAAGGTAAGTCTCTAATCTTGGTAGCTGAGCAGCAAAGTAATCAAATACTGTGTTTGGGAGAATTTTCACATGTGTGTAGCATCTGGAAATGTGTGTGTGCCTGAAGATAAAGTGCGTCTGGTATTGGCTTTGAGTCTGACTCGAAAATACTACAAAGATGTGCAGCACTGTTTGTGAGAAGTGGTACTTGGGTTTTTCCCCAAGGATTGTCAGTAGCTGATTAGTCACTTAAATCTATTGATTTACTATTGTTTAATTGATTAAAAAGGTGAGCTTCTGAATTAACTGTGAAGCAAATTTTCAGCTGTAACTTCCAAATTGTGGAACTCTTACTCTTTGGAAGTGTGATTATCTCCATATTTTATGGCTTAATTTGAAAAATCTGTTTTTCCTATGATATTTTTATTAGATTCTATTGCCCATGTTGCTTTTCACTATTAATACATTAATATTATTGTGGTCTTTTGCTCCTTTTTTCCCCCAAAAGGAAACTTTATTTTAAATGATCCTAGACGTATATTGTACCTGCTGCATTATAGATCTGCTACTTTTGTTGTTATTTCTTTTTATTAGAATCAGGTGGGTAGCCATGTTGGCCTGGAGCACAGATCTGAATAGGGTTCCCATTCCCCAGGAGGGGGCAGGGGATTCCCCACTTTTGGCCAGTGGGGGAAAACCCCAAACAGCAACATTATGCAGGAAAGTCCCCAGTGCAATGACATCATGTGGAAGTGATATCATCTCATTATTGCGTTGCACAGCAACACTCTGATTTGGGGGCAAAACTCTATGGTTTGACACCCCCCATTTTACCATAGAGTTTTGCCCTCAAACCAGAGCCTCGCTGCAGAACATCCCTGATGTGATGACATCACTTCCATGTGACATCATGTTGGGGCCATGACCATGTGACATCACTGTTTGAGGGTGGAGGCCCATCCCATACCTGGAAGGCTCCCTCCCACCCACCACTGGCACATTGCGGAGACCTGGCAACCCTAAATCTGAAGAAGTGCACATGCACACGAGAGCTCATACCCAGAATTAAACTTTGTTGGTCTTAAAGATGCCACTGGACTCAAAGTTTGTTTTGTTTTTCTTAGTTAACAATTGATTTTAGCTCTGCCAAACTAGCGTTTTATTGTAAGCTAGCCTTGGAGTAGAAGGATGGGATATAAATTAGCTAATTAAAAAGAATAAGAACAATGTTTTTGATGTAAGTACCAATCCATGAGTGGCGGGTGCTTTCTCAGATGAGGACAGTTCTGCTCTGGTGCCTGCTGTGACAAAAGCACACTACCTAAAAGCCCGTTCTGTTTCTTTCTTCATAATGAATGGTCTGCTGGAAGTTTTAAATTGCTTCTGCAGCTTCAATCCACTCAGTTGCTTGAGTGTAAGTTTCACTCAGTCAGTGGGGACAAGCTGTGAGCAAAGGCATGAAAGACTGCATAATGCTTCCTCTAAGCTGTGGAGTCTTCTGAGCAAAATTTCAACTTTGCGAGCTACTGGCATTAAAGTTGTGAGCGAGTAATTTGGCTACTGCATAAATTAGTTTGCTCTGGAGCCATCCTTCCTGAGCGAAGACAAAAATGTGTGAGCCGGAGGCTAAAACACTGTGAGCTAGCTCACACTAACTTAGTTTAGCGGGAACACTGGGCATGTATAAATAGTCTGTGAGGATGCAAATGTGCTAACAGTTCAGTCACAAAGGATAAGATATTGTAGTAATGGAAGCAGCCAGTATTGCTGGAGGGTGGTGTAATTGCAAGAGATACTCTTGCGATTTTCTAAGCAAAGCTTAATGAAGGATGGGAATGTTCTGTTACAATTGTATCTTAATTGCAATATTTGGTAAGGTAATCATTAACCTTTTGTTTGTTTTTGCCAGACTAATGAGAATGACCTAAGGAAGTTTTTTTCCCAGTACGGCTGCGTTAAAGAAGTAAAAATAGTAAACGACAGAGCAGGAGTATCAAAGGGGTTAGTAGAGAAAGCATATGTACAATGCAGAAATCCTACTAGCTAATTCAGAATAAGAACAGTTCCATATCACGTTATTACCATCTGAATTTTATTTTCCTTTAGTTTAAAAAGTCAACTTCATGTAAATATAAATGGTTTAGAATACTTATACAGAAATGCTATTTTTGACTTTACGTATGCAGTCCATATAGTACTCAGCAACAACCAGCAACTATGAATTACATATTAATATTTACAGTAACACTATGATATGATCTTCATTCAAGAGAAACCTCTCAAATGGTCCACTGAATATCTGTACTTTTCATTACTAATGCCATTCAGAGTTTAAATAGAATTTTTAAATGCCTTGTCAGTGCAAAGAAAGAACATCTGATTTCCTTAATTGCATTTTTCATTCTTCTCTTGAGGCCTTGTAAATATGCTTAAGATAATTTACTAGACTGTTTGCTTTGTGGCACGTTTTATTTATTTAATATATTTCAGTATCTGCTTTTTTCCTAAGTATCTCAGGAACCAAGGCAAGTAACAACAATATAAAAATGGTATAAAGTAATTCAATAAGCAACAAATAAATGAAGTCCTTTGACACACTCAGTGAAGACCTTGGGAGTTGTGCTGGACCCAGCCCTCTTTATTAGAAAATCAAATTGCTCTGATGGCCAAGAGTACTTTTTCCCCAGCTTTATCTAGCAAGAAAGTTATTTTGCCCTTGAAGACAACCCAGACCAACTCTAGTTGAGCCAAAATGAGGCAGCTCAACTATTGCTTGAAGCTATCTGTTTTGCATATTGCTGCCATCTAGAAGAGAAGAAAAAGAGATTGGATTTATACCCCACCATTCACTACCCAAGGGAGTCTCAGAGCGGCTTACAAACTCCTTTCCCTTCCCCTCCCCACAACAGACACCCTGTGAGGTAGGTGGGGCTGAGAGAGTTCTGACAGAAACTGCTCTTTTTCAAGAACAGCTCTGACAGAACTATGGCTTGCCCAAGGTCATCCAGCAGGTACAAGTGGAGGAGTGGAGGATCAAACCTGGTTCTCCCAGATTAGAGTTCACGCACTTAACCACTACACCAAACAATGCCTTGGTTGCCAGTTTGTTTCTGGGTTCAGTTCACGGTACTGCTTCTTACCATTAAAGCCCTTAATTTAACTGTAGTCCCATTGCTGTTATTCCAGTACATACATACACAGACCTTTATTGGCATATGTGTTATTCCACTATAAATCACTTCCCTGGACTTGCTGTTCGTCTTAACACAGAAAATTTATGTGTTTGTTTGTTTGTTTGTTTGTTCGATTTTTATCCTGCCCTCCCGCCTAAGCATGTATAACTGCTCACATTAGCAGGGTAAACAGCCCCACCACAATGGTCCCAATCCATCTGACTTACATCCTGTGGCTGCCATTTATAGAAATGTGAAGAGAAATTTAAAGATCTGATCTTTAGTGTATCCTGAAATTTGGCGCTAAGACACATCCAGAACAATGCATGATTTAAAAAATTAAAAACTAGGGTCCATTTGAATAAATGTATTTAAATTGTATATAACGCAGGGTAAGAAAAATAATCACCATTGTCTTGCCTAGGTATGGTTTCATCACATTTGAAACTCAGGAAGATGCACAAAAGATTCTCCAAGAGGTAAAGTGATATTATGTATGTGTAAAAACATGCTGATAAAAATACATAATAATATCCATTGACATTTGCTTTTGGTAAGAATTAATTTTCAGCATAGTATCTCTTCCTGTGGCATTGCATAGCAAGCCTACACATGATGCGCTCCATGAGGCACTGTTTATGGTGTGCATTTTGTTTCCTAGAAATGGCTTATTGGTGATGCCTTATATTTTTAACCATAAGTGACATATATATAGACCACACAGGTGTAAATGTTACGTATTTCTATATACTACAGATAGTTTTGTTGCCAAAGGTATGTATGAAAATAGTGAGCATTGCAACATCGAAAAATATACTCTGACAAATATTATTTGGTTTATTTTTTAAAAACCGGGTCTTCACAGTTTGAATTAAGAATTCTTAAAATCACCGTAACTAGTAGATCCATTGTTCGGACAATTATCTGCACAGATCATAAATCTGAATGTAATTGCTTTACTCAAACTTTGCTTGAATCTGAGGTGGAATGAGAGATCTGAAAGTTGTCCAAACTGCCACATTCAATTGCTGAAGACTTTCTCTTAAAAATGAAAATTGCAAGAAAAAAATAATTGTATGCATTTTTCTTGTTTTGGTTTAGGCTGAGAAGCTAAATTATAAAGATAAGAAACTGAACATTGGTCCAGCAATAAGAAAGCAACAAGTAGGGATTCCTCGTATGTATTTGCTTGCCTATTTTTTCCATAGTTTTACTGGAATAGCAAACGTGATGTAAAAGTCGAGGCCTATGCTACTCACAGATAATGATTTAGAGAGAGACAATTTTACTTGTTTATACTCCTGATGCTGGTTTTCTCCCTCTGTGGTAGAAAGGAGCCCCTGGAGAGGTTTGCCACAGGCTCGTTGACAGAGTAAAATAAGCAAGAGGAAACAATTACTTTGAATTAAAGCATAATTCACAAAAAGCATGATTATAGAAGAGGAGGAGGAGATTGGATTTATACCCCACCCTTCACTACTCATAGCGAGTCTCAGAGTGGTTTACAAACGCCTTTCCCTTCCCCTCCCCACAACAAACACCCTGGGAGGTAGATGGGGCTGAGAGAACTGCTCTTTTTCAAGAACTGCTGTGCCAGAACTATGGCTCGCCCAAGGTCATCCAGCAGCTGCAAGTGGAGGAGTGGGGAATCAAACCGGTTCTCCCAGATTAGAGTTCGCGCACTTAATTGCTGCACCAAGCTGGCTCTCTAGACTACCTCTACTTAGAGTTTTAATAAGCAATGTCTACATGGCCTTTGTCCTCAGAGTTAACAATGATGAGGACAACCCAGTTCCGCCTAGCATCCATCTCCTGTAATATGGAAAGGAGTATTCATGGGAAGGCATCCCCAGAGCCTTCTCTCCTTTCCCTGATCAAGTCTTCCTTCCTGTGCATGGAGAACTTTGTGTATTTATTAGGCAGAGAGCAGTGTGAAATGCACCACACGTTTCCGCCTCATTTTCAAATCCAAGGCGTGTTTTATTCAATAGATCACTTCATACCAATAAGTAGCACATGGGTTGGATTCTGTCTGGTGTATTTTAAATGATGGAAAATGATATCCAGGTACATTAACAGTACTTACAGTACAAGGTCTTTTTAAAATGGTTTATACTTTATAGTAAATTTCCAATCCAAACTTTTAGCAAGATGCATTGCTTTCCACATGAATGGAAAGGGGACCCCAGAAGGCATAAGTGAGCTCTTCCTGCCTCCTCACTGATGGCCCTACATTGAGTAGCAACACACAACACAATGTCTTTTGAGTGTACGTGGACTCTGTGGATGGCCATGGAAAGAAACAGGGCAGCTTGAATGATGAACGGGAGAGGTATTCTTCCATCAAAGGCGGTAGCTGAATGGCCTGGCATTATTCATGTCAGCTGGAGATCATCAGGAAAAGGGGTCCTCGATGCCCATATGCATATCTTTCATATACATATGCTGTTCTGCACTCTTGGCCCATTGGAACACATGGGCGGGCATCAACATTCCGTGTATGCAACTCACAGCAGTTTGCATATCCAAAATGAAACTTGGTGTTCAGAAAGAGGAGAAGAAGAAGAATAGATTGGATTTATACTCCTTTCTCTTCCCCTCCCCACAACAGACACCCTGTGAGGTAGGTGGGGCTGAGAGAGCTCTTTCTAGACCTGTCCTTGAGAGAACAGCTCTGACAGAAACAGGGCTATTTTGGGGCAGGAACGCACAGGAAGGGAGTTCTAGCTGGCTCCCAAGTTGGCCACGCCCAGTGGGAACTCATCAGCATAATAGGCCACATCCAACAGCAGAAACTCATGAGGATTGGCTACATGAGGGGTGTGTGGCTTAACATGCAAAGGAGTTCCTGCTACAAAAAAAGCCCTGGGTTTTGACAACAAACAAGATAAACAGAATAAGAAGCAAAAGGTGGGTGTGGCTGGATGACTACTCTTCTGGTAACACCAGGGTGTGGCCTAATATGCTAATGAGTGGCACTGTCAGGGGTGTGGCCTAATATGCTAATGAGTTTCTGCTGATGGGTGCAGCCTATTAGGCTAATGAGTTCCTGCTGGGCTTTTTCTACAAAAAAGCCCTGGACAGAACTATGGCTTTCCCAAGGTCATCCTGCCAGGTGCAAGTGGAGGAGTGGGGAATCAAACCTGGTTCTCCCAGGTTAGAGTCCACACACTTTACCATGACATCAAACTGGCTCAAAACATCAAGAGTTGAAAACTGGATGTTTTTAGTTAAACATTAGGAAGAACTTCCTGACAGAGCGCTCCCTCAGTGGAACAGGCTTCCTCGGGAGGTGGTGGGCTCTCCTTCTTTGGAGGGTTTCAAACAGAGGCTAGGTGGCCCCATCTGACAGTAATGCTGATTCTTTGACCTTAGGCAGATCGTGAGAGGGAGGGCAGGAAGGGTTGCCTCAGTGCTTACTTCTTGTGGCCCTTTCTTACAGTGGCCCAGGGAAATGCTGATCAACGCTTTGGGGTCAGGAAGCAATTTTTCTCTGGGCCAGTTTGGCCGGGGATCCTGGCGGTTTTTTGTCATCTTCTGGGCATGGAACAGCAGTCATGGGGGGTGGGGAGGTATTTGTGCATTTCCTGCATTGTGTTGACTAGATGACCCTGGAGGTCCCTTCCAACTCTATGATTCTGTGAAAAGCAATGCTAAGAAGGTCTGCTCTGCAGTAAATCCCAGGTTGAACTGTCTGTGTCCTAATAAAACTTAACTAGCAGAAACTAAAATTGTCTCCACAAGGGGTCTTTTCCAGACTGCAAAGGGCAAGAGCTACCTGGGCTGGCTGAAGTCTTTGCCCACTGACTTCGTTGCTTTGTTGGTTTCATTGCTTTGGTTAGATTTGGTAGAATTTTTCTGAATCTTTTACAAATATTTAAACAACAGTTATTTTAAAATACAGTGAGTTAAACGTTTAATTAACATGCCTTGTCATTTGGCGGTTTAAGAAGATTCTGTTGACAAATGCAGTCTTGATGTTTTCCCCTACCTTTTAACAAATGAATTCTTCATTGTTTTCAGTATTCGAAATGCATGTGAGTTTTTATTATCACTGCTTACTGCAGGATCCAGTATAATGCCTGCAGCTGGTACAATGTACTTGACGACGTCCACTGGATACCCGTACACGTACCACAATGGTGTGGCTTATTTCCATACTCCTGAGGTGGCCTCCGTTCCACAGCCATGGCCTGTATGTAATTCTTCTGTTTGATATTAGCCACGTTGCCTTATTTTATTAATAAATGTGGGGAATCATGAATATTAAATGGCAATAGGCATTAATTATAGGACCATAACCTTCACTGACAGCTTTCAAGAAGAGGTTGGACAAATATTTGTCAGAGATGCTTTAGGTTGGTCCTGCACTGGGCAGGAAGTTGGACTAGATGGTCTGTATGGCCCCTTCTGACTCTATGATTCTATGTATACCAGAATTCCCAGGAATAGGCACTGAGGCTAGATTACTAAAGCCATGCTTTCTTTACTGAAGGATTCTCGAACATGCAAACATAAAATCAAGCACACATACTCAATACAGAACTAAGAATTCAGAGAGGAAAAGTACAGAGGCGTTTGTGTTAGCAATAAGTATTGTTGGTGGGGTGGTACTTTATCTGTCTGGCAAGATGAGTTGCTTCTGCAGTGAAGAGGGATAAAATAAGGGGAGGAACCATGAGCTGCCCAGCAACACACATGGAGAAGTTCCAAACTGCGCAAGGAATGGAACCAGCAAGATAGTGTGGGGTCAGAAGAGGTAAACGCAAGAGATAAAAGCAAGAGAGAGAGAGCAAAGGCACAAAACTCTCCTATACCTGAAAATGTGACCTGAGGCAGGGTCTCCTTTGGTCACCTGGTTCCCAGGAGATATTAAGAAAACTTAAACCAAGAATGGGGCAGAAAAGGGATTAATGGTTAGGCAATTGTGAACTTGATGTTCAGCTGGGAGTGACATCTCTGGGGGAAGGGGAGTGAGACAAAAGAGAAAGAAGAGTACCATTCATGTTCCAGTGCTGGTGCTTTGGATTAATGACCAGATGTTTGACAGCGGTGTTATCTTGATGGGTGACAGGAAAGCTCGATGGTTGGCTGTTGTTGTCGTTGGGCACATCCTTTTGTCTGAGGCTGGGGAGGAGTGTATGTTTCTCCTGGTGATGTTAATACGTGAAGGTGGGGGAGGGGGTGCCTGCGTGATGGAGAAGGGCTCCCAATGCAAGAACATCTTGTCCTTTTTGCAGAGCACGGCTTCCCTCTGTGATTGGCTGCTGTTTCTGCATGCATGGAGGCCAGGGCTGCCGGTCTGCATTTTGGTGCTGGCATGGCTGCGGAGATGTAGGGGCAGGAGGCTTCTGTAGTCCCTGGTCCACCACATCTGGCTTGGCATGCCTCTTAGGCACAAGGCTCCCCTTGGCCACAGTCCATTCCATAGTCCAGTATAAGGGCACTGCTCTTGGGCTACAGTTCTGTCCACTGCCCTGATGCACTCGTTTCGCAGTTCAGCAAAGCAGTCGTATTTAAGAGTCTTTAACAGTGCCGTCTGAAGCGGCTGCATGATAACATTGAAATATTAAGATTCTGAGGATGTATTTATTTTAATAATTTCCATCATGTCCTTTACACCAGTAGTACTCAAGGCAGCCGACCGACAGTTAAAATAACTATGAAGAAGAATTTGGGGAGTCAGATAGCACATGTGGGCAACTCTGAATGGAAGCCTTTGTGTTAACATTGGGGAGTTTGTAAAAAAAACTGCTCAGAATATCAGGAGCGTTACGAGCCTTTCCACCCCATCTTTAAGAAGAAAGCTAAATGCAAAACAAACAAAATGGGCCAGTTTACAGTCATTTTGAAAGAATCATAAAATCAGGTGGGGGGCCACATTGGTCTGAAGCAATAGAACAAAGTTTGAGCCCAGTGGCACCTTTAAGACCAACAAAGTTTAATTCTGGGTATAAGCTTTCATGTGCTTGCACACTTTTTCATGTATCTGAAGTAGTAAATATGCGCATGAAAGCTTAGACCCAGAATTAAACTTTGTTGGTCTTAAAAGTGCCACTGGGCTCAAACTTTGTTCTGAAAGAATTATAGTTATAATAAGCTATTTGATAAAACTGATCTATTTTTCAAAGTTCTGGTGCTTTACTATAGTGCTTTTAAAGTATTTGTCTTTCTAAAAAGTTTTTTTAATAGTGGTTTAAAAAAGATTTTAATTTAATTTTCTCTCTTTTAAAGTCGCGTTCTATTTCCAATTCCCCTGTAATGGTTGCCCAACCTGTATATCAACAACCTGCATATCATTATCAGGTAAAAAAATTAGAATTCTGTTTGCAAATAACTTACATTTGTATTGGATTGTGATTGAGATGGCATTTCTGTGCATTTAATAAGTAGTGTTGTAAAGATTTTTTAAATTGTCCATCTTGGCTTTTGGCACTTTATGGTATTTTAGTGTGCTGTATTACCAATACTTCAGCATTTGGTTTATTTTACCAGCTGTTTACATGCATGGAGTTTAATGATGCAGTGATTTTTATTTTTTTATTTTTTTTTACAAACCATGTTGTTTTCAATTGCTGTAGGCTCCAGCGCAGTGTCTTCCAGGACAATGGCAGTGGAGTATTCCACAGGTAATGTATTCAGTGCTCATTACCTGTTTGTTTATTACATTTACATCCTGACCTTCCTCCAGATAACTCGGGGCATCATACGTCCTCTCAAATGACAATTTGTGGCAGGAAGGGTCAGCCAGCCTCAGTCCCTCAGTGAGGTCCCTCTTTCTCCCAAGGCCCCTCGGTATGGGGGGGGGGCTTGGAAGACACCCTCTTTCCCTCAGTTTCTCTTCCTCTAGATTCATGAGCGAGATTGCAGTACATCTCCCTTGGTCTGCTGCTTCCCAGTGCTGCCTGCAGCTTCTACAGGCTCATTTGTCACTCCTGCCCTTCTGCAAGAGAGCCCCCTCCCCGCTCGAGGCCCTGTCCTGGGCCATTATAGGCAGGTTATTTCTAGGCCACCAGTCGCCCACCAGGCAGTGGTTCTGGGAAGCCTCGATCAGCTATGCAGTGGGCTAGGAGGCCTTAAAAGGAGCCCTGTGTCATGCACTGCCCTCTGTCTCAACTTGCAGCTTCTGCCAGTTGGGGAAGGGGATCAGATTTCCCGCGCCCCAAAACAAAGTTCTAATCCAGAGATGTCAAACTCATTTGTTACAAGGGCCGGATCTGACATAAGTGTCACTTTGTCAGGCCGGGCCATGTGTGCCATAAAACGAATGCCAGGTACTGGAGATATAAACTTTATAAAGGACAGCAGCTGGTAAGCTCCGAGTTGATGTATCTTCACTGCAGGGCCCCATGGGCTAGGGGGGGGGTGCACAGGAAAACCGAAATGGATGGACTGGAGAGCCAGCGGTGCAATGATGGGCAGGTGCTCCCGTGCAGCTTAACTGCTGAAGACGAGATTGTTCTGCCGTGCTGGAGCCACAATCAGAGTGACTCTGCCCACTCTCCCCGAGCAGTGTCCTGTTTCCTCCCTCGCACCAGTCGCTTGCAGGCCGCATAAGAGCCCTGGACGGCCCGGTTCTGGCCCCCGGGCCTTATGTTTGACACCTCCGTCCTAATCTAATCCATTAAGTTTGGCAATCACTGCAAAGGCTGGAACTTTACCCACTTAGATCACATCCACATCATTTTATTAGTTCACATTCATCCTTCTAGGTGGAGGAAATTGTGAGCAGCATGAACCAATTCTCCTGCTCCCCACCTGCTGCCGTTGCCCCTTCCGGATTCCGCTTCAGGGAGGGGGGAGGGAATGTTGGTTTGTTCATTACTGCTGAAAAACAACACTGAAGAAGATGGAGTTGGGGCAGGGTGCCTGGGTGAAAATTGAGCTTCTCACCATCTCTTTGGCTTGTTTGAGAACATCAGAAGAGCCCTGCTGGATCAGACCAGTGGTCCGTCCTGAACAGCATCCTGTCTCACAGTGGCCAACCAGTTCTGTGGGAGGTCCAACAACAGGGCATGGAGACTGAGGCCTTCTCCTGATGTTGCCTCCTAGATCTGGCGTTCAGAGGATTAGTGCCTCTGAATGCGGAGGTTCCCCTCAGTCACCATGGCTAGTAGCCACTGATAGACCTCTCCTCCTTGAATCTATCGAATCCCCTTTCAAAGCTGTTCATTCCTTTGGCCATCACAACATCCTCTGGCAGCAAATTCCACATTTTAATCACTCTCTGTGTCAAGTGGTGTTTCCTTTTGTCTGTCCCAAACAAGGGCAGATTGCCTTTCATTTGAGTCAGAATTGCAGGAATATTCTCCAGGCGAGGGCGGAGAATGGTAAACCTGCCGGTGAGAGTAAGAAAACAGCGAAAAGGCAGTTGGCTGAAACAGAGGCAGGCTGGTGGGTCTTCTGTCCCTCACTCTTTCTTTGACTGCCCTGCTGAAATGTAGACTGTTTTCTTTCAGCGTGTATTTTGCAAATGAGGTGGTAGCATTGGCATGGCTGAGTACTGTGTTCTGATTCTGCTTTAAAAAATATATATATATATTCTGTTGGTGGCTGTTTCTATATGTCTGTCCTTTATGGGAATTTTGTGCTAGTGTTTTCTTCTCTAGTCTTAACTCTTTTGAGAACTCAGCGAGTTATTACTTTTAACTAAACTTCTTTCTTTTTGCTTTTGTTCAGTCTCCTGCCTCCCCCACCTCCTTCTTTTATCTGCACCCTTCCGAAATTACTTTCCAGCCGCTGGAGATCACACAGGACGGCGCGTGTGTACCTCCTCCTCTTTCCCTAATAGAAGCTGCAATTCCAGAGGTACTTCTCGTTTGACTGCCCTGCTGAGATGTAAACTGTTTTCTTCCAGCGTGTGCGGAATGCATCTACCCTAGAAGAACGATTCTTTCTAGATTAATTACATTGGATAAAGTACATAGTGGATTTAGGGAGGAAGCGTTTGCTCATAATTAAACACTTTAGAATTCTGTGGGATTCTTTTGAGAGAAAAATGGGCCACCAGGGGGCAGATGGGTCCCTCTCTTCAGCACAGAGTCGCCTGTGGGGCAATCATTCATTTATTTTATGATTTCTATATTTACAAAATTTTTAACATCCTAAGCTTTTTGCCCTCATCAAGGCCACCCAAGCAGTTAACGTCTTAAAAACCATTTAAACCAAGCGGAAGCCCTTCATTCCAACAGTTAAAACAAACTAAAATGCACATACCGTACATTAAATACACGTACATAAAAACAATTCAGGAGCAGAGCAGGAAGGCGGGATCACCAGACGAAACCAAAAAAAGTGCCCTCCTGCTGTTGGATGAGGGGAACCGACGGGTGAGTTTCTCTGGGGAGACAGTGGCAGAGTTTTGGTGCCACAATCAAAAAGGCCCCCTCCATGTTGCCACCCTCCTAATCTCAGAAGGCAGGGCGGGACGGGGGTGGAGCTAAGGCCAGGGTGCCTTGGACGGTGACTCCAGCAGTCTCGAGTTGACAAAAAGGAAACAGAACACTGTTGGGATGCAGCATTCGACTTGCCTCAGGACGGGGCTCTTGAAGAGAGAGCAGGCCGGCTGCTACCTGTGTAGCTCCACCCATTCTTGTGTGCTTCACGTATTAAGATCCCAAGAGACCATCTTCCCCTTCCCAAAACAGGGCAAGACACGCTGCCCCACATTTACTTGTAGTCCGGTGTTCTGTTGCCGCTTAGGAGGAGGAGATGTCCAGACCGATGGGAGGTTGCAAAGCCGTGTCCCATCTAGATGGGGTAGTCTTGAGTGGAGAATCACAGGACTTGTTGAAGGACTCTGTGGGGAGAAGCCGCATCAGAGGTGGCAGTGACATCACGGGCACGTTGATGATGGCGTTTGTGCCATAGGCATGCATCCCCCTCCCTCCGTTATTGGGGTGCCTGCCAGATCGCAGCTGCAAACCAAAGCAGAGCTCCAGTTTTGAAAAGGTTAGCAGTTTGCTGGCACTGGCCTTGGGAATCCATTAACTGTTTAAATTAGCTAGTTTGTCATATGCACTGGATCTCATTCAGTGTTCTAAGAATTTGCAGCCACAGAACCAATATTCCCGCTGATTTTGGCATAAAAGTATGACCTGCGAGCCTCCTTCGTGTGCTGTTTTTTCGTTAGCTTTGTGTATGTTATTCTTTGCGATGTTGCAGCTAAGCCCAAGTATACTTTTTCCAAAAAACCCAAACCCTATAGATACTTACACAGTTGTTTCCTGTCTACTTTGCACGGAGTTAAAATTAGGCGCGCATATGTTTGCAAAGAACTTGTGTAAAAGGGGTCACACAGTGGTTTGTCCCAGAAGTGTTATTTTAATAGAGATTGGGTTAGTTACTATACTGTACCTAATGGCAAACTAAATAAGATCTTAAGAACATAAAAAGACCCCCCTGGATCAGTCCAGTAGTCCATCTAGCCCAGCATCCTGTTTCACACAGTGGACAACCAGCTCCTCTGGAGGTTCAACAACAGGGCAGAGAGGCCAAGGCCTTCCCCTAACGTGTGGCCTCCTGGCTCTGGCATTCAGAGGATTAGTGCCTCCGAACGTGGAGGATCCCCTCAGTTGCCATGCCTAGTAGCCATTGAGAGACTTATCCTCCATGAATCTATCTAACCCCTTTGAAAGCTGATTATTCCTGTGGCCATCACTACATCCTCTGGCAGTGAATTCCACATTTTAATCACTCTCTGTGTCGAGTAGTATTTCATAAGAACAATAAGAGAAGCCAATGTTGGATCAGGCCAATGGCCCATCCAGTCCAACACTCTTCTGTCACACAGTGGCCAAAAATACCAGGTGCCATCGGGAGGTCCAGCAGTGGGGCCAGGAGGACACTAGAAGCCCTCCCGCTGTTGCCCCCCACCCCAAGCACCAAGAATACAGAGCATCCCTTGCCCCAGACTGAGAGTTCCTATAAGAACCTAAGAGAAGCCAATGTTGGATCAGGCCAATGGCCCATCTAGTCCAACACTCTGGCTCACACAGTGGCCAAAAATACCAGGTGCCCTCAGGAGGTCCAGCAGTGGGGCCAGGACACTAGAAGCCCTCCCACTGTTGACCCCCCCAGCACCAAGAATACAGAGTATCACCTGCCCCAGACCAAGAGTTGATATAGGAACGTAAGAGAAGCCAATGTTGGGTCAGGCGAATGACCCATCCAGTCCAACACTCTGTCACACAGCAGCCAAGATATACCGGGTGCCATCAGGAGGTCCAGCAGTGGGGCCAGGACACTAGAAGCCCTCCCACTGTTGCTCCCCCCAAGCACCAAGAATACAGAGCATCACTTGCCCCAGCCTATACCTTGTAGTTAATAGCCACAGTATTTTTATGCATAGTATTGATTGTTGTTTTTTACATTATCCTCCATGTGTTTATTTTAAAATATTTGTCCACATTCTAGCCATATTCCGATCATGGCGTTCAAGCAGCCTATCACCAAGTTTACGCTCAAAGTGCCATTGCCATGCCAGCCCCCGTGATGCAGCCGGAGTCTATTAAAGTAAGATTTATGGGTTGTTGTTTTTTCCTGTTACTTTTCCCTGTGTATCTTAGTTGGGGGGGAAAGTATATTACCAGCTGGTTAGGTGGCAACAACGTGAAGAAATAACGCCACTTTTCCCTGCAGAAGTACAAATGTTGTTTGTCTTACCTATTTATTTACTTCGCGCATGCTGCTCCCCCTTGGGGAATCAAAATTGCTTACATTTCCCCCCCCCTGCATTTTATTTTCACAATAACCCTGGGTTAGGCTGAGAGCGTGCTAGGTGTCCCAAGGTCCCCTAGCAAGCGTCCATGGCAGAGTAGGGCTTCAAGCCTGGATTGTAAGCCACCTTGCGCTTTTGGAAAGTTAGAATAAAATGCTTGATTTAAAAAAAAATTAAAACCTAATTTCTTTAATTTTTTTAAAAAATCACCGTATGTTTTTGATCACTATGTTTACAGGTTGAAATTCTATGAAAGACTAGCTCTTTGGGGGGGTGTATTTTGTAAGCATTATCCAGTGTTTTTTCCTGTAGAGGGTGCTGTATCCTAAATATCATCAGTGTCTGAAACGCAGTAAGGGCAAAACAGGAAATTCTGAAGTTATAACAGAAATAGTTTGACTTCTCATTTTTGTCACATTGACCGTGTGGTTATTAGTGGTAGCTACTGAGGTGAAGTGAAAAGCCGTGGTCAGTTGGGAGGGGTCCGACTTGCCCATCCGCAGCCACGCCCCTGAATGTTATTGACTTCAGCCAGCTTCCCCCTGCCACATAATACCTGCTTAACAACTCTATTCCCTGGTCGCTGTCTAGCCATACCACCAAAATATTGCTTTCCATTCCTTCTCGTGTCCCGTGGATATTGGGTATCTTCAGTAGGCTGCAGAACAATATTTATGTTTGTCGTTAGAGGCCATAAGAATTATTAGACATGTCCAGTACAGAACAGAGAAATCCTCCATAGCCCCTGTCATTTTCCTCAGATGTTTTTAAAACATTGTTCATAGCAATATGTTATAATATTGCTTGTTCGTTTTCTCTGCAATTCTGTTGCCAAAATTCATCGGGTGCATCGCAGATGAAGGAGAAACTGTTTGGATTAGGGAACACATTCCCAGTAAAAATATACAGTTGTTTAGGCTTCTTAAAATTTATCCAAATAGACAGAGTGGTTCCTCAGTGGAACAGGCTTCCTCGGGAGGTGGTGGGCTCTCCTTTGGAGCTTTTTAAGCAGAGGCTAAATGGCCATCTGACAGCAATGCTGATCCTGTGAACTTAGGCAGATCATGAGAGGGAGGGCAGGAAGGGCTGCCTCAGTGCTTAGATCTCGTGGTCCTTTCTTACACGCCCAGGGAAATGCTGATGGCCACTTTGGGGTCAGGAAGCAGTTTTTCTCCAGGCCAGTTTGGCTGGAGATCCTGGAGGTTTTTTGTCATCTGGGCGTGGAACAGGAATCCCTGGGGGTGTGGGGGGAGGTATTTGTGAATTTCCTGCCTTGTGCAGGGGATTGGACTAGATGACCCTGGAGGTTCCTTTCCAACTCTATGGTTCTATGAAATATAGCTGAATGCAGATTGGCAAAGGATGTTTTTACATCTGGCCTTAAGAGATTTCTTAACTGTGCCATAGTCATTCCAAATGGACCTGCAAAAGGAAGCTGGACTCAGTGTCGAACAGGGTGGTGTAGAGGTTAGAGTGTTGGTCTAGGGTCTGGGAGACCTCAGCTAAATCCCTCCCACCCTGCCATGCTATAAGCCACTTTGGGTCCCTGCAGGGGAGAAAGGGAAAGGTATAAATGAAATAAATAAATAAATGCGGGATCATATTTCTCTGTCCTGAAGCAACACATTTGTTTTTTAAGATGCCCAGTCAGATATGCCCAAAATGTTTAGGGGTTTGGGAACTTGTTATGCAGTGGGTCCTTGGAGCACAGAATATGTGAATCTGTCCATTCAGCTCCAGAAAGTTCAGATTCTGGGGATTCAACAGATCCACCCTAGTGTTTGAACTTATTTGTCCAGCCCCCAGATCCCAAACAGCCAAGAAATTATTGGTTAGCAGCAGTGTTCCCTCTAACTGAGTTAGTGTGAGCTAGCTCACAGTTTTTTAGCCTCTGGCTCACACATTTTTGTTTTAGCTCAGGAAGGATGGCTCCAGAGCAAACTGATTGATGCAGTAGCCAAATTGCTCACTCACAACTTTAATGCTAGTAGCTTGCAAGGTAGAATTTTTGCTCACAAGGCTCCACAGCTTAGAGGGAGCGTTGGTTAGCAGTCGTTTCCCAGGCTTACCGTGAGCTCCAAGAGACCAGGACCCGTCAGGACACGTGGGGTAGAATGAGAACCGGTCCCTGCAGCCACACAGCAGCAGGATTTCGTTGAGATCTGAAACTCAGGGTACGAGGTGTCCAGCCCTGTGACTGGCATCTGCCGGCAAGTTCTGGTTGGCACCCGATTCCTGGCATCTACTTGCCAAAGAAGATCATCCCTTTGGTGTCTGTGTATGAACTGATGGAATGGTGGGTTCTCTTACCAGCCTTTCCTTGAAATTTTTAAAATACTTTTATTTGTTTTGTTATTTATTTTGTTGGTTTGGTTACCTTCATGAGGAGGAGGAGGAGGTGCCGCCGGGGATGTATCCCTTCCAGGAGGCATAAGCTGGAGGGAGCATCTCAGACTTACCTCTTGTCAGTGTCTTGTTTTCTGAAATACGAATTGGTAGCTCAGTCTCCTGCCTTCTTCGCGCTTTATCTTGAAAGTGATGACATGAGGGACTTGTGCAGCTCCCGTAGAAAGCCGAGGCCATTGGCTGGGTCTTCAGATACGGGTTGTTTGAGGGGGAAGTCGCAGCATGCTTACTGTGGAATGCAGGTCCATAGGTGGTTATTCAATAACGTCACTGTTTAGATCATTGTTAAAGGAGGTAGCTAGTCTGACCCGGACAGCCCAGGCTAGCCCAATCTCGACGGGTCTCAGAAGCTAAGTAGGGTCGGCCCGGGTTAGTACTTGGATGGGAGACCACCAAGGAAGGCCAGGATTGCAATGTGGAGGCAGGCAATGGGAAACCACTTCTGTTCGTCTCTTGCCTTGAAAACCATACTGGATTTGTCCTGGATGGCGACGACTTGACGGCACTTATCACATACGGCGGGGGCGGGGAGCCACCATATTAGTTAGTCACAGCAAAATAGAACAAGTCCAGTGGCGCACTTCTTCAGATATGTGCATGCATACAAAAGGTTATACCTAGAATTAAACTTCATTGGTTTTGGTGTCGTGGTTAAGTGCGCGGACTCTAATCTGGGAGAACCGGGTTTGATTCCCCACTCCTCCACTTGCAGCTGCTGGAGTGACCTTGTGCAAACCATAGTTCTGGCAGAGCTGTTCTTGAAAAAAAGAGCAGCTTCTCTCAGAGCTCTCTCAGCCCCACCTACCTCACAGGGTGTCTGTCGTGGGGAGGGGAAGGAAAAGGAGTTTGTAAGCCACTCTGAGACTCCTTTGGGTAGAGAAGGGCAGGGTATAAATCCAATCTCTTTTCTTCTTATTCAAGGTTCCTGACTGGACTCAAACATTGTTCTGCTGCTTCGGATCTGCCCAGCCACCCACCTGAATCTAACATTTATTTCAATATGAGCTTTCAGCTCAAGAACTCTCATATTGAAAAACAAGCACGGTTAGTCTGTAAGGTGCCACTGGATTATTTAGATAACCGTAGTATGAGCTCTTGCTATCAGATAGCTAACAAATAAGATGGGCCCTTGTGAAATTGTGCAACAGGACAGACAATAACAGCAGAGCAGATTACATAAGCTTGAAACAGTCAGGCCAAGACATGAGGTAAAGGAAGGTCAGCTCACAGTCAAGAATGCAGACTTCATTTTAGTGAAGGCACGTCAGTAGAGTTGGAAAGGGATTGATAATGCGGGCTGATGGGACGGAGGAACAAGGAGAGCTACAGCAGGGGCCTGGAGGTGAATAGGAGAAAGGGGTAAAGGATAGAATCTTGGGGTGGAACAGGGACAGAGAGGCTAAGCTTGTGGAATGGGAGGAAGAGGAGGAGAGAGGCAGGCAGAAGTTTTGTGGATGAAGCTTCTTGGGCCCAGGGTGGTCATTTGCAAAGATGAGCTTACAGCTCAGGGGACATTAAGAACATAAGAGAAGCCAATGTTGGATCAGGCCAGTGGCCTGTCCAGCCTTTGGGGGCAAGCTGGGGACAAGGCGCAGGATGGCAAAGATGCGGAGGAAGGTGGCTGGGACGTCCTCGGTTCGGATCCCACGTGCGCCTGCATGGCAGAGCTTAGCTAATGGCCACCAGAAAGGCATTATTCAAATCTGGCCCCTAATTGCAACCAGAAGCGGCCTCTGCTGCCTCCTCCCCCCTTCAGTCGGCTCCCCGCCCGCTTATCTCTCCTCCCCCCTGCCTCCCTTCCCAGAGCTGACTCTCCACATCTGGCCCGGACGAGAAATCCCGCAACAAAAGTCTCCTTTATCGGTTTCCAGGCCCTATCTTCACTGGCGGGGGAGGGGGAGACCATTGGCTCCTCCCCCGCCTCCCCAAACCCTCCGTCAACGACTTTCAGACCGACCCACTGCTCTGCTAGAATCATGAAGCAGCAACTGGAGTGGAGGGA
Organism: Gekko gecko; assembly: GCA_029375565.1. Classification (NCBI taxonomy): domain Eukaryota; kingdom Metazoa; phylum Chordata; class Lepidosauria; order Squamata; family Gekkonidae; genus Gekko; species Gekko gecko. The sequence goes on along the minus strand of JAPDNY010000003.1, from coordinate 922,620 downwards.
GCCAATTTCTCCCATGGCGGCAGCGGGGGGGCCTGCATTGCTTCAACCCACCACACCTGACGGCCCGGGCGGAAGAAGGGAGGGTGGCCCAGGCAGAAGGAAAGGGGCTGCTCTGACACAGCCCAGGTGGAAGGAGGGATTGCAGCCTGGGCGGAAGGAGGGAGGGCTGTCACGTCGGGGGAGAGAAGGAGGTGGTGGCAGCTGGGGACAGCTATGGCCAGGGCGTGTGATGTGAGTCCGCAACGCAGGGCTTTTGGTGGGGCGGGGGGCTTTTGGCAGGGGGAGGGCGGCACAGTTTGGTGCCCCCATGATGGCCCTGCCCTAAGAGAAAGTCTAATTCGCCTAGTGGGTGGGCTGGCCCTGATTGTGAGCTCCTTGGCTTAACAGTTCAAATTGTCCACTGCTGTGTCTAAAACAGCGTTTTCAACTAGTGTGCCGTGAGATATTGTCTGGTGTGCCGTGGAAAAATTCCAATTTCATCCGTAACATGCGGCTTGGCTCACGAGTTAAATTTTTTAACATTTTCTAATGGTGGTGTGCCTCGTGATTTTTTTCATGAAAAAGTGTGCCTTTGCACAAAAAGGTTGAAAAACACTGGTCTAAAACATGTTCAGATCTGGCCCTCAAGTCGCACCCAACTTCAGGAGTGTTGAACTCATTTGTTATGAGGGCCAGATCTGACATAAATGAGACTTTGTTGGCCCAGGCCATGTGTTCATAAAATGTAATGCCAGGTAGCAGAGATATAAACTTCATAAAGGACACAAACACAAAGGGTTTAAAACATTAGCACTCTCTTGCAATATTTTGTTTATGTAACAGTGTCTGATCACTGACACCTCTTGCTCTGAATCATGGCATCAAAACGTCTGTGCTGCTGCAATCTTGAGTCTGCTGCTCAGGTGCGTATCTGTAAGCTGCAAACCTACAATGGCACAGGAGCAGCAGAACTGGAAGGAGAAGCAGAAGACAGGCAGTTCCACTGCAGGCCTGATCCAGCCCCCAGGCCACATGTTTGACACCCCTGCTGTGGGGTTTTCAAGACAAGAGATGAACAGAGGGGGTTATGCCACTGCCTGCCTCTGCATAGCAACCCTGGACTTCCTTGGTGGTCTCCCATCCAAATACTAGCCAGGGCCGACTCTGCTTCCAAATACTAGCCAGGGCTTTGAAGATGTGACAGCATCGGGCCAGCCTGGGCCACCCAGGTCAAGGCACATTCAGTTATTACTGTTTGCATTTTGCCTTGCATTTTGCTTCTTGACGACATTCGGTTACACCTTTAATATAGTAAACTGCTATTTTGAAAATGTACAGTTTTTTCCCTTTTGTAGGAAGCCAAGATGCACTCTGTGAGGAGAAATTTTTCCCATTCTTCGTCTATGAGTCTGAAGCCTCGATATGCGCGGAGTCCCCATTTTCATCCCAGAAAAGATTACAGATCAGACGACACAATGCTTACTACTCCTTCCTCGACAGACTCTGTTAAATAGAGCCTTAGTTATCTACCAGATTACTAGTATGTTAGCACATGAAGGTATGTAACTTTGTGGCTCTTAACGTTTACCGAGTACAGTGAAGTCAGAACGCCCTTACTTTTTGTAAGGAAATAAAAGATCTTGTACTTACAGCAATGCAGTTAGTAAACGTAAATCGCAGGATGCAATCATGGTTACCTGTTTCAATTGATACACTTGAATGGTGACACAGATTTTGCAGTGTGTAACCTTAGATATGCACTGCTGTTAATGCAGTTTAAAGCCAACATATTTGTGTTGACAGGACAAATTCAAAACTCATTTTCACCTGATTAATTGCAAGTGCAACTAACTGCAATATTAAAACTATTTTTACTAGAATGATAACAAAAGCGGTCTTTCAGTATTTTAGTCAACATTTCTGTTGAAACATATTTTTGTGTATCTTGCATAATTTGGGTGTTCTCTGTATTTCATTTGAAATCAGTCCTGCCTTTTTTATGTAAGAATTTTTACATATCCTTTTTCAGAGCTGAAAACTAGACCATCTGCTTGGACCCATGTAATTCTTTCTGATTGTTCTGACTGATACTGGTTTTAAATATGTGGATATTATATCAGATGTGGAATATACACACTTTGCTTTAATAATTCAGTATATTAAGAGTATTTGAATACACACATTTGGCCCTTGAGTAGTATCAACATCTGTCTTGTCCTGTGCAGGATTAAAACAAATCTGCCTATATCATGTCCTGAGGAGGAATACAATGTTCTTCTTCACTACAAGGATTAGAATCCATTGTTCGTTCTTTTCTAAGCTTTTTGTTGCTATCTCTAAGCTTAATGTTACTCCAGCAGAAGAAATGTGCCTACTTCCACCATTTTAACTATTCTTTACATTTGTAAATGTTTCATATTCAGTATTTTGATTTCATTTGCTCAGAAGTTAATTTCCAGCCATTCTGAAGGCTAACTTTCCGCTTTAATGTAAGGGTAAAGCTTTCTGTATAGGCAGTATTGCAGGGTTACATTTCCATCATCTAGCTACCAATACTGTCTTTTAATGTTATACTGGAAAATATATACAATCTGCTTGGCCTATACTACTTTTACGTGCTATTGTGAATGCTGGAACGAGGGAGAATAAATTCAGACTCCCTAAAAAAAAATGTTATTTATTTTTCTAGTCACACTGTAAGTCTTTAAATAGGTTTGTACCTTTATTGAGCAGAAAGAAGATCATACACAAAAATAATTTATACCTCTTGTAAAAATGTTTGTGGTAACTCAGCAGCTGTCAGATTTAAATAGTTTATGTCAAGTATAAATAACTTGAGCTGTTGGGGTATCAGTTTAATGTTACTGTTTTTATATTTGCAGAGGTTTTAGAATATATCTGTATAAGTGTACTGACATCTCTTGAAATGGCTTTGTACATGAGAGAGGATTTGCTCCATTGTAAATATCCTTGTGAACAATTTGAAAGTAGCCAGAAAAAGACATTGTGTTCTGTTACAGTGGCCTTATTTCTAATTGCATCATGAAATAGTTGTACATAACTCATTCTGTCTAAGCAGTCAGGGTGGGTTTTAAATCTTTTGCTTGGATTCTCATTTTTACTTTGTTAAAACCCCTTTTTTCCTCGAAGCATTGCAAAATAGAGATATCCAAGGAATGTTTAGTACTTACCACTGCAATTAAAAAAACCCCCACAACTATATTCATACTTGAAATCCACTGATATAACGGCTTGTGTTATGGAGTTATTGATATATACATCAGGTAAGATAATGCCCAGGAAATCCCATTTTAGTTCATTTCCATTTAAAAGAACAGTGCAAACATCAGGATTATTTTATATTTGTCTGTATTTGGCCAAGATTTCATAAATTCAAAATACAATAATTGAAATAGGGTTCTGATTAATGAATGAAGAGGTCTCATAAACTTATTCGGGGGAGGGGTCAGATACTGTATTCATGTCCAAAAGTTTTTTTTAAAATTGCATCCTGCACTCTAGTTCTGCATCGAAATATGTGGGATGTCATGTGCATCAGTGCGTTTCATGAAGATCATTGTAGAACTGGGGTTGATACCTAGACAGCACTTTTGTGTTAACAGCTAGTTCGATCTAACCCATCCCCGCTTTCTTCATTACGTTTCTCCATGGAAAACATTGGTTCCCAAGCCTAGGATGCTTTCTTATTTCATATTAAGACATCTAATTTGTATATTGAGTGATAGAAGGTATGCATTCACAATGCCAGTATTTGTTAAAGACTGACCTTGTATTACTCTGTGTTAAAATCCTGATTTCAAAACTTTGAATGGGGATACACAGCAGAATCATATTAACCATAGATTTTGAGGTGAAGAATGTATTCAAGCAGTATGTGTGATCATAACTCCAAACATATTTTTAAGAAATAGGTAAAGAATTGCCATAATGTTAAAGAAAACAGGACTTTCCTGTGTCTGGAAATCTACCTGTTTTGAAATTTTAAAGTATGAACATCACTTTGTTACTCATTCTCCTGAACAAATGAAAGTTCAGTTTAATCATAACACAGCCATTTAACCGATCGCTTTAATATTTCTTTATGCCATTAACATATTTTAAAATCCTCTTGAAAAAATAAACTGTTCAGCGTACCGCATAACACTAATGATTTAGTCAAAGGTAACAGAACACCTGGCATATATACTTTATACCTATATTTTAATATGTAGTTTGATAGCATTAAGTTAATTGTAATATATGTTTGTGTAAGCGTTAAGTTAAAACAGTGTTTTCAGGGCACTTGAATTTGTCTTCATATTGTGGCAGCTTTTTAAAAAATGTGACATGGAAGATAGTTCAAGGTACATACATACAATCTAGGAAGCTAGAGTTTTTATTAACATATGCTAATTCCCAAAACGTTTGCCTAAGTTGTTGTGGAGTTCTGATTTTAAATAGAATGTGGCGTACCAGGAGAGTGTGCATCTCGTTCGGGGCTTCATTCTTAGACTGTGCTTTTTCAGATATTTTGATATAACAACACTGTTTTTTAAAATATTGTAGAATGGCCGTTATAAGATGGTATATTTTGTATCAGAGACATTGTGGGACTGTGCAGCCATGATTAAGAAGAGTGTGCAAAGCAAAGCATAAGATAAACTTAAAAAAAAAAATTGCAGTGACATACAAGTAGTATCCAAACTGACCTACTCTGTTTATGTACTCGAGGTGCATTTATGTTTGTCGCCTGCAGTCTTGTAAGCTAACATAAATGTACAGAGACCGATTTATCTGTAATTTCATTGTGCTTCAGAGTTTTGCAAATGTCTTTATTCATTTTTTTTGTTTCAACTGTGGACATGATCCAATGTATCAACAGTGCATCAGCCATTCTTAGAGGATATTCCCATAGGCTCAGTAGAGCTCTGATTTTCTTTCTCGCTCTGGCCTCCAGACCAGCTACATACATACATGTACTTCAGAGCACACAAGTAACTTACGTAGAGGCCAGCGAGAGATGGATAAGGAATCCGTTCACTCCAATGGCCTCTTGTACTACTTACATATGGGAAGAGGAGAGCATAAGGCTCTGCGGAAGCCACCACACAAGAATCCTATGCCCACAATGGACCGAATTGTGCTGTATATTGATAGTATGCAGTAACAAATTAAGCTCTTGTAACTTGTACTTTCTCAAAAAAAACACACCAATGGTTTTGTAATAAAGTTTCATTCAAATAAAGCATTATTTGCCTACTACTGTGTTGCTGCAAGTTCATTTTTGAGAAAACAATAACATTTAGAAGTAAGAACATAAGAACTCTCCTGGATCAGTCCAGCGGTCCATCTAGTCCAGCATCTCGTCTCACATCGTGGCCAGCCACTTCCTCTGGAGGTCCGACAACAGGGCATAAAGGCCAAGACCTTCCCATCGTGTTGTCTTCTACCACTGGGTTTCAGAGGTTTACTGCCCTGAACTTGGAGGTTCCCTTTAGTCATCATGGCTGGTGGCCAACGATGGAGCTGTCCTCCATGAGTCTGTCTAACCCCATTTCAAAGCTATCTCTGCTGGCAGTGAATTCCACAGTTTAATTACTTGTTGAGTAAAGAAGTATTTCCTTCTTGCTATCCTGTACCTGTTGCCCATCATTGGGTGCCACCAAGGACTAGAAGAGGAAGAGGAAATTGGATTTATACCCCGCTCTACACTTGGAGTCTCAGAGCAGCTTACAAACTCCTTTCCCTTCTCCTCCCCACAACAGACACACTGGGAGGTAGGTGGGGCTGAGAGAGCTCTTTCCAGAACTGTCCTCGAGGGAACAGCTCTGACAGAACTATGGCTTGCCCCAGGTCATCCAGCAGCTGCATGTGGAGGAGTGGGGAATCAACCCCAGTTCTCCCAGATTAGAGTCTGCACACTTAACCACTACACCGAGCTGGAGAGAGGGAAAGGCTCCCCCGTCTACTTTCTCTATGCATGCATACTGCCATAAATGCTGTTATAACCAGGGATAAATGCAAGGTATTGTGTCGAGAGTTGAACTCTGATAAAACCAGGGATGAGATCCAAGTGCAGAAAGGACCAGTGACTCCTGTTTAGGGGAAGAGGGGCGTTGCCCCTGTCCCTGCTTGTTTCTGACCATGTGGTTATTCCTCAGGAGTGTTCGTCCTTCTAGACATCAAAACTGCTTCCATACTGAGCAGTTATTATAAAAAAAATGGGTATCTAGGTCAATGTTCCACCTTTGTTGACCTCGATGTGTGTATTTATTTATTTGCTTCAATTTATATTCCGCCCTCCCTGGATCGCAAACAGATAAAGACATCATAAAAATGCAATACATTATTTAATATAAAACAACATATATTAAAACAGGTTACACTATTCGTATGCAGATTTCAAGCTGATTTGCGAAGTTGTGTACACCCTGGCGATAAATGAAACATACACTTGTGTGATGTCCACACATTAGTTAAGAGAAATGGTGTTCACTGCAACAAACAGGATTTTGCCCTTATTTGCAGAAGTAACTGCTTAAGCAAGGGCTAGCATCCGTATAAGCAGTTATTCGTGTAAAATTTGTCCTCAGACCAGTTCCAGGTCTTAGCAGCATCCCACTTAAGTATAAAACAAATGATGTGGAACTGGGGTTTTTGTGAGGCTCAATGCACTGTGGAGGACTGTAGCCCATTTTTGGACAATAGATGGTTCATTTTGTAGAGTTGCAACCATTTTCATTATACTATCTAGTTTTGACATTTATCCTAAGAGGGAACTTGCCCTTTGGCTTCTGTTTTAAGAACAGGATTCAAAACGCCTTACAGGCACCCAGAAATGCACCAAGGATTCTAAATGGCTCTTCTTTCCAAACTGTTAACTTCTTGTGTTGTGTTCGATGACCGTCAACTGTTTGCGCGTGTTTCTGTAAAAATCTACTGTTATGTTTTGAGGTTACTAGGTCGGATTTCGGATTCGGACCGAAATAAGACACCCAGTGAGTAGTGAGCTGGGCTTGCATTCTGGGAATGCATTCTTAGCTCAGGAAGCACAGCTCCAGAACAAACTAATTTATGCAGTAGCCAAATCGGTCGCTCACAACTTTAACACCAGTAGCTCACAAAGTAGAATTTTTGCTCAATGGACTCCACAACTTAGAGGGAACATTGTTGACAAATTCCTTTCTTAAAATTTCAATTCTCCTGTGTAAAACTGCAATAATAGACTCTTTGGAATCATCATACGTACAATAAATCTTGGAAAGTTACTTAAAATGAAAGACAAACTAAGAATAGAAGTTAAAATAAGGATATACTAACATTTTTATTTAGGAGTTAAAAATAAAGGTAAGTGACTTTGGAGTATTTTACTACCCAAAAGAGTACTGATTCAAAACAGGTGACAGTAACAGAGTAGAATTGATAACATCAAAATAACTGTCAAACACAAAGCGCTTACACAATTTGTATATGTTATTATAACTTCAAAAAATCAACAACACAAAATATACAATATTGTGTAGTTACAGATAATCGTCCAGAATTTAACAGGACCAACAGGGAGATGGTGAACTCCAGAATGCTTTTCCCGTTTTGACCACAAAAGTCTTCTTCTGACCAGGATGAATCTTGTAGACTACAAACTGTTAAGTTTGTAAAGAATTTGCTCTAGAACATGAAATCCAGTCTGAAAATGTGATCAGGTTTGTGCACTGCTGTGACAATGTTGCCATATTATTGAAGTCCAAAGTAGTCTACAAGATGTTGATGTTTTGAAGTTATAATAACATATACAAATTGTGTAAGCGCTTTGTGTTTGACAGTTATTTTGGTATTTTACTACCCATACATTTTTGGTAGCTGTAAAGGCAAGACGGGAATTATGCTAAGCTCATTAAAGAATTCTGAACAATCATACCTGCAGTTGGTTGCCATGTACAGTGGAAGAAACAATGAAATTGGTAATTATTTTCAAGTATATACCAAAAATATTATTTGGGGTCAAGTGGTGGTAAAAGCTGCTGTCATTGAGGTGACAAGTCCATTTGCCCCCCTCTTTAATAATTTACTGGGTGTTCCACATTTGGGAAATACAACATACAAAATGGCCAGGGGAAAAAACAACCCTACATTTAAAATAAATATCACCATCACTACAGACACGGAGTTAACCAACGACGTGAAGAAAATGTTTCATTGCATTCTTAGGCTGTGCAAAAGAAGTCTGTAGGTCTTTTCTGGCACATTCCAGAAATAATCTGCTGGCTTGTTTCCCACAACCAGGAGGCAAAGAGCTGTGTTACTAATTCTACATGCCTAAGGGGACTTTGAACAGTAGACCCCATGCCATAAAGCAAACAGCCAGACTGAGGGGGCTTTTAAAAATAGCTTGACATATGGCACAAGGTATACTGTTCATTTGGGGAAAGTCAAAATCCTACTGGGCGTGTCCAAGCTTTATAGACATGTCTAAAACAGTTTTTTGATCCTCACCCATGTAACTATAAATCAAATGTAATAAGCTTTCCTTTGCTATGATTTCACAGACTCATATAGAGTTGAAGGGGCCATAGAAGCCATCTAGTCCAACCTCCTGCTCAATGCAGGATTGGCCTAGTCATCTGAGTCCCATTCCCCCCTCCCCTTGCTGTGTGTTTCTTTGATACCCGAGAAAGTCCAGTCCTGTTGATCTGAGCTGGTTCTGAAATGGATTCCCTGCTGTCTGACTGCTCTGTTGGGCACCCAAGCCATCAGGCTGGTCTAACTGGAGTCTTTTTTTCCCAGCCGCCATTTTGTTTTACTAGTTAGCAAGGAGCGCATAACTGCATATACAAACCTCTCTCACCCACCCACCCCACCAGGGACTGCTCAAAACTTTTCTTTCTTTTTAAAAACTCTCAAAGAAAGAAAACTTTTTTTCTGTCCTTTGGGGAAGGGGTAAATTGAAAAGATTAGAGGGAGGGCGGCGGTGAACTCCATGTTCCAGCAGTCTCAGGAAGTGCCTGTGCGCATGCTCAGAAGACAGACTCTAAAAGAAAAATGGGTGACAGCCCCATGAACTACATATCCCAGCAGGCCAATCAGTGCTTGTGGGCATGCTCCCAGGGCAAACTATTTTTAAAAATGGCCGACGGGCTGACTCCCTGCCTGCTGCCGTCTGATCACATAAAAGCACTTTGAAGTGTGCTAAAAGGGGTGAGTCGGATCAGGATCCTCTGTCACAAAATAATCCGGCTCGATTAGAGGTGGGTCAACAGTGGATTGAAGTGCCCGTCTGAATGCAGCCAGAGACAGGCAATGGCAAACCATCCCTGAATCCCTCTTGCCTTGGAAAACCTACAGAGTCGCCATAAATTGGCCGTGACTCGACTGTACTTTCTGCCGCAGGTAGAGAAGAAAAGTCTGCAGAATGAGAAACAAATATGAAAACGATTATTAAAGTATTCAATATTTAAAGTGGCTGACAATGAGTATTTAACAATAAATATGCCTTCTGACTTTTATTTAAGGAGGCGGCAGCCCTTATGCTAGTTTTCCCCACAACAGAATTCCGATAGCTGTTTCTGCTATCTCTAGCTTCCACCCGCAAGCTAGCACTCTCAGAGCCTTGCTTATCCAGCTCTGAAGGCTTCCTTCTGGGTCACTTTCTTCATGTTTCGTATCTTGAAGACACTTCCAAAGCAAGTGATTTCGCCCCCGCCCCCCCCAGGATTGTTCGCTGAAGATGCTGGAATAAAGACACCAAGGCCCTTCTCTGCCAGTTTGGCATAGTGGTTAAGTGCATGGACTCTGATCTGGGAGAACCAGGTTTGATTCCCCACTCCTTCACTTGCAGCTGCTGGATGACCTTGGGCAAGCCATAGTTCTGTCAGAGCTGTTCTCTCACGGACAGTTCTGGAGAGAGCTCTCTCAGCCCCACCTACCTCACAGGGTGTCTGCTGTGGGGAGAGGAAGGGAAAGGAGATTGTAAGCCCCTCTGAGACTCCGAGTGAAAGGCGGGCTATAAATCCATTCTCCTCTTCTTCATCATCATCATCTGGGAGAACTGGGTTTGATTCCCCACTCCTCCACTTGCAGCTGCTGATGTGACCTTGGGTCAGTCACAAGTTCTTTCAGAGCTGTTCCCTCAAGAGCAGTCCTCGAAAGAGCTCTCTCAGCCCCACCTACCTCACAGGTGTCTGTTGTGGGGAGGGAGGGAAAGGAGTTTGTAAGCCACTCTGAGACTCCGTGTGAAAGGTGAGGTATAAATCCAATCTCTTCTTCCTCTCTCAGCTAAGTCCCTCTCAAGGCTCCTCTTCCTTCAGACAGCTCTGCTCTGCTCACCTTTCCTTCAGCTTTTTCTGTCGCCTTTATTGGTAGCTGCCAAATCATCCCTCTTCGACCTTCCAGCTGACCCCGCTGTCTTTTCTCAGACTCTCCCCGACAAGGCCGGAACAGGCCTTTTTATTCTTCCCCACCAGGCCCTGCTAGCCAATTAAAGATCGGTATGGCTCAGCCTGTCTCATTGGTTCTACCCGTGGAAGGGGTTAAACCGTCCACTAACTGGCCAATCATAAGCTTGACCAGCCAGGAGTGACACACGTTGAATATCTGTCCCATCTAAACATGGCAGAGACTGACTGAAAATCTCAGAAGAGGCAGCCACCCTCTTGGCAACAGTAATTAGAAATCGGCTCAGCCGCTCGGTGGGCTGCCAAGAGGCCTGCGTACGTTAGAGCTTTACTTCCCTCACAGGAGTAAAATTACCTCACGTTTACCTCATAACTTTACAATTTGTGAATACCAAGCGTTAACCTTTTTCATACTGAGTTGATTATTTATTATTTGCTTCACATATATTATCACTAGTTCAGTTATTATCATTATTACTCATGTTTATTTATTGGTAGAAAAGAGCCAGAATCCAGGAGCACCTTAAAGACTAATGAAATTCGTGGCAGGGGAGGAGCTTTCGTGAGTCACTGCCCACTTTTCAGATATTTATTATTGTTATTGACTTAGGGTTGCCAGCCTCCAGGTGGGGCCTGGAGGTCCCCCGATTTTACGACCAATCTCCAGCTGACAGAGATCAGCTCCCCTGGAGAAAATGGCTGCTTTGAAGGGTGGACTCTACGGCATTGCCCCATGCTGAGGCCCCTCCTCTCCCCAAACCCCACCCTCTCCTGGCTCCACCCCCAAAGTCTCCAGGTATTTTCCAACCCAGACCTGGCAACCCTATATTGACTTTGTTTATTGACTTCATTTATTTCACATGGTGAAGACAAATGAGAGAAGGGGGAAAGATGGAAGTCGCTTTGGGTGCCCACTGGGGGGAAAAGGCCTTTTTCTCCAGTAGGGACCCAAGGCGACTTCCATCTTTCCCTCTTCTCTGTTATATCTTCACAACAACCTTGTGAGGTCACAATAACCTTGTGAGGTCACCCAGCAAAGCTTCCATGGCAAAGTGGGTATTTGAAAATGAATCTCCCGAAACTTGGATTTCCCACTAACCACTATACAGTGCTGTCTGTTTCTATACTCTTTCTATTTACTTGGTAACATTTCCCCACAGTTTTTTTGCTGTTTCTCAATGAGTATTCAGTGTCAATCAAAGAACCTGGACATTTCCTTTCCATTTCCTGGTTTACATTAATCTACCAAGGAACTGGAGCTGCGGTGGTTCAAGTGGTTAAGACGCTGAACTGCAGGCTGTGGAAGGTCAGTAGTTCAGCAGTTCAAGACCCGGGTGCCGCAAGACGGAGTGAGCTCACGTCTCTAGTTCCAGCTCCTGCCAACCTAGCAGTTCGAAAACAAGAAATTGCAAGTAGATAAATAGGTACCGCTTCGGTGGGAAGGTAACAGCGTTCCGTGCTCCTTGGTGTTTCAAGTCAATAGCCAGCTACATGACCACGGAAATGTCTTCCGTGATCAGCGGCTGGCTCTTCGGCTTTGAACACGGAGATGAGCGCCGCAACCTCTAGAGTCGGATTCGACCTGGCTTGTCAAGCATGGGAACCTCTTACTTTCACCTGTTACCAAGGAACTAACCCTAGCTTCTGATTGAAATGACTTGCTTTTTTTGGTCAAATTTTGAGCTAGCGGAACGAGAAAGGCGGCAGACTTCAGTCAGTGAAGGAACACTCGGGAAGACGTGCCTGGTGTTGATTCTTATCAGCCCCTAAATACCTATCATAGTTATAGGTTGCAAAAGAGGCTGTATTTGGAATTATCAGCATTAAGTTATCTAAAAACGAGCCATGTATTGTGGATTGTTTTCTAAAACAATAAAAAAAAATCAAGTTACATATTCAAGAAACAAATTACTCTCTGAGGTAGCATAACTGTTTTATTCATTGCAGATTAATACGTTTTCAAGATCGTTAACAACCAGTTACTGTTTATTTCGGACTGGGTGTAAGGGACCGTCAAGTTGCAGCCAATGCTCCCACTAAGCTGTGGAGTCGTGTGCGCAAAAGTTCTACTTTGTGAGCCACTGGCGTTAAAGTTGTGACCGAGTGATCTGGCTGCTGCATAAATTAGTTTGTTCTGGAGCCATCTTTCCTGAGCTAAGACAAAAATCTGCAAGTTGGCTAAAAACCTGTGAGCTAGCTCACACTAACTCAGCTTAGAGGGAACATTGGTTGCAGCCCGTAGGGTTTTCGAGGCAAGAGGCAAACTGTTGGTTTGTCACTTCCTGCCTCTGTATAGCAATTGTGGACTTCCTCACTGGTCGCCCATCCAGGTAATAACCAGGGCCAACCCTGCTTAGCTTCCAAAATCTCATGAGATTGGGCTTATCCAGATCAGGGAGTTCCGTTTAGAAAGTATTTAAATACAGAATGGGAAACCTTGCTTTTAATCAGCCTTTTTAGTTTGCAAGATTGACTCCACTCTGTTTTCATAAATTACCATTATAAAATTTTGCACGGTTCTGACATCCAGTCTTTCCCCCCTTGTAATCAACAGAGACCCAAGTTAATCTTTTTTAAAAGTCATAATGATCGGCATAATTCACCTAATTTGGATCACTCCCGGGTGATGTTCAACTGAAGGGACACTAAATGTGAAAGCAAGGAGTCCCCAACCTTTTAGAGCCAGTGGGCACCTCTGGAACTTTAAGAGAGGAGGGTGAGCACCACCCTATAATGGCTGCCACAGGAGGTGGAACCAAGCCCAAAATGGCTGCTATTGCAACCGTGGGAAATGCTTTCAGTTGATTGAGGGCCGCCAATAACAATGGGCCCACCCACTTACAGTGGCCGTTTCTTACACGCCCAGAGAAATGCTGATCAGGAAGCAATTTTTCTCCAGGCCAGTTTGGCCGGGAATCCTGGAGGTTTTTTGTCATATTCTGGGCATGGAACAGCAGTCACTGGGGGTGTGGAGGGGGAGGTATTTGTGAATTTCCTGAATGGTGCAGGGGGTTGGACTAGATGACCCTGGGGGGCCCTTCCAACTCTATGATTCTATAACCCACTTTTTGAAAAACTTGGGGGAGAAATGGCCGATGGATCCCACATTGGGGAACTCTGTGCTAAGGTGTCGAAACAGTCTGCCTCAGGAGGTGGTGGATGCTCCTTCGCTGAACGTTTTCAAGCAGAGGCCGTACGACCATCTTTCAGGTATGTTGTAGGGCTCTCTTTTGGCTATGCTCCTGCAGAATGCAGGGGGTTGGACTAGATGACCTGCAAGGTCCCTTCCAACTCTAACATCCTATGCTTCTATAATTTGACAGAACAACCAGCATCCAAAGGACCATGCAAATAATTTTGCACACCTACTGGAGATCTGGAATTCCGATTCTTTGGGCAGCTATCCCTATGCTACATGGCAAACTGCTTTTGGAACTTGGTTCGAAAGAAGTGATTGGCTGCCCAGTGGAAACAGCCAAACATTTGGCATGGTGTGCTGAACCCTTGGATGCAATCCATAAATGTATTTTGTCATACTTGAAAGCTGAATAACGATTCCACTTTTGGATCAGTCACAGTTAAGGTAATAGCAGCAAAATAGTTTGTAGACGTGAGGGCAAGTTCCAGCTACTGATGTAGAGGGCCTCGGGTAATGCAGCATCTTGCTATGGAGTTGAAAGGTCTGAACAATGCTGTTGATAACGCTGGGGCTTACTTCGGTTGCATGTACTGAAGAAATAGGAGAAGTCAATAGTTGAAAGTCCACTGCTTTGATCATCGTGGCAAACCACCCAAACAGAAGTTTTAAGAACTGCTTTAAGTGCAGTTTAGAGAACAGAAGAAAGAGGAGGAAGAGACAGATAATTTGAATCAGATTCTTCGCTCGGGTTTGCCATGAAGTGTGTTTCATTATTTTCAAATACAAGCTATCAAGGGCAGGGAAGCGTTTGTTTATGCCGATTAAGTTGGCCTTTGCCAAATACACTTTTCTAGCCAAGAAAAATCCTTTGCTGCTCCAGAACTGTGCAATATTCCAGCTGTCTCCTGCAAAGGAAGTCGGAGCCTCACATTTAAAATAGACTCCAAACCGCTTTTCATTTACTCTGCTCCCCTTTGAGATGCCAGAAGCAATTTCCTCTTGAAGTTGACTTCCTTTCTGGAAATGATTTTTTTGTCTCAAAGCCTTGTCCGAAAGGCTCCCTATTCTCATTCTTGGACTAACTGATTTTCCCTCCCTTTCTTTGCAACCGCGCCGGCATCAGCCTTCTGACTGTAAGTAATTGCGCTGAAGTTTTTTTCTTTGCGGTAACTTTTTATTTCAGTTCTTTTCTTACATCACGATCCGTTCAGCCAAGAGGAACAGACAAAGCCCTCATTGGTGCTCTCTGCAACAGAACACTGCTCTGGGGGCCGGCTGTGAATTGACGTGGCATGGAAAATCTCAGCTAAGTTTGTAGCTCTTGCTACGTTCCTGTTCAAGAAGCACCACGCTCGTCGAGTCGGGAGCCTGGATTCACTTTCTGGCCGGGATATAAAATGGAAAGGACATCCCCTCATCTTCTAACTCGGGTGCTAAATGTTGTTTTTTCCCCTTTGGCTTTATGGCTGAAAGCAAACAAAATCTAAAACAGATTTTTTTGGGTAACATTTTTCTCCAGTGAGAGAAAGAGGATTTCGCAGCAGTGAGAGAAAGAGGATTTCCATTCCTACCTCTCGCCCTTGTTTCTGCACCTTTACTCCGTTGTTGTTGTTTTGCAGACTTAGCCATGGGGTGCGGACTAAGGAAACTAGAAGATCCGGATGACAGCAGCCCGGGAAAGATATTTTCAACACTGAAGAGACCTCAAGTAGAAACAAAGACAGACTGTGCTTACGAGTACATGTTGCTAGATTTTACATTGGAAGGTATGTCTCGCCTGCGTCAAAAAATCTGTGAAAGTTTACAGGGAGGGAATGCTGTCCTGTTAATTGTGTCTCTTATGATTAAATGTGGGGGAAATCAGCCATAATACATTCGTTTAGAAACAGGTTAGTCATGACTCTGTCTGAATACGGTAGTTGTGCGCACGCTTTGCGCATATAAACATGGACAAATCAGTGCCTCCGTGAAGAAACACATACTTCTGAAGACAGCTAAATGTTGTCGGTAAGAGCAGGCCGAATAACAACCCTTCAAAAAGTTTCCTGAAGAAGTCAATTTGAAACTACCTTTTGGCTTATAACCTTTGCTCAGTAGCTTTTTAACATTATCCTGGAAGTAATACTAAAATTGGTACAGTTAAGATGGGGGCTGTGCCCTATGGAGTGACTTCTTTCTTTGGCAGTGTCTTGTTTCCAAGCAAACGACTCCCTGTTCCAAAATGTCAAAAACACAAACCACCCAAGATTTCATCCCACAGGGATGACACGGCTCTGTTCTGCCTTAGGCGCTTCAGGGACTGGGGTACTTTGTAAATCAAGCTTCACTAAAACTTCTTGGAGTAGAAGTGTACATCAATCCACCGAGGTAGCTGTTACTAAAAACGAATTCCAAAAACGTGTTGTTTCGGTGGGCAGATAATACGGATTTCTATTATCATCAGAATTTGCGTGCACAAATGACTTCTCAATGTGCAGGTTACTGAATGCTGCCTTTGAATGCGGTACCCACCTATACAGCTTACCGTTCTGTATCAATGAGTTCATTTATTTCTTTTGTGGACCAAGCAGAACATCTTTGTGTGAAGTGGTGGCAGCAACGTCCTATCAGATCTCAGGCTGAGATGCCAAATGCGCACGCACGCAGACAGTACGCGCCTGAGCTAGGATTTGCCATCTGTGCAGCTGAATTTAATTGTATTGCATTTTTTGTTTGGCTGCTTACCCAGTAAGGAGGCAAACTTTTAATTGTGTACGTAAAAGCACCTGAAAGGATTTTGATGGAGAAAATTTCGGTGGGGGGGGGTGGGGGGTGAGATTTTTGTTGTTGTTGTTGTTGCAAGCACTAAAACAGATGCTTAGCAACTCAAGGGAAAGAGGCGGAAGGGTTCTTAATATCATTGTAGATGCCTGTGCCATAGTATGAAGAAGACAGAGGGTTGGATTCACACAGGGAGTATTTTTCGAAAGGTCAAGCGGTCTTCAGAGGCAGGGTGTGGTAGGCAAGTTCCATTCTGCTGAAAGTACATAGGATCCAACCTAACGCCTGTAATAACTGAACTGAAATAGTTTCCCAAACCGCCCTGAATAGGGCGCTTGAATATACTTGGCCATCATATTCAATTGTGCCGTCTTTCGGTAGTTTTATTAGGACCTGTACATGTTCAGTGAACTTACAAGGCCATCCATTGTTTTGCAAACTGATCTGATGCGTGTCTGTTCCAAGAGTAAGCCCCGCTCTCAAGAAAGTGTGCATTGGATTACAGCAATTAGCATTCGCAACATTCCGGTCTGTAACGTTTGCGGCAGTGGAGGCTGCCAGCACTGTGGGACAAACAAGCCTCAGGTTCCAGAACACGGCTGCAGTTGTGACACGCCAGTACCAGTGTTCCCTCTAAGCTGAGTTAGTGTGAGCTGGCTCACAGCTTTTTAGCCTCCGGATCACACATTTTTGTCTTAGCTCTGGGAGGATAGTTCCAGAGCACACTATTGATGCAGCAGCCAAATCGCTGGCTCACAACTTTAACGTCAGTAGCTCACAAAGTAGAATTTTTGCTCACAAGACTTCACAGCTTAGAGGGGGCACTGGCCAGTACAGCCAGTGGGACACCTCATCCTTCATATTGGTTTGATGTCCCAACAAGTCTTTCAGTCTGCCCATCAGTAAATCCATGAAGCTAGGATTGGCATCTGTAAGTGTACCAGTGTCACTATGGTGCCTACATATAAGTACCGTACAAAAACAAGACAGACTTGTAATTAGAATGATCAACATACCGTGCATTCGTGTTCCATTGAGGCTTTTTCCATACCTTAATGGTGTGATATACCCTACCTCTGTTAATGTGAGAAGGTAATGCTTAGATTTCACATTAACTCGATGAGTGGTGGGAAGAAATTGCTATATTGTGTAGCATATTCTCAGGTCACTATAGAATTGGGATATACGTGGATGCAACAGGACACAAAATTTATTTATTTATTTGTTTGTTTTATTAAATTTATACCCCGCACTCCCCGCAGACAAGCACGGTACATTGTATTATATACAAAGGGTGGTTTCTACCCAAACTTAACGTCTGCTGAGCATAGTTGGAATCTTTCTTCCAGTCTAAGAAGCCCTCCACTGGCTTATGTGGCTCTTTCTCCAATGGAGGAATCCTCTATAGAGGTTTCCTCCAGAGTAAGGAATAATAATATATATACACAGTGCCATATGATGATAATAATTATTATTATTATCATATGGCACTGTGTGTAGTATAGCCAGGAGATCCTAAGATTGTCTGGCAGCCAAAGTTCTAGATCTTTTAGCGTTCTGCACCCCTAGGGTGGCGAGCTAGACTTGGTTGTAAGGCAAGACACTTTTCAGAGATGGTTTGCCATTGCCTGCCTCTATGTCACAGCCCTGGTATTCCTTGGAGGTCTCCTACCCAGGGACTAACCAGGCCGGCCCTGCTTAGCTTCCGAGATCTGACGGGATTGGGCTAGCCTGGGCAATCCAGTGTGGGCATCAGATTAAGGAGCTTCCATTGGACAAAGTTCTGCTTATGTTGGAGGTAGGCTCCTTGCAGGATGGTTAGATACACCCCACTGTCCTGTACAGACTGGAACTCATTGCTGTGTGTATCCAGCTGTCAAACATTTGTTTTGACTCAGTTCCCAAATAAACACTTGCATCATGTTCACTATGAGCTCACCCACTAGGGATGCAAGCTTCCAGGTGGGACCTGGGGATCTTCCAGAATTATAGCTCACCTCCAGACTAGAGAGATCAGTTCCCCTGGAGAAAACAGCTGCTTTGGAGGGTGGACTCTGTGGCGTCACACCGTGCTGAAGTCTCTGTCTTCCCCAGGCTCCACCCCCAAATCTCCAGGACTTTCCCAACCTGGAGCTGACAACCCTATGCCCCCCATCCCCCATGTTGGTGTCCAGAAGGACCTGGAAACCCTGTCACCCACTCTGCCTGTCAAGTAACCACACAAGTTGTGATCTGATGTCAATTACTTTTTTGCTTCAAATCAACTTGTGTTTAACATAATTGAGATGCTACTTGAACAGTACAGAACCAAAACGTACTATTATGTCACTACCGAAATGAAGGCTCAAATGATTGAAAGGCTTTTGTTGTTGTTGTTCAGTTGCACAGTCAAGTCCAACCCTTTGCGACCCCATGGACCACATCATGCCAGGCCCTCCTGTCTTCCGTCGTGCTCCAAAATATGCTTAATTTCATGTTTGTTGCATCGGTGACACTGACTAACCATCTCAACCTTTGCCGTCCCCTTCCTCTTTGACCTTCGATCTTTCCCAGCATCAGGGTCTTCTCCAGTGAGGGCTCCCTTCTCATTTGGTGGCCAAAGTATTTGAGCTTCAGCTTCAGTCTCTGGCCTTCCAGGGAACAGTCAGGGTTGATTCCATTTAGGATTGACTGATTTGATCTCTTTGCAGTCCAAGGGACTCTCAAGAGTCTTCTCCAGCACCATAATTCAAACACATCTATTCTTCGGTGCTCGGCCTTCCTTATGGTCCAACTCTCACAGCCATACATGACTACTGGGAATACCATTGCTTTGACCATGCAGACTTTTGTTGGCAGGGTGATGTCTCTACTTTTTATTAGGCTGTCTAGGTTTTCCATCGCTTTCCTTCCAAGGAGCAGGCGTCTTTTAATTTCATGGCTACAGTCACCGTCTGCAGTGATCTTGGATCCCAGGAACGTGAAGTCTGTCACTGCTTCCACGACTTCCCCTTCTGTTTGCCAAGGAGTGATGGGGCCGGATGCCATGATCTTAGTTTTTTGGATGTTGAGTTTCAAGCCAACTTTTGCACTCTGCTCTTTCATTCTGAGCAAGAGGCTCTTTGGGTCCTCTTCACTTTCTGCCATTAGAGTGGTATCGTCTGCATATCTGAGGTTGTTGATGTTTTTCCCAGCAATCTTAATTCATCCAGGCCAGCATTCCGCAGATGTACTCTGCATATAAATTAAATAATCAAGGTGACAATATATATCCTTGTCATACTCCTTTTCCTACGCTAAACCAATCAGTTGTTCCATATCCGGTTTTAACTATCGCTTCTTGACCTTATACAGGTTGATTGAAAGACTACAGGTTCCAATTCTGTCCCATTCTATAATTAGCATTAAACGTAACGTAACGAGAAGTGTGTGCATTCTGGCTCTTTTTGCTGGAATAATAAGCTTGCAAATGAGTGTGGATGAATCAAGCCAACCTGGCTTCTCCTATGCTCTTAAACCTGAAGTCTCCCTAAAATGACTGAACTCTGAGGCGATCATACTCTGGCCACATTATGAAAAGACAGGAGTCCTTGGAGAAGAAAATAATGCTAGGGAAAGTAAAAGGCAGCAGGAAAAGAGGAAGACTGAACCTGAGATGGGTGGACTCCGTCCAGGAAGCCACAAAGGGCCTCCGTTTGCAAGACCTGAGCGAGAGGACATTTGGAGGTCATTAATTCATAGGGTCAGCCATAAGTCATACCTGCGGGACCATCTCTCCCCCTACGAGCCCCGGAGAGCTTTGCGCTCTTCTGATCGACATCTCCTGGTGGTCCCTGGCCCGAGAGACATCTGCTTTCCCTCAACCAGGGCAAGGGCTTTTTCGGCCCCCTGCTGGCCTGTTGGAACATGCTCCCACCTGAGATCAGGGCCCTGTGGGACTTAGCACAGTTCCTCAGGGCCTATAAAACGGAGCTGTTCCGCCAGGCCTTCGGTTGAGGCAGCGGGCGTTCAATCTATTCCGGCCTCTCCGTCCTGTCTATAGCACTGTTGTTTGACTTTTTCTAGTGCCCTACTGTGTCTGGACACCATCTGGGCAACGGAGTTTTCCAGGGTAATTATGTTGTAATGGGACTTGGCTATTTGATATTGCTATTTATTGTCTATTGTTTTTATGATATATTGATTTTATATTGTGAGCCGCCCTGAGCCCATTTTGGGGGGAGTAGGGCGGAGTATACATTTAATAAAGGGACTTGACGGCACTTAAGACACACACACACACACACAGGGGATGGTGAGAAGACGCAATATGCAGCAACCTTGCTGAAGCTAAACAGGTCCGGGTGTGGTCGTGCCTGGATGAGCGGACTGCCTGGGAACCCGTGACTTCCATGGCAGGGAGGACACGGGATCAAAGTACCATGAATAAAAAGAGGCGGGGTTTCAGTGCTTCATGTGGCCCTTTGCCCATTTCCGTGCCTAGGAGAGGCAAGGTGACATATACAGAATAAGTATTTGCATGTAATATGCCAAACAGATCTGGCTGTCTTGGCGCAGAGTTGATTTTTCTCTAAATTTGCTTTAGTTTTATCAGCAGCAGCAATGACAAAAGCTACAGCAATAAAACAGCAATAAAATAAAAACAACAGCAAGGATAATAACAACAAATACTATCTATCCCAGTTTTTAGTCCACGGGGACCCTGATTGGTCCTGGTGGCCTTCTGGGAAATAAGAGAAATGGTGCAAAGCAAGCACTTTGAACTGAGCCTAGGAACACACTGGCTGTGGAAGCCAATGGGAACACCTGTCAGTAGTGAAGCAGCCCTCTTTTGGACCCTCTGACGAATCCAAGGATGTCTCAAAGGCACTCCCATGCAGATCGTGTAGCCATAGTCTAACATTCTTGGCCTAGATCATAATAACCTCCAGGGCTTTTTTTGTAGAAAAAGCCTGGCAGGAACTCATTAGCATAATAGGCCACGCCCAATGGCAGAAACTCATTAGCCTATTAGGCCACACCCCCTAACAGCACAGCTCATTAGCCTATTAGGCCATACCCCTTGTTACCAGAGGTGTGGTCATCCAGCCACACCCACCTTTTGCTTCTTATTCTGTTTACCTTCTTTGTTGTCAAAATGCAGGGCTTTTTTTTGTAGCAGGAACTCCTTTGCATGTTACGCCACATGCCCCTAATGTAGCCAGTCCTCATGAGTTCCTGCTGTTGGGTGTGGCCTATTATGCTAATGAGTTCCTGCTGGGCATGGCCGACTCGGGAGCCAGCCGGAACTCTGTTCCTGTGCCTTCCTGCCCAAAAATAGCCCTGATAACCTCTATTCCAATTTTCAGAACATTGTTGCTTGTACCTATTTTTTCTGTGACCACTAACCTTAGGACATACCTGTGTGGTTGTGTCAGGGCCAAACAACAAGTTTCATGCTGCAGCTCAGCAGCTGCAGGGAATGGCATTTTCAAAGTCTGCCAGGGCCCAGTTTGGCTCCAGACCCCAGCATGAGATCAAGGAGGGGCTGCTCTCCGCCCCCACCCCTAGGGTTGCCAGCTCTGTGTTGGGAAACACCTGGAGATTTGGGGGGGTAGAGCCTGAGGAGGGTGGGGTTTGGGGATGGGAGGGGTCTCAGTGGGCTATAATACCATAGAGTCCACCTTCCAGAGTAGCCGTCTTTTCCAGGGGAACTGATCTTTGTAAGCTGGAGACCGGTTCTGGGGGATTTCCAGCCAGTGAATTGGTGAATGGTTCGATTTTGCCATAGTGCTTGCTAAACAAATTATCTATATTGAAATTTCAACGCCACACACTCTGACAAAGTTGTGAACGAAACGAGACTTGATATGCATAGTCCGTTGTGTTGATGGCGTCATTACGAATGATTCCTGAGGAACTGATTAGCTCCAGTAAACTGAATATTGGATAAGAATTTATAAGTCTGTGTATATATATATATATATATATATATATATATATATATATATATATTTGGCATAGTATATCACGCTTGTTCTGCTCATCTTCACCACCTGGAGATTGGCAACCCTCCTTGCCCTGCACCATTTTCCAAGCCAAAACCTGACTTATTACAAAACATTATGTGTAGCTTGGTCTTAGGTGACATAATAGAGAGGCACATGCAACACACCGATGTGATTTTAAGCAGTTCCCTGTTAGCAGGACACCTACAGCCGACTTGTACCGAGCGTGTTTCAGCTTAGCTTATTTTTATATGTAAAAGGAGTGCCTAAGGAACTGACATCAACGTGTCCTCTACTTTCACTCCCTTTCAGGTTCCTCGAATCCAGATGTCATCAAGATCAGCTCTGTGCTGGATATTGCAAAAAAGGTCGAGGATTATTATGCTAAAGGTTATGTGGTAGGAGCCATTCACCCCGTTTTACTATCCGCTGGACGAAGAAAGCACTTCCCGGCAAGTCATTTATACAGAGTTGTCCTGCTACGTCTCAAATTAAGGTACAAGTTGTAAATAATTCCTTAATTATGTTTGTTGAGTAATTCTTAACTTAATTTGGAATTAATCTGAGTGGGTGGAATTTATTTCCAGAAGGTGGCCACATTTTGTCCACAGTAGGAGAGCCAGATTTGAACCCAGTAGCAACCCTAGAGACCAACCAGATTTTCAGGGTATACACTTTCGAGAGTCAAAGCTTCATCTTTGCACCAACCAAGGCATAAAATAAAAAGCAGTACAACAGAGGAGCCCAGATGCAAACGTATGAAAGTGTAATAAATGTACATTTTTACTGCACACTTTTACTCCTTGGCCTGGCATCTAATTGAGTTTGGTGGTTGTTATTCCAAAGGGGGAGAAAATGGCCTTTTTATGAAACAAGCCCGTGATCTCGTCTATGACAAACAAATGGGATCTCATGCTCTTGTGGTTAAACCTGTGGGAGTTTTGTGCAAAGATTAATGTTGGGTTTGAACAGCTCTGGAAGAAACATAAGGCCAACTCTAGCCTGAATGCACAGGTTGAAATTGTTGGGGGGCTGCTACATCACTCTTAAGGGGAAGAAGAAGAAGAAGAAGAAGAAGAAGAAGAAGAAGAAGAAGAAGAAGAAGAAGAAGAAGAAGAAGAAGAAGAAGAAGAAGAAGAAGAAGAGGAGGAGGAGGAGGAGGAGGAGGAGGAGGAGGAGGAGGAGGAGGAGGAGGAGGAGGAGGAGGAGGATTGGATTTACCCCACCCTTCACTCAGAGTTTCAGAGCGGCTTACAATCTCCTTTCCCTTCCCCTCCCCACAACAGACACCCTGTGAGGTAGGTGGGGCTGAGAGAGCTCTGACAGAAACTGCTGTTTTCAAGGACAGCTCTGACCGAACTATGGCTTTCCCAAGGTCATCCAGCAGCTGCAAGCGGAGGAGTGGGGAATCCAACCCGGTTCTCCCAGATTAGAGTCCGTTCACTTAACCACTGCACCAAACTGGCTGTTTGGTGTTATCTCCTAGAATGGGATGCCTCTCTTTGACTTAACCTGGGAGCTGCCCTCTGACCTCTCCTCTCTCTCTCTTTATCTTCTCCCTCACTTCACATGGCCTTCCATGGAGACAAATGTCTCTGCGGGTCTCTCCTGGGGATACAATGCCCTCATACTCCCACACACATGATGCCGAACAAGCTGGCCATTTGTGACAGGGGAAGTGCTCTTTAGATTAGCCTTCTCTCTCTCTCCTTTCGACTGCAATCTGAATGTGAACCGGATCTACTTGAAGTTTACCTTTTTTGCAACATACTTCTCGGAAGATTTTTGTACCGCACTCAGCATCACACGTCTGCGACTGTGACTGAGCAGAACCCTACCGTAGTAACCGAATCTCCTGACAGAAATTTCGCTCCAACGGTGGATGCGGCCCAGTGTTGAAATGATCACAGTTTTCAGTAATGTTTCTTGCGGTCCTGTCATCGACTGTGAGTTGTGCTGAGGAATGTGATTCTGAGAGGACCAGATCATATGATTAGAGGATTGTACAATGCCGGGCTTGGAAATCTAAACAAGGGCAGAGGATCTGAAATTATAAAGGGAAGTAAACAAACAGAGAGAGGACGAAATCTGGGAAAAGATCACTGTATTGCTTTTAAGCTCTTCTGCTGAATCCCCTAAGTCAGGGGTCCCCAAGAAGGTGCCCGGGGGCGCCATAGAACCCGCCAACATCTTTCCTGTGGTTTCAGGAAGTGGGTGGGGCCAAGTAGGGCTTTTGCCCAGCAAGGGTTTGAATGGCTACTGGAGATTCGATTGGCTGTGCAGTTGTTTTTTTAACTTGCTTTGGCAGCAGCTGCCACCAGTGTTCCCTCTAAGCTGTGGAGTCTTGTGAGCAAAAATTCTACTTTGTGAGCTACTGGCATTAAAACTGTGAGCGAGTGATTTGGCTACTGCATAAATGAGTTTGCTCTGGAGCCCTCCCTTCCGAGTTAAGACAAAAATCTGTGAGCTGGAAGCTAAAATCTGTGAGCTAGCTCACACTAACTCAGCTTAGAGGGAACATTGGCTGCCACCACCACACACAGCACAAGAATCTTCACCGAGTGACTGAAGTAAAGCCAGGTTGGCTCCGCCTCCTGTGGCAGCCATTTTGTAGCAGCCATTTTGGGAATGAATGAATGGTTTATTATGGCATCAAGCCAGTAAATCAACAGAATCACACTAGTGTTTAATAAAACATACTGACCACAACAATAAAAGAGCTAGAATAAATACAAAGGATATATAAAAATGCATTAAAATAAAGTAACAACAAATAAATATTACATAAAATATAGGTCAGCAGATTGGCTTAGAACTAAAACGCGCTTTACCGGACTTTTCAAATACAGCAGCAAGCGATATAGAATTTGGCAACAGCTTTAGAGATAGAGAGAGAGCTGTGGTGGCTCAAGTGGTTAAGACGCCGAACTGCAGGCTGCGGAAGGTCAGTAGTTCAGCAGTTCAAGACCCGAGTGCCGCAAGACGGAGTGAGCTCCCGTCTCTAGTTCCAGCTCCTGCCAACCTAGCAGTTCGAAAGCAAGAAATTGCAAGACTAGATAAATAGGTACCACTTCGTGTGGGAAGGTAACATGCGTTCCGTGCGCCTTGGTGTTTAGTCATGCCAGCCACATGACCACGGAAAGCGTCTTCAGAGTCAGCGCTGGCTCTTCGGCTTGGAAACGGAGATGAGCACCACAACCCTAGAGTTGGATTCGACTGGCTTTCGAGCAAGGGAACCTTTACCTTTAGTTTAGAGATAGACTGATTTTCATCTGACAGCAAATAGTTTATTTAATCAGATTCTGTCATATCAGGACTTGGTATTACAATAGGCTCAAGGTATTTGGAGCGGACCTCCTTGTCCCAGGGACACCCGAGGAACATATACAAGATCGTTTCAACTTCCCCTAAGCCTCATTTGCGAAGCCTTCGTGCAAAGGGAATTCCCTTGTACCTGCCCTCAAGCACCGCTGAGGGGGAACGCTGAATACCTGGCCAAAGTGAAGGCTTTTCGGTATTTGTGTTCATCAAGATGGACAAAGTATGCAGAATAAGTGGAACGGTATTTAGATTTGGATACCTAGCCAGATCAGACTGCCTCTCAATGTCTGTTATTCTTTCCCTTATTTTGTGGCTGCTGCGCCCACCATGCTGGGTTAGGATTCCAAAAGTTGCTCGCGGGCCACATAAGAGCCCTGGACAGGCCTATTCCGTCCCCCGGGCCTTGTGTCCGACACCCCCTGCTCTGAAAGGCTGGAGACCTCTGCCCCCTGAGTCTTTCTCTTGGATTGTGGTTGGTTTGCTTTTTTAACTCGAAGCTGCAAGAAGAAGGGCTTGTGGTGAGAGATTAACCCTTTAGTGCTTTTGTATTTTTCTAGTTCAAAATAACCCTGACCAAACTGTTGTTTTTCCCCCCCACACGCACCGGGGGAATAGTATAGAGTCCCTCTGTTTCCCCTTTGTTATTCCGCCAGCAAGTGAAAAACCAGAGCGGGGGTGGGATTTTTAGTTGAAAATGGATCGGAAGGAAAAGAGTTAAGGTTGTAAGGAGTGGTTTCCGTTTGCCACAGAAGGTCGGACCAGAACCAACAGGTTTAAATTAAATCAGAATTGTTTTGGGCTAAACGTTAGGAAGAACTTCCTGACAGTCATAGGGGTTCCTCAGTGGAACAGGCTTCCTCGGGAGGTGGTGGGCTCTCTTTCCATCTGATAGCAATGCTGAGTCTGTGAACTTGGGCAGATCATGGAGGGATTACCTTCGTGCTTAGTTCTCGTGGCCCTTTCTTACATGCCCAGGGAAATGCTGATTGCCACTTTGGGGTCAGGAAGCAATTTTTCTCCAGGACATTTTGGCTGGGGAACCTGGAGGTTTTTTGTCATCTTCTGGGCGTGGAACAGCAGTCAATGCAGGTGTGGTGGGGGAGGTATTTGTGAATTTCCTGCATTGTGCGGGAGGTTGGACTAGATGACCCTGGAGGTCCCTTCCAACCCTATGATTCTGTGATTCTGTGACCACTCAAAGAACATTTGTTCCTGGTAAGCCACCTGCTTCTCCCAAGTGGTAGTTCTGTTGCGTGTTACATGACTCATTGGAGGAATTTGCAATCCAGACTAACCGGAAGGTTATCCAAAGAACAGAATTTGCAAAGGTGGGAAAGAAACAAGTTGCCTGTGCCAGTGTGCTGTTTGCAAGACAACAGCAGACTTCAGCAGGACACTTTCTTTCTATGTTCTAGCCCGAAACATTCGGCATCCAGAGTACACAGACAACCCAAGCTTGTGATCGAGGAGTGTCCTTTGGCATACGAAACCCTCACAAACGAGGCGGTGAAGGGCCTGCTGGAGAAGGTAGGCCTTGTTTGCAATTCCTTCAGTCAACTTCTTTGTGTACAGATATTCGATGTGAGTTATGCAGAGTTGCCGGGTCTGGGTAGGGAAGTACCTGGAGATTCTGGGGGTGGAGCCTGGGGAGGGCGGGGTTGAGGGAGGGGCCTCAGCAGGATAAAATGCCACAGAGTTCACCTTCCAGAGCAGCCATTTCCTCCAGGGGAACTGATCTCTGTAGTCCAGAGACCAGTGGTAAAAGCAGATCTCCGGCCCCTGGGCTGCATGTTTGACACCGCTGCTCTACACAGTATACCACACTGGCTCGCTTTAAAAATGGCATGCACTCTAGGTGGTCCGTCCCCCCCACCCCGAGCTTTAGCAAATGCCAAAACAGCCTGTGTGTGTGTGCAGTCCTGTCGGTATTTGAAAAGGCATGGGGTGGGGGGTACGAGAGCCTCAGCCGGCTGTGCTGCTGCCCCAATTGGGATTGGGCCCTCGTGACACTTTTTTAAACCACTTTAAAACTTCAGCAGCATCCCTGTAGTGGACACGATGATGCTGTCACATCTTGGTTGGCTCTGCTCGATGTACAGTTTAAGGTTCTGATCTGTACTATAAGGTTAAGAACATAAGAGAGAAGCCAATGTTGGGTCAGGCCAATGGCCCATCCAGTCCAACACTCTGTGTCACACAGTGGCCAAAAATACCAGGGGCCACCACTAGGAGTCCCCCCACTGTTGCCCCCCCAAGGACCAAGAATACAGAGCATCCCTTGTCCCAGCCTGAGAGTCCCTATCTATACCTTGTGGCTAATAGCCACTGATGGACCTCTGCTCCAGATGTTTATCTAATTCCCTCTTGAAACTGTCCATGCTTGTAGCCACCACCACCTGTGGCATTGAATGCCATGTATTAATCACTCTTTGGGTGAAGAAGAACTTCCTTTTATCTGTTCTAACTCGACTGCTCAGCGATTTCATGGAGTACCCATGAGTTCTTGTTTTGTGGGAAAGGGAGAAAAGTACTTCTTTCTCTACCTGCTCTATCCCATGCACAATCTGGTAAATCTCGATCATGTCACCCCTCAGCCGTCGTTTCTCCAAGCTAAAGAGCCCCAAGCGTTTTGACCTTTCTTCATAGGGAAAGCGTTCCAACTCTTTGATCATTCTAGTTGCCCTTTTCTGCACTTTTCCCAATGCTATAATATCCTTTTTGTGGTGTGGTGACCAGAACTGTACACCGTACTCCAAATGAGGTTGCACCAGTACACACATACAAAGTAGCCCTTGCCATGCCATTCGTCCGCAACTTCAAAATCCACCCCATTAAAGCATAAACTTTCTCTCAACAACTTAGATCAATGATGCTGCCAAGAGAGGGATGAAGTTTGTGGGCTTTATAACACAGCCAAGTCCTCAGTCTCAAGTCTGCAATGGCACCAGCCCAGACGGGAGCACGGAGCCCGACCCAACGCTGCGCAGGAGGAGCCAGGAACTGAGGAGGCCCAACTCCGATGAAAACCTCAAGAACTGGAGCGAAGGGACGCTGAGCGGCCAATCCTCCGAGAGTGGGATAGAGGAAGAAATTCAACCTGACGGCCGACCGAGTCCAGACCCTGACTTTCAAGACGGAAGAGAAGGGAGCCCCGGCACCCCGAAATTAAGGAAAGGAGAAGGTATGTGAGAATGCTGGCTACATATTCCACACGGATTGAATAACTGTTTCAAACTGCCCGCATGCACGCATCCCCAGTTTTTAGAAAGCAATGATTTTGCAAGGGCGTTGCCATCTGAGCATGTTCAGAACTGGCCGGTGCTTGTAGACTCATGCATGATTCTGAAGGTGCCTTATACTGCTGCCGGAAGTGGTGGTGGCTACAAGCATAGACAGCTTCGTTTGTATATAAATTTTTATTCGGTTTTAACACATTATAGGACAGGAAGGGTACAAAGGTACAAGGGATGGGATAAGACATAAAGGGAAGTTCCATCAAGTTTCCAGATCTCTTTCTTTTAAGTATTTACGAAAGCTAGTAATGCTTAACCAGATCGCTAAAATCTTCTATGATGGTTCCTGGAAAAAGGTTCCAAGCCATTCAAGTTAGAGTTTCTCCAGGTTAATGATAGTTATATTTATTGTTCTTGGTCTTCAAAGTTTCTTTCCACCCAGTCATAAAATGGTATCCAATTGTCTCTCCCTTTTTTTTACTTCGATCTTTTAACAAGTCCGATAATATACCTGTTAAGTATGAGACTCAACAACGATTTCAGCTTCAAAAGTGATTTCAGCTTTATTTGAACAGCAAACTGTAAGTCAGGAACACTCAACAAACAACTGGAGCACAGCTCCCTTTTAAACTCTCCCGGGCTGTCAAAGCCACACCCACAGTTAGCTAAAGGCCAATCACAACACAGAGATAAAGGCCAATCATAACACAGGGATAAAGGCCAATCACAACACAGAGATAAAGGCCAATCATAACACAGGGATAAATGCCAATCACAACACAGAGATAAAGGCCAATCATAACACAGGGATAAAGGCCAATCAGGACCATTCCCTCTTTGCAACATTCTCACACAGTGATTGGGTATTTACAATGGTTTCGCCGAAACCAGCCAATGGTAATGTGACAGCTGAAGAGCCACATTCAAACTCAAGCTCAACATGGAAATGTATAGCAAGGATTCACATCCCAATACATAACAATATCCATTTTGGCTGTTTCAAATTTTTTTGTCAAAAATTCATTTTCTGTTGGTATCTCTGATTTCTTCCAGTACTTAGCATAAAGAATATTGCTGCCGTAACTATATGTGAGGGCTATTTTGGGGCAGGAACACACAGGAACGGAGTTCCGGCTGGCTCCCAAGTTGGCCACGCCCAGCAGGAACTCGTTAGCATAATAGGCCACACTCAACAGCAGAAACTCATTAGGATTGGCTACATTAGGGGTGTGTGGCCTAGCATGCAAAGGAGTTCCTGCTCCAAAAAAAGCCCTGGGTTTTGACAACAAACAGAATAAGTAGCAAAAGGTGGGTGTGGCTGGATGACCACACTTCTGGCAACGTCGGGTGTGGCCTAATATGCTAATGAGCTGTGTTGTCAAGGGTGTGGCCTGATATGCTAATGAGTTTCTGCTGTTGGTTGTGGCCTAATATGCTAATGAGTTCCTGCTGGGCTTTTTCTACAAAAATAGCCCTGTGTGTAATTAAGTGCTTAACTTAACAGCTTCAAGAGGGGATTGGCTAAACATCTGGAGCAGAGGTCCATCAGTGCCCATTAGCCACAAAATATAGGCGGAACACTGTCTGGGGCAGTGATGGTCTGCATTCTTGGTGCTTGGGGGGCAACAGTGGGAGGGCTTCTGGAGTTCTGGCCCTGCTGGTGGACCTCCTGATGGCCCCTGGGTTTTGGCCACTGTGTGACTCAGAATGTTGGACTGGATGGGCCACTGGCCTGATCCAACATGGCTTCACTTATGTCCTTATATTCTTATAGTGAACCAGACCATAAATCTGTCCTGTTGCTTAAACTGACTTATGAAGTCTAGCTGATCAGGGTTGCATTGTAGTGTCCTGAGGATGTGAGAGGATGGGAGAATTTGTTTTCAAAGGGACTGTTTGATGTCTGGTGGACATCAGCAAGAGAGGAGAAGGACTTGAACGTTTTAAAATCAAAATTGGGGTTCTTGAGTTGCTATTGTTTAAGAAGCCCTGGAACAGATGGTGCAATAATACACTCCCTGTGCGGTTTCCTTGAAAAGAGTCAGAAACTGTGAACAGAGTGCTGTAAACAGAAGGAGAGAAGAGACTGGATTTATACCCCGCCCTTCACTACCCAAGGGAGTCTCAGAGCAGCTTACAAACTCCTTTCCCTTCCCCTCCCCACAACAGACAACTTGTGAGGTAGGTGGGGCTGAGAGAGCTGTGACAGAAAGTGCTCTTTTTCAAGAACAGCTCTTATCAGCACTACGGTTTGCCCAAGGTCATCCAGCAGCTGCAAGTGGAGGAATGGGGAATCAAACCCAGTTTTCCCAGATTAGAGTCCGCACACTTAACCACTACACCAAACTGGCTGTGTCTCTTGAGGAACGTGGTCTCTCAAGGAACATGGGATGATGAGAAAATGTACAATCAATGCTATGTCAACAATATTAGCTGCCTATGAGCATCTTGGCCCAGTTCAAGATCCTGGTGCTCATGTCTAAAAGCAGAGCGTTCCCATAGGTTGAACAGAGCTTTGTTTTTGGCGTATGCCTTCATGTGTCTGAAGAACCATCATTCCCCATACATTCCTACTTGGAAATTAAGACTGTGGGGAGATGCCCTCCTGACTGTCGTATCAGTCAAAGAAACTCACTCTGGGTAAAAGCTTTTGAGTGCATGCGCACTTGTGTGTATGTGTGTACACTCCTGATGGCACCTGAGTTTTAGCCACTGTGTGAAACAGAATGTTGGACTGGATGGGCCATTGGCCAGATCCAACATGGCTTCTCTTATGTTCTTATGTCTGGGGCAGTGATGCCCTGTCTTCTTGGTGCTTGGGGGGCTACAGTGGGAAGGCTTCTGGAGTTCTGGCCGCACTGGTGGACCTCCTGAGGGGCCCTGGATTTTGGCCAACACATCCATTTTGGACTGGATGGGCCACTGGCCTGATCCAACATGGCTTCTCTTATGTTCTTATTCACTTCCTTAAATACACGATTTTCCTGACTGATTTCTGTCCCCACTGTCTTTCCTCAGATAACAAACTGTATACTGCCTTCAATGTGTTTGAGGATGATTCTACCTGCTGGACATATCACGACGGTGTTTTATCTCTCAAAGTGACAAGGAAAGGCCCCGTGATCAGTACTCTGGATGCCGATTGGCTAGAATTAACCACGTATTATTACAAACAAGGACTGTCGTTAATCGACTCGTTTGTATACTGGGAAGCTTCTAAAGGTAAGGGTAACAATGCCGTCATTCTGTGCTCCTTGGAAATGGGATGGAAAGCAAGATTTAATTCAGAACACTGAAGGAATTTGAAAACAAAGCAGGCTGTGCTACTGAGTCACTGTTGTATAACAGGAGAAGTGAGTGGTCAGGATTGGAAGGGCAGAGGCACACACAGATATTTCGATCAATGTTCCCTCTAAGCTGTGGAATCTTGTGAGCAAAAATTCTACTTTGTGAGCTACTGGCATTAAAGTTGTGAGCGAGCAATTTGGCTACTGCATCAATTAGTTTGCTCTGGATTCATTCTTCCTGAGCTAAGACAAACATGTGTGAGCTGGAGGCTAAAAAGCTGTGAGCTAGCTCACACTAAGTCAGCTTAGAGGGAACTCTGATTTCGATGCTGCAACAAGAAATATTTTTCCTGCTTAAAATTTGTATTTTTACTAAGGGATTAGGTGGCAAGAATCGCTCAGCCTCAGCCTACAGTCTCTGACCGCCCACTGTGCTCTGAGGCACACCCTTTGCTAAATAGACTGTACTTCCCTTTATCGTATGGAGGGCTGAGAGGCCTTGTCAGCAGTGTTCCCTCTAAGCGGAGTTAGTGTGAGCTAGCTCACAGTTTTTTAGCCTCAAGTTTTTTAGCCTCCAGCCTCCAGCTCACACATTTTCGTCTTAGCTCAGGAAGGACAGCTCCAGAGCAAACTAATTTATGCAGCAGCCAAATCGCTCGCTCACAACTTTAACGCCAGTAACGCACGAAGTTGAATTTGTACTCTCAAGACTCCACAGCTTAGCAGGAACATTGCTTGTCAGTCAAGGGGACACGTTTCTGACCAAATAAACGTCCCCAGCTACCCCCTGTGGAGGGGAGAGTGCAATATATCCAGGGGCAAAGAATTCCATCAATAGGGTACAGCCGGAACAAAACAACAGGTAATTGTCAAGATTTTAGGGCTTGGGGTGAAGTAAAGTATTCAAAGAATGCAATAGTCAAGAAGGGATATGAAAAGAAAGCAAAAACAAGGTGTAATATAGAGTAGTTACCGGTTATCGTTTGTAGGTCAACCCCAGCAATTTAAAATTAATCCCCTGTGGCTATAAGGAGCGAAGCATAGGAGAAACATCAGATTTTCTAGCAGGTGGAATACGGTCAGAAGCAGTGTTCCCTCTAAGCTACGGAGTCTTGTGAGCAAAAATTCTACTTTGTGAGCTACTGGTATGATAATTGTGAGCAAGCAATTTGGCTGCTTTATAAATTAGTTTGCTCTGGATTGCTCTGGGGCCATCTCTCCTGAGCAAAGGCGAAAATCTGTGAGCTAGAGGCTAAAAAACTGTGAGCTAGCTCACACTAACTCAGCTTGGAGGGAACACTGGAAGTATTACTCTGTTTACCCGAAAGGGAGAGGAGGCTTTTCCCCCCAGATGTGCTGCTAAATAGGAGGTCATCTTAGATTCACCTACAAAGTGCCGTTATTTATAGTAATTTTGTAAAATATATGTAGCATTGGGGAGGGGGAGTTCATCTTACACTAAGGGCGGTTTTCCTGTTGTGTAAACACGGGTATTGTTATTCTGTTATATCTGGGGAAATATAACGGGCAGCGTACGCTGGAGCAGAGCTCCAGGCCCGTGGACAGCTTGGAAACCAATTCGGAAAGGGTTCCTACTGACGTACAAGATCTGGTGGGCTTCCTTCTGCCGTGGAGGGATCTCCGCTTTCCCCCACTTTTGCTTACTCTAATGACACACACCTCAGGCACCAAATCCAGCACCAGGAAAGGGCAAGAGTCCATAAGAGTCCAGGACTCAGGAGCAGTTTCAGGACTAACCAAATTTGTGGCAGGGGAGGAGCTTCTGTGAGCCACGGATCAACTCCTCAGACGCCCCACGCAAGTTCCTTCACAAGGCTGATGGATTTCCATTCTGTACTGTTAAGATGAGCAGTTGTGTTAGTCTGTCAATAGCAGTAGAAAAGAGCCAGAGTCCAGTTAGCAACTTAAAGGCTAACCAAACGTGCGGCAGGGTACGAGCTTTCCTGAGTCGCTGGCTCACTTTTTCAGGTGCCTGATGAAAGTTATTTATTTATTTGTTTAAACTGGTACCCCGCCCTCCATGGCAGGCTTGGGGCGGCTCAAACAATAAAAGCACAATAGCAATAAATATCATACCTCTAAAAACAATCCATCAAACAATTCAATTAACAATCCATTAAAAGCTATCAAAGTGAAGCTACAATTAAAACCAGAAATATTCTTACTTAATATTTTACCAGTAGGAATTAAAAAAGAAGATCAAAGAATTATTCTGTATATAACTACAACAGCAAGAATAGCAGTAGCCAAATGTTGGGAAAAAAGAGACTGTCCCCAACATAGAAGAAATATTAGAGAAGACATTGGAAACAGCTGAAGCAGATAAATTAAATCTAATACTCTCAGGGAGAGATGAGTTAGAATGTGTAAATAGATGGGGAAAAGTATATGAATGGATTGAAAGGAAAATATGAAAGACTAGTCATAACCACTCCAACCATATTTAGATTTATCACCAGAAATATATGTTAACAAATGTATACTACTATGGAATTTGTTGTTGTTGTTTTTTGGGGTTTTTTTGCTATTTTCTCTTTATCTGTGCTATGTATTTTTCTTTTTTGTGTATATATTTGAAAAAATTATAAATAAAATTTATTAAAAAAAAAACCCAACTCACATTACGTTAAAGTGCTAGCAGTTGACTTATGCCAGTTTGGTGTCGTGGTTAAGTGCGCGGACTCTAATCTGGGAGAACCGGGTTTGATTCCCCACTCCTCCACTTGCACCTGGCTGGGTGACCTTGGGCAAGCCATAGTTCTGATAAGAGCTGTTCTTGAAAAAGAGCAGTTTCTGTCAGAGCTCTCCCAGCCCCACCTACCTCACAGGGTG
Source organism: Gekko gecko (assembly GCA_029375565.1). Classification (NCBI taxonomy): domain Eukaryota; kingdom Metazoa; phylum Chordata; class Lepidosauria; order Squamata; family Gekkonidae; genus Gekko; species Gekko gecko. The sequence goes on along the minus strand of JAPDNY010000003.1, from coordinate 887,691 downwards.
TCTGTTGTGGGGAGGGGAAGGGAAAGGAGTTTGTAAGCAGCTCTGAGACACCTTGGGGTAGTGAAGGACGGGGTATAAATCCAATCTCTTTTATTCTTCTTCTTCTTCTTCTTCTTCTTCTTCTGATATCAAAGATGGCCTCATACATTCTGTAACTTCACTTGATATCCAGCTCGTTGGTCTTTCTCGGTTTTGCTTGGCGAGCACAGGCTATCAGTAATAGGCCAGGCACCAGGCTTCGATGGTTGTTAGTGATGGTCGTGGTGGTGGTGGCTCCTAATCGGAGGCCTGGTGGAAGAGCTCCGTCTTGCAGGCCCTGCAGAACTGTAGAAGGTCCCGCAGGGCCGTGACCTCCTCCGGGAGCTCGTTCCACCAGTACGGAGCCACCACCGAGAAGGCTGTGGCCCCGGTTGCAGCCAGCCTGGCATCCTTAGAGCCTGGGAGGGCCAATCGGTTTTCTGACCCTGACCAAAGTGCTCTCTGGGGTATATGTGGGGAGAGTTTCTTCACAAGGCTGACAGATTTCCGTTCTGTACGGTTAATGTGGTGCCTTCCGTGGAGACAGATCGCGATGGGCAGCCAATGTTAGTCTCTCCGTAGCAGTAGAAAAGAGCCAGAGTCCTGTGGCAACTTCATGACTAACAAAAATTTCTGGCCGGGCAGGAGGTTTCGGGAGTCACTGCTCAGTTCTTCAGATACTTTTTCAGATACTTTCGTGAATCTCCACTCATTTCTTCAGATCGAATCCAGCACTGTTATCGGTGCTCCATGGTTCATAGAATCGTAGGATATTAGAGTCGGAAGGGACCTTGCAGGTCATCTAGTCCAACCCCCCTGCACTCTGCAGGAGCAGAGCCGAAAGAGAGCCCTACAACATACCCAAAAGATGGTCATCCAGTCTCTGCTTGAAAACGTCCAGGGAAGGAGCATCCACCACCTCCCGAGGCAGTCTGTTCCACTGCTCAGCCACTCTTACAGTGAGGAAGTCTCTGCTGATATTTAGCTGGTATCGACTCCCTTGTAATGTCCACCCATTAGATCTAGTCTTACAATCCGGAGCAAGAGATTGATTGTTTGTTTGGTTGGTTTTAATTGAATTTAGCCAGTGAAAAGGTTTGTTTGGGATTTTTTTCAAGGCAATTTGTTTTATTTTTGTTTGAAACTCTCCATGGTGCTGGGAAAGACGTTCATGATCGTCGGAAGAGCCAGCCAGCCCTCGCCGTGCACAGCCCACTATTGCTTATCATAGGGAGAAGTGTTTGCTTCTGACCTCAGTCCTCGGGGGAAGGGTGTGTGCATTTGGCCAAAAAGGGCTGAGGGTGGCGGGCTTACGACACAGGCAAGGTATTTCTGTACACACCCAAGGAGGGAAATTGTACACTCTTGTCAGGGCAATAGAACTGGGAGAACAAAGTTTCTTTTTTGGAGAAGGAGTTTATCTGCCTGTCTATCAAAATACAGCCCTTTGCGTTCATAAGAACGTCAGAACAACCCTGCAGGATTAGGCCAGTGAGGGTCCATCTAATCCAGCACCCTGTTTCACACAGTGGCCAACCGAACCGTTCCTCTGGATGACCAACAACAGGGCATAGAGGCCAAAGACTTCTGAGGTTCCCCTTCGTCACCATGGCTAGTAGCCACTGGCAGACATGAATCTGTCTTATCGCCTGTTTTTTCCTGTGTCCATCACTACATCCTCTGGCAGTGAATTCCACATTTCTTCACTCCCTGTGTCAAGTAGTATTTCCTTCTGTCCACCATGAACCTACTGCCCATCAGCTTCATTGGATGCCCTCGAGTTCTAGTCTTTTGGGAGAGAGAGAAAAAGTTCTCCTTGTCCACTCTTTCCGGCCCCGGGCATAATTTCGTAGATCTCTAACATATCCCCCCCTTAGTCCTCTCTTTTCCAAACTGAAGAAGTCCCCAGACTCTTCAGCCTCTCCTTATAGGGGTGATGCTCCAGTTCCCTAATTATCTCGGTTGCTCTCCTCTGTACTTTTTCCAACTCGGCAATGTCCGTTTTGAGATAATGGTGACCCGAATGGTACACAGTCTTCCGAATGAGACCGCACCATAGATCTATATGGGGGCATTACAATATCAGCCCTTTTATTCTCAAACCGTTTCCTCATAATCCCTAACACGTTCGTATGCCCTTTTCACCACTGCAGCACGTTGGGTTGACGCTTTCCTCGAGCTCTTTCCACTACAGCCCTCAAGATCTTTTTCCCTTTCATCCTCAGTAAGCTTACACCCCATTTGTCTATACTTGAAGTCAGGACTTTTTTTGTAGAAAAAGCCCAGCAGGAACTCATTAGCATACTAGGCCACACCCAACTGCAGAAATGCGTTAGCATACTAGGCCACACCCAACAGCAGAAATGTGTTAGCATACTAGGCCACACCCCTGACAGCACAACCTATTAGCATATTAGGCCACACCCCCGTACCTTCCCTTGGCTTGCCTGGGTGCCCAGTGGCTGTGGGGAGCCCGGGCAAGCCGGCCCTTGCAGGGAAGGGAAGGCAATTTAAACTGCCTTCCTTTGGTTTGCCCAGGCACCCTACGGCTATGGGGATCCCGGGCAAGCCAGCCCTTGGACAGGCCGGGGAAGGCACAGGGAGGCATTTAAATGCCTCCCTGATCCTTCCAGGGCCACCCTGGCCCACCCGCCTCGGGGTCACTGGGAGGGGGTCGCTCTCCAGGCCTTCCCTCTGTAGCCACGACATGCAGACGTTTTTGCTGTAGTGGGCGTGGCCAACTCTGAAGCCAGCCGGAACGCCGTTCCTGTGCGTTCCTGCCCCAAAGTAGCCCTGCTTGAAGTTACTGTTCAGAACTCCCAACTTGCATTCAGTCCAGACGAAAGTTCATTTCTAGGGTTGAGCTGGGGAGGAGGGGGGTTCTGCAAGCTGGAAGCAGAAGCTGGCTGTGTAGGCTGCTGATTGGCTGGCCGCGTGTGATGTCACTAAGGAAGCTCCCCACACACACACCCCGGTCTCTATAGCTGGTTTCCTCTTTCCAAATAATTTTCATGATGTTTTAATAATGAATAAATGCCTGAATGTCCCTGAGCCTTTTTAAAAAATAAAACAGTGGCCCAACGGCCTGACGTAGAGCAGGAAGAGTATGACTGACGTCCCAGCAAGCCTTTGGTTTGCTGGCGTGTATATCCATCATTTTGACTCCAGAGCCTTAGGGAAGCTGGGTTTTCCCCTGTGGCAGGGGGACATGTGGTGAGTTCTGTTTCTGTAGCTCGTGGGCCTTTCCCCGAAGATGAGGACGGAGATCAGTGGAAAGTTTCTACTTTTTAGAAATGCCTAATTCCTGGAAAAGTGCGTCTTGCACATTAAAGCTCATAGCTTAAATAAAGCTTTGTTGGTCTTAAAGATGCCACTGGGCTCTAAATTTGTTCTGATTCCTGGGCGGTCACTGTAGTCATGAAATGAGGGGTGGGCTAAACTTAAAAGGGGGGGATCTTAATTTGAACTCAAAAATCAACAAATGTTAAATGTGTAATGTTTCTATCATTCGTTTTATTTATTTCCTTCCACTGTACCCAGTTGATCACCTGTCCAAATCGTTAGAAGGCTTGTTTATATACGAGGAGGAAGGTTCGGGAGTCCCGGGTTCGAACAGGAAAGGAAACGATGCAATAGTCGTAGAACAGTGGACTGTCATTGAGGTAACTTCCTGTTTATGTTTCGTTTCTGGCCAATGGGCCCTAATCTCATGGGGGTGCTGTAAGGATTTATCTCTGTCTCTCCCCAAATTCCGATTGACATGCCTTAAAAATCAGTTTAAATGAATGTGGGTAAGCAAGTCTACGAGATACGTGTCAACTGGACAAACTGCATCCGAGCTCCTGCAGACCTTGTGGAAGGAGATCTCTTTCTATTTAACCCTCTTTCTATTTAACCCTCAAGTTGGTGCTGCAGTTTGGGAGACGGTGTTGCCATTCTCCAGGTGGGGCCTGGAGTTCTCCGGACTTACAGCTGATCTCCAGACAGCGCTGATCAGTTCCCCCGGAGAAAATGGCTCTGCTTTAGAGGGTAGAATGTATGGCACTGATATTCTGCTGAGGTCCCACCTCACCCCAAATTCTGCCCTCTTCAGGCTCCGCCCCCAAATCTCCAAGAATTTCCCAATCTGGTGTTAAGAAGAACATAAGAGAAGCCATGTTGGATCAGGTCAATCATAGAATCATAGGATGTTAGAGTTGGAAGGGACCTTGCAGGTCATCTAGTCCACCCCCCCTGCACTCTGCCAGGAGCATAGCCAAAAGACAGCCCTACAACATACCCGAAAGATGGTCATCCAGCCTCTGCCTGAAAACATCCAGTGAAGGAGCATCCACCATCTCCTGAGTCAGTCTGTTCCATGGCTCAACCACTCTTGACAGTTAGTATGTTTCTCCTGACATTTAGCCGGTCATCAGCTCCCTTGTAATTTCCACCCATTAGATCTAGTCTTGCAATCCAGAGCAAGAGAGAATAGATCTGCTCCATCTTCTACACGACAGCCCTTTAGATATTTGAAGACTGCAATCTTGTCCCCTCTAAGCCTTCTCTTTCCTAGGCTAAACATACCCAACTCTTTCAGCCTTTCCTCATAAGACTTGGATTCCAGCCCTCTTGCCATCCTGGTTGCCCTCTTCTGGACACACTTGAGCTTGTCAATATCCTTCCTAAAATGTGGTGCCCAAAACTGGACACAGGACTCCAGGTGAGGCCTGACCATAGCAGAATAGAATGGAACTACCACCTCCCATGATCTGGCTTCTGTTAATGCATCCTAAGATTGCCTTCCATCCAGTCCAACACGCTTTGTCACTCAGTGGCCAAAACCCAGGGGCCATCAGGAGGTCCAGCAGTGGGGCCAGAACTCCAGAAGCCCTCCCACTGTTGCCCCCCAAGCACCAAGAATACAGAGCATCACTGCCCCAGACAGAGTGTTCCATCTACAAGTAAAGGTAAACGTAAAGGTTTCCTTTGCTCGAAAGCTAGTCGAATCAGACTCTAGAGGGTGGTGCTCATCTCCGCATCCAAGCTGAAGAGTCAGCATTGTCCAAAGACATTTCTGTGGTCATGTGGCCAGCATGACTAAACGCCAAGGCCCACAGAATGCTGTTATCTTCCCACCAAAGTGGTGCCTATTTATCTACTTGCAATTTCTTGCTTTCGAGCTGCTAGGTTGGCAGGAGCTGGAGCCAGAGACGGGAACTCACTCCGTCACTCACGCAGCACTCGGGTCTCAGACTGCCAAACTACAGACCTTCCAGTCTGCAGCTCAGCATCTTAACCTCTGAGCCACCTTGTGGATAATAGCCACTGATGGACCTTTTCTCCAGACGTTTATCTAATTCCCTCTTGAAGCCGTCCGTGCTTGTAGCCGCCACCACCTCCTGTGGCAGGGAGTTCCATGTGTTAATCACTCTTTGGGCGAAGAAGGACTTCCTTTTATCCATTCTAACCCAACTGCTCAGCAATTTCATGGAGTGCCCACGAGTTCTTGTATTGTGAGAAAGAGAGAAAAGTCCTTCTTTCTCTACCTGCTCCATCCCATGCATAATCTTGTGAACCTGTCAGACTCGGGCATCTGGCCCACTGTACCTGTTGAATCGGTGCCTGAATATATTACTGTATGTTTCCAGGAGACCCTGGGTTTTGGCCACTGTGTGACACAGAGTGTTGGACTGGATGAGCCAGTGACCTGATCCAACATGGCTTCTCTTACGTTCTTATGTCTGGGGCAGTGATGCTGTGTATTCTTGGTGCTTGGAGGGCAACAGTGCCAAAATCAAATGTCTGGCAGTGCCAATCCTAAGCAGAGATACACTTTGTAGGTTCATTGAAGCCATGTTGTACTATATTGTATAATATTGTAAGGCTCATAAGTCATGATTCCCTGGAATAAATTAACAGGTGCCTATTGCAGTTTCTCTTTCATGCCATCATGTTAAACAGTTCCATACAGAAAGAGCGTTAGCTGACAGAACACAGCACATAAGTGTTTGTCTTTATTTTATGCTTTTGCAAAAATAAGACTTGAGTGTCATTTTTGGCAAAAAGCACTGCCAGCTCTATTGCCGCTGGGGAGCATATATGTGCGTAGCAGCCTCCGGCGGAAAAACAGAACGTTTTCTTAAAAGGATGGAATGAGCAACCACAGAAGCTGACCTTCTGCAGCTCTTCAACCACAGCGGCTGTGCAAAATTAGTTGGCTCTCGGAGTATGTTTTCCCCTCGTTGATGATGGCCGCTCTCCCAACCGCAGTGCCTTCTACTCTTTTGACTTTTCATGTGAACATTTTTAATTTGGACGCATTTCTTTCAGATCACCAGGTTTCATCCATTTTGCAAATAGTGTGAACTTTCATCAAATGGTATTTATTCAGAACTGGAAATCTGAGAATAATAAAAAAGAGAGCTCCAGTGAAAAATTAGTTATTTGGGGGGCAGCACGCAAGTAAACATGACCTGAGCTGCTACTGCGTTCACTCCCACTGCTGAAGAGGCCATTTGCTGTTTGCATTTTAAAAGGCTTGCCTCTTCCGCAGCAAAAATAGCCATGGTGGTAGCACTATGGCAGCTTCAGAGGAAACTTTAACTGAGTGAACAATTTCTGGTGGATAATGTTAGTTGTTGTTCAGTCGCAGAGTCGAGTCCGACTCTTCGCGACCCCATGGACCAGATTACGCCAGGCCCTCCTGTCTTCCGCTGTCCGCTGAAGTTTGCTGAATTTCATGTCCGTCGCATCGATGACACTGTCTAACCATCTCATCCTTTGCCGTCCCCTTCTTCTTTGACCTTCAGTCTTTCCCAGCATCAGGGTCTTCTCCAGTGAATGCTCCCTTCTATTTGGTGGCCAAAGTATTTGAGCTTCAGCTTCAGGATCTGGCCTTCCAGGGAACAAATCAGGGTTGATTTCTTTGAGGACTGACTGATTTGATCTCCTTGCAGTCCAAGGGACTCTCAAGAGTCTTCTCCAGCACCATAGTTCAAAAGAATCTATTCTTCGGCGCTGGGCCTTCCTTATAGTCCAACTCTTGCAGCCATACCTTACTACAGGGAATAATGTTAGACCTCTGGGTAAATCAGTTCCCAACAACATTCACTTCGAAAAAGGATAAGTTTATTGAGACGATGATAGGATCCAGCCTATACATTGGCTGTGTTAGAACTGAGCTTAAAGGCACGAAAGCAATAGATATACCAGGTTCAAGCAAGGGCCCTAAAAGGTTCAGAACCAATCACCCCCTGGGATTTCACCTGCCAAATGTAACTGCCATCCGTCCCCCCACTTAGTGCCATCCCCCCAACATGTCAGACAAAAGCCAGCACAGAAATGTGAGACTCAAGGCCATAAGAGGTTCTCGGAAAAGCAGGAGAGGTAACGTGTCTGGTGCATCAAAGCATCCTTGGAAAACGAAAGCATTCAGGTCTCACGCTCTTCCATCCCCCACCCAATCACCATGGCAAATGTGCAGCGAGTTTGACGGGTAGCCATGTTAGTCTGAAGCAACAGATCAAAGTTTGAGTCCAGTGGCACCTTTAAGACCCGCAAAGTTTAATTCTGGGTATAAGCTTTTGTGTGTGTGCACACTTCTTCAGATGCATTCTGGGTATAAACTTTAGTGTACAAGTATGCAAAAGTTCATACCTAGAGAATTAAACTTCGTTGGTCTTCAAGATGCCACTGGACTCAAATTTTGTTCTGGGTTAACAGTTGTCCCACACAATAACAATTTTGTGCTTGATCCAATACCCTGCTGTAAGAACATTTTATTGCTCCACACAGAGAATTTTCTTGTCTGGTTCAGTCCAATAAGGCCTTCAAAGCCAGTAATGAGAACTTGTCACGTACGTGCCTTTTATTCAGTCACGGGCAATGCAAATTGGGGAAATACTGCAAAAGAAAGCATTGAAAACCTCAGCCCGCCGTCCTCCACCCTATCCTCCCCCCCAATTCTGCCTCATTTGAACTCCTAGGAAACCTCAGGAGATCTCCTCCCGTCTTGGTTATGTCGAGCACAAGAAATAGCATGCAAGTCCAAGATCAGTTATAGCAGATACTTCAATCGGCTATTTTGCATGGGGAAATGCAGTTTTAGACTCTCAAGAAGTAACCCATCTCTTTGTTTCTGAATACAGGGCAGTGAGATCAAAACGGATTATGGTCCTCTGTTGCACACTTTGGCTGAGTTTGGCTGGCTTTTAACGTGTGTACTGCCTACTCCGATCATCCGACTGGACAGGTGAGTTGAAACAACATGCGGTTCCAGAGGAGAATACAGCAGCGTGTTATGCTAAAGTTAAGCAAAGGCAAAATCTTGCATCTATGCTGACTGGCATCCTCATTCGCTTTAAGGAACAAGCTTTAAGGAACAAGCATGGTAGTAGGGTTGCCTGGCAACTGGTGGGGGATGGAGGGACTTACCAGGAGAAAGAGAAAGGCCCAGGCCTCATCGCCAGCATCACACAGGAAGTGACATCATCATGCCAGTGACGTCTGGGCAACACTCTGGTATTTGGGCAAAAATGCTATGGTAAAATTGGCTTCAGCCATAGACTTCTTGCCCAACTACCAAAGCGTCGCCCGGACGTCACTGGCATGATGACATCACTTCCTGTGCAGCGGCGGCAAAGCCTGGGCCTTTCTCTTTCTCCTGGGAAGCTGATCAGTGGCTGCAGGACAGGGCCCGGTGGTGGGGAATTCCCCGCCTCTGCCAGGGGGTCTGACAGCCCTACTCCACAAACTGCCAGAGAAAGTTTCCCCCAGCCCCACCACCACCGCCTGTACCCAACTCAAACAATTTACCGAAGCAAATCCCACAACTTGCCTGGGTTCACGGCCCCTCCCCCAGGTGACCAGGTCCCCCCGAATTTTGTCCCCTTATTATTCTGATCCCCTTGTCCTTCATTCAAGTTTGAAGTTGGCAAGACACCTTCGTAGTGTTACAGATTGCAGTACCTCATTCAGCTCTTTTCTGTTTTAAAGTTTAGCGAGGGGTGTGAAGTCCTTTACTGAATCTGGGCCATTCGTGAATAGCAGGTACAATGCTCTGGACACCGAACACTGTTACTTGAGCCGGCGTTTCTGTCCTTTGCAAACCGCAAAGACTGTGCCTGTCAGATGGAATGTTCCGGGGGGCAACCGTGTCGGTCTGCCGTCGAAAGAGCTCGATTCCAGTCCAGTAGCCCCTTAGGGGCCAACAAGACTTTGGGGGTGGGTTACGAGGTTTGGAGAGTCAAAGCAGATTTGACAAAGGGAGCTTGGACTCCCAAAAGTTCACACACATACACACACCAAAAAATCTGATTGGTCTCTAAGGTGCTACCGGACTGGGATTTTTTCGTTGACGTATTCTTTTCCTTTAACGATCGGCTCGTTTGACCAAAGGTCTCAAGTCAGGCCTCAATAAATTATTACCCCATCATTTCATGATTCTTATCCTCGTATCTCGCTGTTCAAACAGAACGTCGAGCCGGGCTCTTTTTGCTAGCGTGGGGCGTGTGACTGATTTCGTTTTAATGTGCCGCAGCAAAGAGCTGGAATGTCGAGTGTTGCCTCCAGTGGCGCAACCACCCCTCTCTTCCCTTGTTACACTTTCCCTGCCCTTTAAAAGCAACATCCTCGCCTCCTCTACTGCCCAGCGAACTTCAACTTGTGCACCAGCGGCTGCAGGGGGTCTCGCTTCCTTTTTGGAATAGTCCTCAAGGATCGCTTATGCCAGAAGCAAGATCTTTCTAAAATACAGTTTGTGGTAAAACAACAACAACAACCCCCCCTGTTCCCCTTAGGTTCCAGTTGCAGAGAAGTTTACAGCTTAGAGCTCTCATGCTGGGAAAGCAATTAACATCCAGTATGAAAACAACCGGCAGCGGGTTTGAAATGTCAAAGGTTCCCCCTGCCTGTAAGCAATTGTTTATTTTGGCCATAACTGAGAAAGATGATGTAGTGCGTGCTGTGGGGTCCACTGAGGCTTCTGGGGCACGGAGGGGAGAGGGTAGTTAGAGACCCCTTTATTAGAACTGGGTTGCTGCCAGCGTTCCCTCTAAGCTGAGTTAGTGTGAGCTAGCTCACAGTTTCTTAGCCTCCGGCTCACACATTTTTGTCTTAACTTAGGAAGGAGGGCTCCAGAGCAAACTAATTCATGCAGCAGCCAAACTACTCGTTCACAACTTGAATGCCGGTAGCTCACAAAGTAGAATTTTTGCTCACAAGACTCCACAGCTTAGAGGGAACATTGCAAGTACCAAATTGCTCTAGAGTGGGAGGGTGGGGGCCGTTTCGAGCTCTGAAAAGGTACAGGAAGGGGGAGGCACTGAAACTTACTTTTGCCCAAATTCCCTTCCCGCCATTTTTCCCCCAGTTGTTTTTCTCTTAGGGGATACTGAAGTTGGAAATAATTTCAGGGGACAAAAAACTGCTAGGGAAGAGGTAGTATTGGTGAGGGGGACACACAGAGGTAGCCGTTGTCCTGTTTTTGTCCTAGCCGGCACAGTTGTGGAGGCAGGTGGGCCACAGGTCAAAAAACAAGCAGCCGAGGGCATAACTCCACAAGACCCCCGGCATGTGGTGAGTCACAGGTGTGTTGACGGGATTCACAGCTGGATGTTCATCGAGGGAACTCTCCTTCAAAAGTGCTTGTTCGCTCAGTGCCACAAAGGAGTGCTGTGAGGGGGAGAAGGAGGTCCCACCCTTCTTAACCCCAAAGCGGCTCTCTACTGATTTATTTATTTATTTATTAAATTGGATCTGCTAGGCCGCCCTTCCCTGCAGGTAGGGCTCAGGGCAGCTTACAACAGAGTGATAACAAAATCCTTGGTTTACAGCAACATTTAAAACCAATAAAAACAGATCAATAAATAGGGACAGAATACATGTACCAGACGCGGAAAAATCAGCTCCCCTAGCCTCCCGGGGGGGGGGGGTTGCGAGGGATGGGGAAATGTACGAGCGTACCAGATGTCATACTGTCCCCCCCCTCGCTGTCCGCAGCCAAATGCCTGGCGGAACATCTCTGCCTTACACGCCCTGCAGAAAGGTAACAGCTCCCCGCAGGGCACGGATGTCTTCCAGCAAAGAGTTCTGCCAGGTGGGGGTGCTGGACCGAAAAGGCTCCGGTCGAGGACAGACGGATCTCTCTCGGGCCAGGAACCACCAGGAAGTTCTTATTTTCCTGAGCGAAACACTTTCCCAGGGGCATACTGAGAGAGGCGGCCCCGAAGGTATGTAGGTCCCTTAAAGGTCAAAACCAAGACCTTGAACCTGATCCGGTGCTCCCCCGGAAGCCCAGTGCAGCTCGCGTGACAACTGGTTGGATGCATGCTGTCCCGGGAGGTTCCAGTAGGGACCCATGCGGCTGCATTCTAGATCAGTTGGAGCTTCTGGGTCAGGGCGCAAGGGCGGGCCCATGGACATAGAAGTCACACGAAAGGGTCACTTGAGGGTTTGGAGACAGAGGAGCTATGTGCCAGGTGGCCTCTGAATAGTCTTTAGAAATGTAGATACTGGAGGAACCCACTGTTATTCTTTACGCACACCTCTGCTGGGTGGAGGAGGCGGTTGGAGGTTGCCTTGTGCCACCCTTTCTCAGAGCTTTTGACTAGCTCTGTGCTTCAGGCCAAGAGTGCCTTCCTTGGCCTGGCTTTGTGGGTCTCTGGTTCAGGTCAGACGTGGGGTGCCCCGCTATTTAGGGCTACCCACAAGTAAGGCAGTGCCTCTGGGCTACAGCATGGAGAAATTAGCATTGCAAATGAGACAGGAAACCTAGGTCTCTATTCAGTCCAGGTGGATGCATTGTCTTGAGCTTCATTATCAATTGCAATTCAGCAGTCTCTCTTTCTAATCTCCCTCTGAGATTCCTTTGTAAGATAACTGCTACTTTTAGGTCAGCAACTGAATATCCTGGAAGGTTAAAATGTTCCCCCACTGGTTTTTGAATGTTGTGGTTCCTAATGTCAGACTTATGCCCATTGCTTCTTTGTCAAAGGGACCAGCCTGTTTATCCAGTGTAGAGAGTGAAAGGGCATTGTGGACACATGATGGCATAAATTGCATTAGAGGATAAGCAGGAATATGATGAACCTGAGATGGTCTGGCTGATGTTGCAGGGTCCACTGATGGTGTTGCTAGGATGTATATGGGAGCAAAGTTGACATCTTGGTTTGTTGCAGGCCTTGGTGCTGCAGGCCATGGTGTACTGTTAAGTAGTTTGTCATTGTGGGTGAGAAGCTGCTTTAGGTTAGCAGGCTGTCTGTAAGCAAGAAAAGGTCGGCCCCCTCAGTGCCTGTGTAAGGGAAGTGTCACTATCCAGCATGGGTTGTGTGGGTCATCAATAATGCGTTGAACTGGCTTAAATTGTGAGTTGTAGGTGACCACCAGTACTGTTCTGTTGTTATTTTCCTTCGGCTTGTCTTGTAGCAAGCTGCCCCTGGGTATCATTCTGGCTTTTCCAATCATCTTTCTCACCATATCAAGACAACAAATCCACCTGGATTGAATAGAGACCTAGGTTTCCTGTCTCATTACCAATGCTGATTTCTCCACAACTGCTACCCCTCTGCGTATCTCACCTAAATCCAATCATGCCTACTATTGTTATTCACCTGCTATAGTAATTTGCCTGCTAATGTCATTTGGCATCTGAAATCACTTCACTTTCCACTAAATAGGGCGGATGGACTCCCATTCTACCTGTATCTGAAGAAGTGAGCAGTGACTCACTGAAGCTCCTCCCCTGCCACAAACTCTGTTAGTCTTTAAGCTGCTACTGGATTCTTTTGCTCCTTTCTACTGCTACAGACAGACTAACATTGGCTACCCATCTTAATTCATAGTGCCAGCAACATAAGAACATAAGAGAAGCCCATGTTGAATCAGGCCAATGGCCCATCCAGTCCAACACTCTGTCACACAGCGGCCAAAATATACCAGGTGCCATCAGGAGGTCCACCAGAGGGGCCAGGACACCAGAAGCCCTCCCACTGCTGCCCCCCCAGCACCAAGAATAGAGTGCATCACCTGCCCCACACTGAGAGTTCCTATCTATACCTATCTATACCAACTTGATAGCACTTAACACACACACGTACCTGTTAAGAAATTCATCGTCCTGGTGCAGATTTTAAACTAAATTCTGTGTGCGGCTTCTGAAAACCTGATAAGCAACCTTTTGGGAAACCGGACATGTCTGGTAGGAAGAAAGGACATCGTTCTACTTAAAACCTTGCATTACCGAAGCATCCCCCTTAGAAGAAATGCGCAGTTTATGAAATGAGCATAAGCATCTCTGTTCCTCGGACCACTGGGTTTGTAGCTGACTCACAGCAGGCTGAAAATAAACGTGCTGAAAGGAATGTAACTGGTATCCGATCAGCAGCAAGAACAATTAAGGAGTTTTTATACGACACATTCAGACAAGAGCATAAATTTAGAAGATGGCTCACTTCAGCAGGGCCTGTTGTTTGGCGGGGGGGACGGGGATGACAAAACGGTCTGTGACATTTGGCGGTGGGTGGAGCCGTTCAGGAACCGATCCACGCCAACAGTCTTTTTTTTTCCAAGGGAGTTGACCCGGTTCCTGAATCAGTTCTCTTTGAATGGAAAAGCAGCATCAGTGGTTCAGATAGGCCAGTGTTTTGGAGAGAGAAAAGTAGATTGTAGTTGCACCAATGTGATTTCGGAGTATATTTGTTATAACATCCTGAAAACGGCTATGGAGGTTTACGATACTTGTTACCCCAAAGGCAACAGCTGCAGTCATGAGTGTTCTCTTACAACTGAATCACACTGTATACTCTTATAAATACTGAGAATAGCCCGGGGAGGGGCTGTGGCTCAGTGGTGGAGCCTCTGCTTGGCATGCAGAAGGTCCCAGGTTCCATCCCCAGCATCTCCAGTTAACAGGACCAGGCAGGAGGTGATGGGAAAGACCTCAGCCCGAGACCCTGGAGAGCTGTAAAGAGGGGCTGTGGCTTAGTGGAAGAGCCTCTGCTTGGCAGGCAGAAGGTCCCAGGTTCTGTCCCCGGCATCTCCAGATAAAAGGACCAGGCAGTAGGTGATGAGAAAGACCTCCGCCTGAGACCCTGGAGAGCTGTAAAGAGGGGCCGTGGCTCAGTGGCAGAGCCTCTGCTTGGCATGCAGAAGCTCCCAGGTTCCATCCCCAGCATCTCCAGTTAACAGGACCAGGCAGGAGGTGATGGGAAAGACCTCAGCCCGAGACCCTGGAGAGCTGTAAAGAGGGGCTGTGGCTTAGTGGTAGAGCCTCTGCTTGGCATGCAGAAGGTCCCAGGGTCAGTCCCCGGCATCTCCAGTTAAAAAGGAACAGGCAGTAGGGGATGAGAAAGACCTCAGCCTGAGACCCTGGAGAGCTGCTGTCAGTCTGAGTGGACAACGCTGATTTCGATGGACCAATGGTCTGATTCCGTGTAGGGCGGCTTCATGAGAGTTTGGGGAGGGGCCATGGCTCACTGGAAGAGCTTCTACTTGGCGTGCAGAAGGTCCCAGGTTCAGTCCCCGGCATCTCCAGATAAAAGGACCAGGCATAGGTGATGGGAAAGACCTCCGCCTGAGACCCTGGAGAGCTGTAAAGAGGGGCCATGGCTCAGTGGCAGAGCCTCTGCTTGGCATGCAGAAGGTTCCAGGGTCAGTCCCCGGCATCTCCAGTTAAAAAGGAACAGGCAGGAGGTGATGGGAAAGACCTTGACCTGAGACCTGGCTCAGTGGCAGAGCCCTTGCTTGGCATGCAGAAGATCCCAGGTTCAATCCCCGGCATCTCCAGTTAAAAGGGCCAGGCAGGAGGTGATGGGAAAGACCTTGACCTGAGACCTGGCTCAGTGGCAGAGCCTCTGCTTGGCATGCAGAAGGTCCCCGGTTCAATCCCCGGCATCTCCAGTTAAAAGGGACCAGACAGGAGGTGATGGGAAAGACCTCTGCCCGAGACCCTGGAGAGCGGTAAAGAGGGGCTGTGGCTCAGTGGTAGAGCCTCTGCTTGGCATGCAGAAGGTCCCAGGTTCAGTCCCCGACATCTCCAGTTAAAAGGAACAGGCATAGGTGATGGGAAAGACCTCTGCCCGAGACCCTGGAGAGCGGTAAAGAGGGGCTGTGGCTCAGTGGTAGAGCCTCTGCTTGGCATGCAGAAGGTCCCAGGTTCAGTCCCCGACATCTCCAGTTAAAAGGAACAGGCATAGGTGATGTGAAAGACCTCCGCCTGAGACCCTGGAGAGCCACTGCCGGTCGGAGCAGACAATACTGAGTTTGGTGGACCAAGGGGCTGGTTCAATATAAGGCAGCTTCCTGTGTCCGTGCATTCAGATCCCCAAAAGATCAAATGTGATTGTTGTAAGCTGTTATTGAAACGGTCCTATTGTTTGCCCACAGTATCACTCATGCCCAAACCAAGGCATTTATTTTTTTTTTCTGAACGGTAGGAGCCTGTAGGCCGAATCCTGGATTACAGAGCGTCATTCATTGTCTGTCAAGATCTGAAATGAGCAAGTGGGAAAAGCCCGTCAGGGGGCAAATGATCCCAAATGCCTTCCGGTCAGCATCTTTGTAGATTTTTAACCACAACCGCCGCAAGGCAAAACAAGGCCGCGTCTCCTTGTCCTGAGTCCCCCGGCAAGCAGGAAGTGGGACTCTATAAGGTCGAAAAAGAAAATAAAGGGAAGTTAGTTCATAAGCAGTCAACTGTTTCAGGAAGCGGTCTTTCTGAGTCATTAAGCGGTACCATTTGTCATGTGCTAATGATGGAACCGTGATGTGTGCAATTTTGTAAAGGAAGGCAGAAAGCAAAGACCCGTTTCAGACACCAGGGCAAGCTGAGGTGCAAGCTTGGGTCTCGGAAACATGTGCGCCTTCTGGTGGGTGGCAGAAGCTGCATCTGAGCTGGCCATACACAGGTGGTTGTTCAGTTGCACAGTTGAGTCCGACTCTTTGTGACCCCATGGACCACATCACACCAGGCCCTCCTGTCTTCCGTCGTGCTCCGGAGTTTGCTCAGTTTCATGTTCGTTGCATCGATGACACTATCTAACCCTCTCATCCTTTGCCGTCCCCTTCTTCTTTGACCTTCAGTCTTTCCCAGCATCGGGGTCTTCTCCAGGGAGGGCTCCCTTCTCATTAGGTGGCCAAAGGATTCCTCCGCCCCCGTCTAATGCAGCCTCTTGAGCCCCCTGAAATTCTGCTTGGGGGTGGGGTCAGTGACCCCCAGGAACAATATGGGAGGAAGTGGGAGGTCTGTAGCCAGAAGGGAAGACTGGTGAAAGCCTTCCTCCTCCAACACCACTGGAAAAAACACCTCTGGATTTAACCCCATATACGTTAAACTGCCCATACGACTAGAGTTAGGGAAGTAAAACCTGTAACAACACACTGTAAAGCACCGATGGGCTTTCCTGGCCTTCCCCCAGCAGTTTCCCTTTTCCTCTGCCAACGGAGCGGGCTGCGCTTGATTCTGAGTCACTCTTGTTCGTAGAAGAAATTGCTTTTCTTTGCAAAGATGTAAATTTCCCACAATGTCCCAGGAGGGGCCAAAGAGTGCATCGCATGGAGGACTCAGCGCCAGATCTCCCAGCTTATTCTCTGTCTGATGCCAGACTGTGATACGAATATTATCTTTATCAGTTGCTAAATTTCTGTCACATTTTGTTTCAAAAACTACTTTGGTAGTCTTCGTGTCATAGCTCAAGATTTATGGATCAGCGGAGCTCTGAGAAGGAAGGAAGGAAAAGGAAGGAAGGCAGGCAGGAAGGAAAGGAAGGAAGGCAGGCAGGAAGGAAGGAAGAGGAAGGAAAGAAGGAAGGAAAAGGAAGGCAGGCAGGAAGGAAGGAAGGAAAGGCAGGCAGGCAGGAAGGAAAGGAAGGCAGGAAGGAAGGAAAAGGAAGGAAAGAAGGAAGGAAAAGGAAGGCAGGCAGGAAAGAAGGAAAAGGAAGGAAGGAAAGGAAGGAAGGAAAAGGTAGGCAGGAAGGAAGGAAAAGGAAGGCAGGCAGGAAGGAAGGAAGGAAAAGGAAGGAAGGCAGGTAGGAAGGAAGGAAAAGGAAGGCAGGCAGGAAGGAAGGAAAAGGAAGGCAGGCAGGAAGGAAGGAAGGAAGGAAGGTCTCCCAGAAGTTTTGTTTTTACTTCAGTGCAGCTCTGGAGGCATCCCAGATTTGTTAAAACTGTTGCTCTGAGGAGAAAAGACTCTTTAACCCCTTTCTCCAAATTTTCCTGATGCCAGTTGCTCCCTAGAGCCACTGTTGGGACCATGGAGGACAATGTCTGTAGCAGTCTCCCCACCCACCTCCACCCACCCCCACCCCAAGTTTTACCAGCACTTAGAGCCAAACTAGAAGTTATGGTGTCCCCAGGTTGGACCCATGGATGCCAACGCCATTTTTGAGATTAATTTGGCCGCAAGGGCCCACGCCACATCGGGACCAGGTCATCCTGTCCCCGCACCTCTACATCTTTTCAAGGACCATAAAAGCCACGCTGTTTTGGCATTTGAAAAGGCACCAGGGAGGGGGACACAAGATTGCCTGGTCATGCTGCAAACGTTGAGGAATTTTTAAATGGCTCCAAAATGACATCACCATCCATGGATTGGACCCATGGATTCCATAATCTAGTTCAGAGTGATTTTTAGACTGAGGGGGAAGGTTTAAATAACCCCGTTTCCTCAGTGCCTCTGCTGTGATCAAATCTGGAGGCCCTAAAGCTGCAGGAATATAAAAACAAAATCCAGGAAGCAACTCTACCACAGATTTCCCTTTTAGTGTGCTGTTTGGCCCTAGGACTTTCTCTGTGATATAAGTGCAAGATTCAAAACCAGTCTTCTCACTTTCTTATCTGCTGACATTGATTCTGTTTATGTCTCTTTCCCAGCCCTTTTTCTTAAACTTCTGTAATGCCAGAGTCACTGACAGATCTCCTCCTCATATATAAAGCCACCAAGATTGCCACCGGTAAATATGTACTTCTTCCTCTTGAGAATGTATTAAGCCTTTCTCTCCCAGTGACCACAATTCTGAGCCAGTGTGGTGTAGTGTTTAAGAGTGCCGGACTAGTATCTGGGAGACCTGGGTTCGAGTCCCAATGCATGCCATGGAAGGTCACTGGGTGACTGTGGCATCCTGCTTATTGGGGAGACCGTTTTCTCCTTTAAAACACACTCTGTGTATTTGAATTTAGTAGATTTCATGCTGCCACCAGGAATTAAAAATTCCAAATCTCTCTATTTTGGTAGAATGACCCAGTGTCTGGGCGCATCAGAGGACTATGTGGCCCTGAGGAAGGATTGTTCCGATTGCTGGGATAAGTTTAAACAAATGATGATTTATTTATAAAAGAACAAAATAGGTTTCTGGGTATTTTTGAATGGTTGTTGAAGAAAGAAAATATAACTGACAAAGCTTGGCATCACACAGAGTCTCTCAGACACCAAAACTCAACTCTAACAGGCTTATCTCTCTTATATATAGCCACACAGGCTGAACTCTCTTGCTCATTTAGCCACACAGGCTAAACTAAACTCCAACTGCTTCCTCTGTCATACAGTGGCCCAATCTGCATCTAGCATTTGCTCCGCTGTCTTACCAAACCCACACTGGAGCAGAAATTGCCATCTACATTGCATGCCACTTTCATTTTGATTAAGTGTCGCATTTTATGGCAGTGTCCAGACTGCATGCTGCTTTCACTTCGTTTGATCTCTGGTTTAATGGTGGCTGTCTGCATAGCCACACAGGCTAAATTTTCTCTTTCATTTAGCCACACAGGCTAAACTCCAACTGCTTCCTCTGTCATACAGACTCTCACAAAAACTCCCCACACTCATCTCTTCAAGAACACAGAATCACCTCAGAGACACCCCTCCTCCCACACTCTCAGTCATCAGCCAATCACATCACACTTGTCTCCCTCTATCACTCTCCTTACATTACTGCAGTCAAACTAAACATTTAAAGAAACACACGCACCAAAACATGAAATCATTACAGTGACCCTTGGGCCAGTCACACACTCTCAGCCTTACCCACCTCACAGGGGTGTTGTGAGGATAAAATGGAGGAGAGGGGAAGGATGTCAGCCGCTCTGGGCCCCAGTGGGAGGAAAGGTGGGGTATAAGTGAATTAAAAATAACAATAATCAATGATTAAACTAGCGTTTCAGAAACTTTCCTTTCCCCTGCTTAGTTGCAGTCTGTGAAAAGGGTGGGGCAGCCTGTCAGACAAGCAGAAAATTGATACAGACCCCACCGAATAGCTCTACAAGTGGCAGAAGAAATAAACATGGACCCAAAAAATAAATGAAACCCAAAGCCCAGGAATGACTGCAATGAGTTCTTTTCTTCTCCTTGCTCATCCCAAATCCACAGGCCATCTTTGGCCAAGGAGTAAAAAGTGTGTGGGGGGGAATCACGAGAATGAGATCAAGCCCTTTAAAATATCTTCCCAAACAGCTTCTCCGCACATGTTTTGCTGCCTCTCCCTCATTGAGATTCAGTGGAAATCCCACCACGGCTCAGTTCAGTTGTGAATGAAGCCCCCGGACAACGCCGTGCCTGGCATTTTAATAAGGCCGGACGTGGCCCGTTTTAAGTGTGCGGACAGTGTGAGACCAACACTCCCCACTCCCTTTTGAAATCATTGACCCGCAGTGAAATGGCTTGATTTGCATGTTCCGTAATCGGCGTGCGATCCAGGCCACAAACAAGAGTTCGTTCCCAGAGGAATTTCTTCGGATCCACACCTTTTCCCACCAGGAAAGGGGGGGTGTTACCAATTCTCTGTCTCTCCTTTCAGCCTCCCTCCCCCCACACCCCCAGCAATCCATTGGATTTAGGTGTCCGCTTTGGACATTAGGCATGAACAGAACTGCTAACTGTCCTGGAGGAAAATGCCCCGTCTTTTAAAAAGAGGCTTAAGGCATGGTGGAAATGCTCAGCAGAAGCTTTTCATGGGGCAGAGGGAAATAACATCACCTCTAGCAAAGGGGCTGGATATTTTTCCCAAGGCCTGTTTTGGCAAATCTAGGGAAGAAGAAGAAGAAGAAGAAGAAGAAGAAGAAGAAGAAGAAGAAGAAGAAGAAGAAGAAGAAGAAGAAGAAGAAGAAGAAGAAGAAGAGGAGGAGGAGGAGGAGGAGGAGGAGGAGGAGGAGGAGGAGGAGGAGGAGATTGGATTTATACCCCGTCCTTCACTTGGAGTCTCAGAGGGGCTTACAAACTCCCTTCCCTCCCCCTCCCCACAACAGACACCCTCTGAGGTTGGTGGGGCTGAGAGAGCTCTGACAGAAACTGCCCCTTTTCAAGGACAGCTGTGCTAAGAGCTTGTGGCTGACCCAAGGTCACACCAGCATGTGCAAGTGGAGGAGTGGGGGATTCAAACCCAGTTCTCCCAGATTAGAGTCTGCGCACTTAGCTACTACACCAAACTGGCTCCAATTCCAGACCGGGAAATTCCTGGAGGTTCAGGGTGTGGAACCTGTGGAGGGCAGAATCTGAGGAAGGGAGGGAGACAATGCCACAGATTCCACCTTCCAGGGCTGCCGTTTTCTCCAGGGGAACTGACCTCTGCAGCCTGTGGAGGTCAGTCATAATTCTGAAAGGTCTCCAGACCTCACCTGGAGGTTGGCAGCCCTAACCCTAGGCACATAAGTCAGCCAGCTAGGTGTGATAGAACAGAAGGACTTGGGGCAAAACTAGATGTCCCGCGGCAGATGCCCATGGATGCACTGGAGTGTAAATCCCTGAGGCCTGAAACCAGTGGGCGTTTTCCCTAGTGGATAGCAGATCATAAAGAAGAAGAGTTGGTTTCTAACACCCCACTCTTCTCTGCCCGAAGGAGTCTCCGAGCGGCTTGCAATCGCCTTTCCCTTCCTCTCCCCACAACAGGCACCTTGTGAGGCTGGTGGGGCTGAGAGCGCTCTGAGTGAACTGGGACTGGCCCAAGGTCACCCAGCAGTCCTCATGGGGGGAGGAGTGGGGGATCAACCCCAGTTGTTCAGGAAGGCCCGTAAGGGCTGCATTATGGTGCTTGAAATATACTGGGTTCAGCTCATAGTTTGTTAAGTGATTTCAGCAGTGAGCACAAAGATGAAGACCCCTGGCCGAAGCCTGGTTTTAGGCACAAAGAAAGCCACGCCCAAAACACACACCCCGCTCCCAGTGATAGGCTATTTACACCAATTTACCTTTCTAGGTGTCTCTATTGGGCTACTCTAGGATCCGAGCGTTCCTACTGGTGCACTCCTAGGATCCAAGCCGGCTATTGTTCTGGATCTAGAGCTCAATACATTACACGGCTTTATGCAGTTTCGAGTCGTATCTTTCTTTCCTTAATCCAAGGGAAGGCCACAGACCCATCAGACTCGTTTTTCTCCCTCTCGACAGCGTTTCAGAGACTTTCGACAGCTGCGCGACAAACATCAATTCAACAGGTGCCGCTCGTCCTCTCCTTTCTGTGTCAGAGAAAGCTGCACCTGTTGGTTTTGTCATGCGGCTGTTAAAAGCATGCAGCACCTGTCCAGGAGAAAAAAATGTATGTTGGAATGAATCCTGTCCCACTTTCTTCCACACTGGGGACCCAAGGAGCTTACAGAACCCTCCAGAAGTACAGTACAAGCAAATACCAGATGGTGGCAGAAAGGCTTCTAAACCCAGAGAGCACCTCTTGGAATCAGAGAATCATAGAGTTGGAAGGGACCTCCAGGGTCATCTAGTTCAACCCCCTGCACCATGCAGGAAAGTCACAAATACCACCCCCTCCACACCCACAGTGACCCCTGTTCCATGCCCAGAAGAGGGCAGAAAACCCTCCAGGATCCCTGGCCAAACTGGCGTGGAGAAAAAACTGCTTCCTCCTGACCCCAAAGTGGCGATCAGCATTTCCCTGGGCGTGGAAGAAAGGGCCTCAAGAACTAAGCACTGAGGCAACCCTTCCTGGCCTCCCTCTCATGATCTGCCCAAGTTTACAGGATCTGCCTTGCTGTCAGATGGCCATCTAGCCTCTGTTTGAAAATGTAAAGTACTGGGTTCGAAGTTGTAGATAGTGAAATCGGCTCATAGTTTATTATCCAGCACGACCATGAGACAATTTAGCAGGGCCGGAGTCCTGCTTATATCTCCAATACACGCCACACCCCGCATGCAAACACACATCCAGGCCCTCCGTACCTGTGACCAGGCAAGACACAATCTCATTTTCAGCCCGCTCTTCCTTTGCCGTTGCTGGCCCAGCCCATTGGGAGGGTCTCCCCTGCTTCCATGGAGACCACGCTAGGTATACCTGACCTCTACCTTGTTATGGTTGAGCGGTCAATAGGTCACCCACCCCCCTCCAACAGAACACGGCCTTCCCATCTAAATGCATGTTTTTTCTAGTGCACTTTGATTGCTCTTTCGTGACTGAATGCAGCACTTGATGTATCTCCAAAGATCTCCAGACCACACGTTTTGATATCTAGACAGATTCAGAGAGGTAGAAATTTGATTGTAGTACTGTTATTTCCCATGGGGATAAGATGGTATAGCCCGATCTCGTCAGATCTTGGTACCTATTTATCTACTTGCAATTTCTTGCTTTCGAACTGCTAGGTTGGCAGGAGCTGGAACTAGAGACGGGAGCTCACTCCGTCAT
Source organism: Gekko gecko (assembly GCA_029375565.1). Taxonomy (NCBI): domain Eukaryota; kingdom Metazoa; phylum Chordata; class Lepidosauria; order Squamata; family Gekkonidae; genus Gekko; species Gekko gecko. The sequence goes on along the minus strand of JAPDNY010000003.1, from coordinate 865,075 downwards.
GCGGTGCCCGGGTCTCAAACTGCTGAACTACTGACTTTCCACAGCCTGCAGTTCAGCGTCTTAACCACTTGAGCCACCACAGCTCCTTTCCCTATAACCTGAGCACAAATTGAAACCAAAGTCATTGAGATTTATTGAAGACTTACAGTTTTCACTGTGACTTAATTTTGACTAACTGTGACCAAATCCTTGAGGCTTCACATGTATCAGAATATTGAAGCAATTGTTTAAGCCAGCTGTCATGTTTGTCTTAAAGAAAAGGATCAAAGTAAGACGAAGAAGAAAAGCGTAGGTGTTTTTAAACACATTTGAATGAGGTGGCTTTGATTGTATGGGTGGTTTTATTGTCTTTTGTTCATGTCGTCAGTCGTGTGGGTCCTTCTCGACCAAAAAGGCCGGGTAGAAAACATATAAATCTTGCTCCTTGCAAGAAATGTTGGTTCAGCCCTGTTCCTGCTTTTGCCTTTTGAAAGCCACTGCGTGGATGGACGTTTTTCCTCGTTCAGCAAAAGGGGAACAGAATTCAAAGTCCTCATACAAATGAGTCTCTTGATAGTCACAAGTCAGGGCATTCTTTAATCAGCCTCATGTTACACACAAAGCAGCTCTGTAAGCGATGCGGAAACCCCAATCTGTTTCCCAAATGTCAGAAGCAAAACCATACTGGCCACAGTCCTATACAAAGTCCGGCCTGTTGAAGGTACCGAACTGTGCATCGAATAGCGGCCTGTAACGTGCTGCTGACTGAAGGCCAAACGACGCAAACATCTGTGATCAGATCGCCTGACTTTTTAGAAATGTTCCAGTAGCACCTTAACATAAGAACATAAGAGAAGCCAATGTTGGATCAGGCCAGTGGCCCATCCAGCCCAACACTCTGTCACACAGTGGCCAAAAATACCAGGTGCCCTCAGGAGGTCCAGCAGCGGGGCCAGGACACTAGAAGCCCTCCCACTGTTGCCCCCCCCAAGCACCAAGAATACAGAGCATCCCTTGCCCCAGAGTCCCTACCTATATCCTGTGGCTCATAGCCACTGAGGGACTTCTGCTCTATGTGTTTATCCAATTCCATCTTGAAGCCGTCCATGCTTGTAGCCACCACCCCCTCCTGTGGCAGTGAATTCCAAGTGTGAATCACTCTTTGGGCGAAGAAGGACTTCCTTTGATCCGTTCTAACCCGACCGCTCAGCAATTTCATGGAGCGCCCACGAGTTCTTGTATTGTGAGAAAGGGAGAAAAGGACCTCTTTCTCTACCTGCTCTATCCCATGCATCATCTTATAAACCTCGATCTATAAACCTTTAAGGCCAACACAGTTTCCCAAGGTATAAGTCTGTGTAAGTCAAAGCTTGCTTCTCCAGGTACAAATAGGAATGCATTTTGTATTATTTACGTCTGTCGAAGGAAGCTTTTGAAAACAGCCAGAGTCCAGCAGCAACTTAAAGACTAACCAGATTTGGGGCAGGGGAGGAACTTTTGTGAGTCAGTCACGGCTCACTTCTTCAGATGCAGCGAGAATGGGAGTCCACCTGTCCTGTCTATTGGAAAGTGGAGTGATCTTGGATGCTGAATGACATTAGCAGGCAAGTGACAATAAACAGGTGAATGAGGGTAGCCTATGGCCCCTCTGCATATCACACCTCATCCATCCACGTCTGCTGTTGTCGTTCACCTACTATTGTCATTCGGCATCTGAAATCAACTCCGCTCTCCAAGATGCAAGGACAGATGGACTCCCATTCTCGCTGTATCTGACGAAGTGAGCCGTGACTCCCAAAAACTCCTCCCTGGCCACAAATTTGATTGGTCGTTCAAGTGCTCCCGGGCAGCGCCGGCTCACCCGCTAAGCAAACTAGGCGCTTGCCTAGGGCGCACCAGCCCTCAAGGGCAACAAATGGCGCCACGGCCCCCCCAAAAGACCCCCCACCACCCTAACTGGGCGCCCGCTGCCGCCGCCGTCTCCTCCAGTACAAGGCCGCCTGGCCGCCTCCCCTCCTCCCTGCTGCCGCCACCAGTACAAGGACGCCTGGCCGGGGCGCAGGTGATGACGGGGCTCGCCTGCCCTCTGCCTCCCCTCTCGGGGGGGGGAGGAGGCAGAGGCAGCATGGTTGCCACCACTGCCAGTGCAGAGTGCCCAGCCGGGGTGCAGGAGGCAGTGACGGGGCTCGCCTGCCCTCCCCTTTCGGGAGGGGAGGAGGTGGGGGCGGCATGGCGGCGGCCAGCGGGAACTCACTGCTGCCACCTCCAGGCCCCACTGGGAGGTTGGCATCTGTGCCCCGCCTAGGGCGCAGAAACACCTCCAGCCGCGGCCCTGCTCCCAGGTCTCTTGCTCTTTTCTGCCGCTACAGACAGAATAACATGGCTACCTGCCTTGATCTATCTTGAAGGAAGTTTTGCTCACAAAAGCTTATAGCCTGTACTGGGTCTTTAAGGTGCTTGAAAAGTACTGGGTTCGACACACGATTAGCGATCAGCTCATGCTTTATTGTGAATCAGCTCAAACTAAGAACATAAGTGGTTAGTGATCCGCTCATGTTTTATTGTGAATCAGCTCAAACTAAAGACAACGCCAGTGGGACCGAAGCCCTGCTTAAACCCGTGCCCACCCCACCCCCACCCCCCAGACACCCACTACCCGTGAGAGGCTATTTACAGAGGTGCTCCTGGTTGATGGGTTCCTCCCTGGATCCTGGCAGTCCGTTGCCATGAGTTCCCAAGCTGGGTCAGTCGATGTCGGGCCCCGGACATAACAGTGCCAGACTCCGATTTCATTCTCTCTGCATAAAATCTGACTTGGGGCTGCGGTGCTGAGGGAGGAACTTCACTTTTCCCTCCTGTGGGGGCTCTCCCGATCAGAACTGTGTCCAACTCCCCCCCCCCAAAGCTGCTGTTAGCCTGGGTGGGGAATAGCGTTGCCAGATGGGGACTTGGGTTGCCATCTCCAGGTTGGGAAACTCCTGGAGATTTGGGGGGGGGTGGAGGAGCCTGGGGAGGACAGGGTCCTCAGAGGGGTACGGTGCCAGAGAGTTCCCCCCGCAAAGCACCCATTTTCTCCAGGGGATCCGATCTCTGTAGTCTGGAGATGAGCTGCAGTTCCAGGGGATTCCCAGGTCCCTCCTGGAGGCTGCTGGCATCCCTAGGGGTAAAATATATAGATATGATATTTATTTATTTAATTATTTATTTATTTTGCACTTTGCTGTATCCTTTAGCCTCTGTTCTGCATCGTGCATTTCTTCTCCTGTTCTTTCGGTTCCGCTTTCCTGTCTTCCTCTGCCTCTGTCCGCATCCCTCTTGTCCGGCCTCTCCTCGCCTTTAGCAGGTCCTCGGGCATCCAGCATCTCCCACTTGTGTCTTCTCCCCTTTAAAGTATCGCCCCCCCCCAAGCCCCCATTTTCTCCCAGCGCTTTCCGTGTCTGTTTTTATTATGTTAATTCCCCTTCCTGAGCAACTGCGCCTCTCCGCTTTCTCTCTCTCTCTGGACTTCTCCCTCCCTTTCCTTCGTTTCCTTCCCCCTCTCCTCCTTTCAGGTTTGATTGTCAGACTGCTGCGTGTGGGGTCCGCGTCTCACTTACACACAGCAGTTAACTTTCCTCTGATTGCTCAGTAAAAGCGTTTATTATGTATTACACCACGGACACTAAAACGGAGACTGCAGAGAAGAAAAATCTGGAGAATCCCAGCCACTGTCCAGACATTCCTCGTTTATTTCCAGGGGAGAATGAAGCCCCGGCTTCAGGTTTTGTTTGCTGAAATCAATTGAATACAAAAAAGCCCTGATGGATCATGCCCTCTTTCGTGTGTATGTGTGCCTGGAAGTCATGGCTGACTTCTGGCGGCCCCTAGTGGGGCTTGGGCATTTCAGAGAGGTGGTTTGCTATTGCCTGCCTTTGCATCCCAGCCCTGAAATCCCTTGGAGGTCTCCCATTCAGATACTAGCCAGGGTCAACCCTGCTTCGCTTCTGGGCTACCCTGGGTTACCCAAGTTCAGGGCACTGGCTATATATTATATGTAGCCATTAGATATATACGCTGTGAATAAAACTTTGTGGGTCTTCAAGGCGCCGCCGGACTGAAACGTTTAGGACCAGCTGACGTTTCTGAACCGTTTTCAAAGGCAACCCCGCGAAGACCGCATGAAAGTAACCCTAACCTGGACGTGATGAGAGCGCGGATCGCTATTTGTGTCAGCGAATGTGGCGGAAGGATACAGTAAATATAAACCTCTTAAAACTTCCTAAAATCCAGCTTCTTTCGTTTCGCAGCGAGGGTAACCTGGCTACGAAGCAAGTGGTTTTCCTCCAGAGGCCCGCGATGTGGACTCCAGCCGCCCAGACACCCGAGGTAAGGACCCTCATCGCCAGTGTTCCCTCTAAGCTGAGTCAGTGTGAGCCAGCTCACAGTGTTTTAGCCTCTGGCTCACACATCCTTGTCTCGGCTCAGGAAGGGAGGGCTCCAGGGCAAACAAATCGACGCAGCAGCCTAATCGTTCGCTCACAACTTTAATGCCAGGAGAGCTCACCATTTAGAATTTTTGCTCACAAGATTCCACAGCTTAGAGGGAGCACTGGTCATCGGTATTATCCATTGCCTTTGAAACCTGGGTTTCCTTCGGTCACGGAATCCACGGTGCCATGCGTATGGGCCCTAAGAGGCCTCCCGTCCAGACACTGATCAGACCCCCATAGGTAAAATATCTGCTAAGGGTGCCCACTTCCAGGTGGGACCAGGGGATCCCCCGGAATTACAGCTCATCTCAAGACTCCAGAGATCAGTTCCCCTGGAGTAAAAAGGGATGCTTTGGGAGGGTGGACTCTCTGGCATTGTGCCCCACTGAGGTCCCTGTCCTCCCCGGGCTCCATCCCCAAATCTTCAGGAGTTTCCCAACCTGGATCTGGCCACCCTACCCCCTCATCCCCCTGCCAGTGGCCGGGGGGGACCTGGGAACCCTGATGTCTGCATTAATTGGCCCAAACCACTCAGAGAGTAGACGTCAGATGGGGAAGCACACCTGTACATTAACCCCTCGGCTCTTAACAGTCGTATTTGGAGTTGTGTAGAGAGGGCTGCGGTGGCTCAGTGGTTAAGACGCTGAACTGCAGACCGGAAGGTCGGTAGTTCAGCAGTTCGAGACCCGAGTGCCGCGTGACAGAGTGAGCTCCCATCTCTGGCCCCAGCTCCTACCAACCTAGCAGTTCGAAAGCAAGAAACTGCAAGTAGATAAATAGGTACCGCTTCGGTGGGAAGGGAACAGCGTTCCGTGTGCCTCGGTGTCTGGTCATGCCAGCCACATGACCACGGAAACGTCTTCGGACAGCGCTGGCTCTTTGGCTTGGAAACGGAGATGAGCACCACAACCCTAGAGTCGGGTTTGACTGGCTTTCGAGCCATGGAAGCCTTTACCTTTACCTTTTAGAGAGGCAGACCCCGCTTCTCAAACGAGAGCGTGAAAAGCAAACACTGTATTTAACGGGCCCAGATCGCTTTGTCCGGCTTCTCTCTCCCCTCCTCCTCTGGTCTCCTGTGTGTTTCCTGTTCCACCAAGAGGCTAATGGGCCGGGCAGACAGGACAAAAATTCCAGCTATTCCCCCCCACCGCCCCCAACCCCTCAGATGTGGCTGAATCGTCTGGAAACCAAGACCTCTGGCGGGCTCTTCCCATCCAGGCCAGCCACACAAGTCCTGCCCAGAGCTCCGGGAGCAAAAGAAAGAGCTTCATTCTGGCCAGCAGGACCCGCGGTGCCGGTTTCCCTCTCTCTCTCTCTCTCTCTCTCCCCCTTCTCCACAAGAAGGGACATATTGTGCGGAGTTGCGTAAGTACTCCGATGAGCTCGGAGACAGACTATTACCCGTTTCCTCACCAGGGGAGGGGGGAAAGGCATTAAAAATAAAGGGCTCAGAATAGCTCGTGCAGTTGCTGACCTGGGATGACCCTCTGTCCAGCTGGGCCACTTCCCTGGGAGAAGCGCAGAAACCGCACTGACCGCGGCACAGCTGCTGGAGCAGGGGGTGGTGGCGACTGCGGCGGGGGGCTGGGCGGGGGGTTGGGGACCTGGCCTCCAGTAACCCTCTGGCCATGGAGCCACGGTGAGCCAAGGCCCGTCTTGCTAACACTTGGCCTTTCCAAGTCCCCCCCCACATGTGGATCCCTGCAAAGGTCACCTCTGGTAGCCAGCACTCCTTCAGGTCTTTTTATCAAGCGGTGTGTAGAAGGGACCCTAAGAGTTGGACCATAAGGAAGGCCGAGCGCCGAAGAATAGATGCTTTCGAATTCTGGTGCTGGAGGAGACTCTTGAGAGTTCCCTGGGCCACAAGGAGATCAGAATCAGTCCATCCTAAAAGAAATCAACCCTGACTGTTCCCTGGAAGGCCAGATCCTGAAGATGAAGCTCAAATACTTTGGCCACCAAATGAGAAGGGAGCCCTCACTGGAGAAGACCCTGATGCTGGGAAAGATTGAAGGTCAAAGAAGAAGGGGACGGCAAAGGATGAGATGGTTAGACAGTGTTACCGATGCAACGAACGTGAAATTGAGCAAACTCCAGAGCACTATGGAAGACAGTGGGGCCTGGCGTGATGTGGCCCATGGGGTTGCTGAGAGTCCGACTCGACTGGGCGACTGAACAACAACAAAAAGTGTAGAAGAGAGAGAGAGAAGAGATTGGATTTATACTCTGCCCTTCATTCGGAGTCTCAGAGCGGCTTACAATCTCCTTTCCCTCCCCGTCCCCACAACAGACACCCTGTGAGGTAGGTGGGGCGGAGAGAGCTCTCTCGAGAACTGCCCTTGAGAGAACAGCTCTGGAAGAACTTGTGACAGACCCAAGGTCATGCCAGCAGCTGCACGTGGAGAAGTTGGGGGATCAAACCCGGTTCTCCCAGATTTGAGTCCGCGCTCCTAACCACTGCACCGAACTGTAGGCTCAGGAGGCACCCTTGGCCTCTGCCACCCCAAGACCTTCCAGAAGCACCCGGTCCAAATCTTGGAACGTCACCATTTCCATCCCCTCTAATACCAGCCTGCTGTCTGTAAATTTCACTGTGCTGGCGTCACAATTGAGGACAGACCCTTCCCCAACCCGCCCACGCGTGTATCATTTACACTCTCGCAGTTTGGCTCCATGATGCGATCACAGGTGAAGAAGGTAGCAACTCACACCCACACCCAAAAAAGGCATGCGTAAATACAGCAGGAAGTCTGTTTGATGGAGCAGTCTAGGAATCCAGCTCCTAACCTATTTAGCTGGGGATTTTTTTTGGGGGGGGGCAGTGCCTGGGGAGGGCGGAGAGCCCAGCAGGGATACGATGCCACGGAGTCTGCCCGCCCCAGCTGCCGTTTCCACCTGGGAAGTGATGCCCGTAGGCTGAAGGTCATGGTTTTAGGTGATCTTCCTAAAAGGTAGAACAACATTCGACTCCAGTGGCACCTTTTAGACCAACAAAGTTTTATTCTAGGTATAAGATTTCATGTGCAGGCACACTTCTTCAGATACATTGAAACAGAAGTCACCAGCCACTACGTATAGGTAGAGGGCGGGAAGGGTGTTGCCAGAAAGGACTAATTAGGGTCAAGATGCATACGTAATTGAGCAGTAAATATAGCTAAGGTTGGATTAAGGCTATGGGTAAGACCTGTGAATAGCAGCAGATTAGCACAGCATAATAAATAGTTTGCAAACGTGAGAACTAAGCGACTTAGCATGTGTAGCGAGATAGGAAACTGATATCTCTGTTAAGCCCTGGGGGTTCCATTACCCTGAGTGTTGTAACAACTTGTAACTCAGCAATCTCCTATTCTAGTCGGTTTCTGAGATTCCTTTGCAATAGAACAGCTACTCTGAGGTACTTTGCTGCCTCAGACCAACACGCCTGCCCACCTCAATCTTCCTAAAAGGTTGTTGAGATTTGGAACTCCTTCCTGCTCGATAGTTATCCACTTTCTCCCCTCCCCCAGCCCACCCACTGTTTATTCCCCCCACTGCTTTAACCCTTCCAGTTTGGTGTAGTGGTTAAGTGCGCGGACTCTAATCTGGGAGAACTGGGTTCGATTCCCCACTCCTCCACTTGCACCTGGCTGGATGACCTTGGGCAAGCTGTAATTCTGATAAGGCAAGCCACAGTTCTGGCACAGCTGTTCTTAAAAAAGAGCAGTTTCTGTCAAGAGCTCTCTCAGCCCCACCTACCTCACAGGGTGTCTGTTGTAGGGTGGGGAAGGGAAAGGAGTTTGTAAGTCGCTCCGAGACACCTTTGGGTAGTGAAGGGCGGGGTATAAATCCAATCTCTTCCTTCTTCTTCTTCCCTCTTCAGAACACAGGCAAGCGCTCTTGAAAAGAGAATCACAGACGGGTTTGGAATTCTGCATTCACATTTCTTTATTATTTTCACCTGGTGGATTTTTTTTTAAAAAAACAAGACTTTTCAACTCCAGGAAATCAAGTGTGAGTTTGAGAAAGAAAAGCTGAAAAATGAAGAATAAGAGGAAATGTTGACTCCTGGGAAAAGGAAGGGAGGTTGACGAAGGGTGGCGGGGGAGATGCGGAGGCCTGTTTGAATAAGCGAGCCTTTTCGAGGAAACGTGCAAAACAACAATTCAGACTGTTTGAGGAAGGAGACTGTCCGCGGCACCTGGGTCTGCCTTCTGGCTGGCATTTTTCAAGTTTCCTTTCACACATTCCCGCAGCATCCTTTTGTTTTCAACAGAGCAGGCCTGCCTAGCAACGTGACCCACCCCAGTAAAATTCAGCATCACAGTGTTCCCTCTAAGCTGAGTTGGTGTGAGCTAGCTCACAGTTTTTTAGCCTCCAGCTCACACATTTCTGCCTTAGCTCAGGAAGGAGGGCTCCAGAGCAAAATAATTTAAACAGCAGCCAAATCGCTCGCTCGCAACTTTAATGCCAGTAGCTCGCAAGACTCCCCAGCTTAGAAGGAGCATTGATCCTAATCCTGTATGGAACCCGCCAGCAGACCCAGTTCCAGGGTTCAGCACGGCCAGCTCCCACAATCCACCATCCCCTGGGGGACACTAGAAGCCCCAAGCACCAAGAATACAGAGCCTCACTTGCCCCAGACTGAGAGTTCCTATCTATAACTTGTGGCTAATAGCCACTGATGGACCTCTGCTCCAGATGTTTATCCAATTCCCTCTTATAAGAACATAAGAGAAGCCAATGTTGGGTCAGGCCAGTGGCCCATCCAGTCCAGCACTCTGTGTCACACAGTGGCCAAAAATACCAGGTGCCATCAGGAGGTCCAGCAGTGGGGCCAGGACACTAGAAGCCCTCCCACTGTTGACCCCCTCCCCAAGCACCAAGAATGGCTCCAGTGACACAAAGTGTTGAACTGGATGAGCCATTGGCCTGACCCAGCATTGGCTTCTCTTATGTTCTTATAGTTTGAACTCTTGGTCAGGGGCAACGGATGCACTGTATTCTTGGTGCTGGGGGGCTTCTAGTGTCCTGGCCCCACTGGAGGACCTCCTGATGGCACCCGGTATTTTTGGCCACTGTGTAACCCAGAGTGTTGGACTGGATGGGCCATTGGCCTGACCCAGCATTGGCTTCTCTTATGTTCTTATAGATGGAACTCTTGGTCTGGGGCAACTGATGATCTGTATTCTTGGTGTTTGGGTGGAGCAACAGTGGGAGGGCTTCTAGTGTCCTGGCCCCACTGGTAGACCTTTTGATGGCACCTGGTATTTTTGGCCACTGTGTGACAAAGTGTTGGGCTGGATGGGCCATTGGCTTGATCCAACATTGGCTTCTCTTATGTTCTTATAGATGGAACTCTTTGTTTGGGGCAAGTGATGCTCTGTATTCTTGGTGCTTGGGGGGGGGGGCAACAGTGGGAGGGCTTCTAGTGTCCTGGCCCCACTGCTGGACCTCCTGATGGCACATGGTATTTTTGGCCCCTGTGTGACGCAGAGTCTTGGACTGGATAGGGCATTGGCCTGATCCAACACTGGCTTCTCTTATGTTGTTATAACTGTCGTGGGACCCTAAGACGCTGGCCCTGGAAGCCACACTCATCTTTCTTTGCCCCTCACAGCGAATAGAGCAGGAAGGTTTCTTCTCTCTCTTGTGCCGCCTGGCCTCTAGTTTTGCATCCCAAAATAGGTACCGGTCGAAAGCGTTCCAGCGAGTCCTCCGGAAAAGACAAAACAAAAAAACCCTCTTTAAAAACAGGAGGGTTTCTGTGTGACTGAAATGTGAAGCGTGCAGGAGGGGAGGCCTTCCCTGACGAGCTGGAAACCCACAAGAAAAGCAAAGTTCATCCTGAAACCCCAAAGAGACTCAATGTGTTACGTCTCTCGTGGCGGCAGGGGCCGGTTTCGGACACATTTGGTGCCACAGGGTCGGGGTGAAGTATTTATAATTACGGCGACGGGACTGGAATCTATGCAAAATGGACCGAAGCTTTAATTGCAGGCGATAATCACCCTCGCCCCAATTAGTTGCTCACCATAAGCGAGGGGTCTGGCCCGGCCACAAAAGAGCCGCTATTCTTCCCTGCGCCAGTTTCCATGAAAGAGAGCACTTCAGAGGGCTCTGCGTTCCAGCTGGTAGCCAAATTAAGGGAAACGCCGTTTACATCGAGATCTTTCATAATACCGAGGGGGGTCCTTGCTCCAACGCAGCAGAAGGGAACTTCATTGGTATTCAGCTTGCTACGTAAAACATCCTCCAACAAACATACCCTGAAAATGGAAATCCAGCACGAACACACCAGTCTTTGAGAACATCGGAAAAGCCCTGCTGGATGTCAGAACCCTGGAGCAATAAGTTCCCAACCACAGTCATTCTGAGAATAAAAGTTTATTGAGACATTGAAGGTAGAAGAGATTGGATTTGTTGTTGTTGTTGTTCAGTCGCACAGTCGAGTCCGACTCTTCGCGACCCCATGGACCAGATTACGCCAGGCCCTCCTGTCTTCCGCTGTCCGCTGAAGTCTGCTCAATTTCATGTTCGTTGCATCGATGACACTGTCTAACCATCTCATCCTTTGCCGTCCCCTTCTTCTTTGACCTTCAATCTTTCCCAGCATCAGGGTCTTCTCCAGTGAATGCTCCCTTCTCATTTGGTGGCCAAAGTATTTGAGCTTCAGCTTCAGGATCTGGCCTTCAAGGGAACAGTCAGGGTTGATTTCTTTTAGGATTGACTGATTTGATCTCCTTGCAGTCCAAGGGACTCTCAAGAGTCTTCTCCAGCACCATAGTTCAAAAGAATCTATTCTTCGGCGCTCAGCCTTCCTTATAGTCCAACTCTCGCAGCCATACATTACTACGGGGAATACCATTGCTTTGACCATGCGGACTTTTGTTGGCAAGGTGATGTCTCTGCTTTTTATCATGCTGTTTAGGTTTGCCATCGCTTTCCTCCCAAGGAGCAGGCGTCTTTTAATTTCATGGCTGCAGTCACCATCTGCAGTGATCTGGGATCCTAGGAACGTGAAGTCTGTCACTACTTCTACGACTTCCCCTTCTATTTGCCAAGGAGTGATGGGGCCAGATGCCATGATCTTAGTTTTTTTGATGTTGAGCTTCAAGCCCACTTTTGCACTTTCCTCTTTCACCCTGAGCAAGAGGCTCTTTAGGTCCTCTTCACTTTCTGCCATCAGAGTGGTATCGTCTGCATATCTGAGGTTATTGATCTTTTCCCCAGCAATCTTAACTCCAGCTTGTGATTCATCCAGGCCAGCATTTCGCATGATGTACTCTGCATATAAATTAAATAAGCAAGGTGACAATATACATCCTTGTCGTACTCCTTTTCCTATGCTAAACCAATCAGTTGTTCCATATCCGGTTCTAACTGTTGCTTCTTGACCCTTATACAGGTTTCTCAGGAGACAGGTGAGGTGGTCTGGTACTCCCATCTCTTTAAGAACCTGCCATAATTTATTGTGATCCACACAATCAAAGGCTTTAGCATAGTCAATAAAGCAGAAGTAGATGTTTTTCTGGTACTCTCTTGCTTTCTCCATAATCCAGCGAATGTTGGCAATTTGATCTCTAGTTCCTCTACCTCTTCGAAACCCAGCTTGTACTTCTGGCAGTTCTCTATCCACGTACTGTTGGAGCCTAGCTTGTAGGATTTTGAGCATGACCTTGCTAGCGTGTGAAATGAGTGCAATTGTGCGATAGTTTGAACATTCTTTGACGTTGCCCTTCTTTGGGATTGGAATGTAAACTGACCTTTTCCAATCCTGTGGCCACTGTTGTGTTTTCCAAATTTGTTGGCAAATTGAGTGCAGCACTTTAACAGCATCTTCTTTTAAGACTTTGAATAACTCAGCTGGGATACCATCACCTCCACTAGCTTTGTTGTTAGTAATGCTTTCTAAGGCCCATTTAACTTCGCTTTCCAGGATGTCTGGCTCGAGGTCAGTGATTATACCATCGTGGTTGTCAAGGACATCGAGGTCCTTCTTGTATAGTTCTTCTGTGTATTCTTGCCATCTTTTCCTAATCTCTTCTGCTTCTGTTAGGTCCCTACCGTTTTTGTCCTTTATCATGGCCAGCTTTGCATGGAACGTTCCCTTGATTTCTCCAATTTTCTTGAAGAGATCTCTAGTCCTTCCCAATCTATTGTTTTCCTCTATTACTCTGCATTGTTCATTCAGGAAAGCCTCCTTATCTCTCCTTGCTGTTCTCTGGAAATCTTCATTAAATTGGGCAAATCTTTCCTTATCCCCATTGCCTTTAGCTTTCCTTCTTTCCTCTGCTATGTGTAAAGCCTCATCAGACAGCCACTTTGCTTTTTTGCATTTCTTTTTCTTTAGGATGGCAGTGAGTGCTGCCTCCTTTACAATGTCACGGACCTCTGTCCATAGTTCTTCAGGCACTCTGTCTATCAAATCTAGTCCCTTAAACCTATTCTTCACCTCTACTGTATATTCATCGGGGATGTGATCTAGGTCAAATCTGAATGGCCTTGTGGTCTTCCCAACTTTCTTCAATTTAAGTCTGAATTTTGCAATGAGTAGCTCATGATCTGAGCCACAGTCAGCTCCAGGTCTTGTTTTTACTGACTGGATAGAGCTTCTCCATCTTTAACTGCAAATTATATAGTCAATCTGATTTCGGTGTTGCCCATCTGGTGATGTCCATGTGTAGAGACGCCTCTTAGGTTGTTGGAAAAGGGTGTTTGCTATGACCAGCGTGTTCTCTTGACAAAACTCTGTTAGCCTTTGCCCTGCTTCATTTTGTTCTCCAAGGCCAAATTTGTCTGTTATTCCGGTTACCTTTTGATTTCCTACTTTAGCATTCCAGTCCCCTATATGATGATGAGGACATCCTTTTTTGGTGTTAGTTCTACGAGCTGTTGTAGGTCTTCGTAGAACTGGTCCACTTCAGCCTCTTCTGCAGCAGTGGTTGGGGCATAGACTTGGATTACTGTGATATTGAATGGTTTGCCTTGGATTCGGACCGAGATCATTCTGTCATTTTTGAGATTGTATCCCAATACTGCCTTTCTCACTCTCTTGTTGACTATAAAGGCCACACCATTTTTTCTACGGGATTCCTGGCCACAGTAGTAGATATAATGGTCTTCTGAGTTAAATTCGCCCATTCCTGTCCACTTTAGTTCACTGATTCCCAAGATGTCGATGTTCATTCTTGCCATCTCATTTTTGACCACGTCAAGCTTACCTTGATTCATAGATCTTACATTCCAGGTTCCTATGCAGTATTGTTCTTTGCAGCATCGAACTTTCCTTTCACCGTCAGACACATCCACAACTGAGCGTCCTTTCGGCTTTGGCCCAGCCGCTTCACTCTTTCTGGGGTTACTCGTACTTGCCCTCTGCTCTTCCTCAGTAGCATATTGGACACCTTCCAACCTGAGGGGCTCATCTTCCGGCGTCATATCTTTTAGCCTTTTGTTACTGTCCATGGGGTTTTCTTGGCAAAGATACTGGAGTGGGTTGCCATTTCCTTCTCCAGGGGATCACGCTTGGTCTGAGTTCTCTGCTATGGCCTGTCCGTCCTGGGTGGCCCTCCACGGCATAGCCCACAGCCTCATCGAACCACGCAAGCCCCCTCGCCACGACAAGGCAGTGATCCATGAGGGAGAGATTGGATTTATACCCTGCCTTTCCCTCGGAGTCTCTGAGCGGCTTACAAACTCCTTTCCATTCCCCGCCACACAACAGACACCCCTGTGAGGTAGGTGGGGCTGAGAGAGCCCTTTCGAGGACTGCCCTTTCAAGGACAGCTCATGTCAGAACTGTGGCTTGCCCAAGGTCATCCAGCCAGGTGTGAGTGGAGGAGCGGGGAATCAAGCCCGGTTCTCCCAGATTAGAGTCCGCGCACTTAACCACCACACCAAACTCTTTTAACGTTTTTGTTAGGACTAACCCAGAAGCAGGCGAAGCCCCCCCTAACATTCTAATGGCTTAGAGCCAGTCACACTAAAGGTAGGAGCTAAGGTTCATTATTCCCAAGAGGAAGGTGACACTGGGAGCGCTAGGTCACATCACTACTTTTAGGGAGCCAGGAAAGAGCAGGCAGCTAAGCAAACACATATGAAAGTGAACCTTCCAGGCATCTAATTCAAGAGGGAATTAGATAAACATCTGGAGCAGAGGTCCTTCAGTGGCTATTAGCCACAGGGTATAGATGGGAACTCTCAGTCTGGGGCAGGTGATGCACTCTATCCTTGGTGCTGGAGGGGGCAACAGTGGGAAGGGGCTTCTAGTGCCCTGGCCCCACTGCTGGACCTCCTGAGGGCACCTGGTATATTTTGGCCGCTGTGTGACAGAGTGTTGGACTAGATGGGCCATTGGCCTGATTCAACATTGGCTTCTCTGATGTTCTTATGTCTCCCCATCACCCGTGGCAACCAAACCCGACGCAGCGGGTGGGTCAACTACTGGATCAGGCCAATAGTCCATGTAGTCCAGCATCCGGTCTCACACCAGTTCCTCTGGACAGCCGACAACAGGGCAGAGAGGCCGAGGGCTTCCCCCGGTGCTGCCTCCTGGCTGGGATTCGGAGGCTTAGGCCCACTGCACACAAATACCTTACTGCAGATTTTCAGAGCACGAAGCCTTCAGTCTTGACTTCGGATTCTGTGCCTGCCTTACGCACTATTCTTTTCCCTCTGGCATTCATTCCGCAGCTACAGTTTTTAAAATGCACTTTACTAAACTGGGGTGGGACATCACTTGTGATGTGTGGGGGATGGCATCCAAAGTTCTTTAAAAAAATTACACAGTTGCCCTATCACAGCTGCACAGTAGCGTCCAGCAAGCGCCTTCCGTTTAAATCCTCATGGTTCAGGTCTTGCTCATGCATTTTAGCATTAGTTCCTTGAATGAAAGGGAACAGGCAGAAACATAGGCAAAGGGGGGGGAACAATGTTGAAACTGACCAGACTTTTTTTTTTTTAAACTGACAAGCAGCTGTAAAGAGCCAGCTTGGTGTAGTGGTTAAGTGCCCGGACTCTAATCTGGGAGAACCGGGTTTGATTCCCCATTCTTCCACTTGCAGCTGCTGGATGACCTTGGGCAAGCCATAGTTCTTTCAGAGCTGTTCTCTCAAGAGCAGTTCTCAGTCAGAACTCCCTCAGCTGCATCTACCTCATCAAAGGATGGCTGTTGTGGGGAGGGGAAGGGAAAGGAGTTCGTGAGCTGCTCTGAGACTCCTTTGGGTAGTGAAGGGCAGGGTAGAAATCCAATCTCCTCCTCCTCTTCTTTTCTTCTAAGGTCCCCTTTTATGAGGGGATTCTCTGCTGTGTTATTGGCCACTGTGAAAAATAGGAAAGAGTTGCACAATCTCATAATATGGGGGAACATGTTGAGTGTACAGAATGAATGTACAGAATGACAATGACACTGGCATTGCTAGCTGTGCTCGTTGGCAGTGTGTGTGTGCATGTGCGCCTGTGCAACTCCCCCGCACTTTGCACAGGGCTCTAATTTGCGTGGAGGAGTCCTCTAGCAGAACCTCTGGAGAGCTGTTTTAGTCTTGTGCCATTTAATTGGAAAAAAAACCCTGGGGGTGTTGTTTTTGCTGATGTCCCAGCACAGCTGCACAGTAACTCTAATTTCCTGCCCTTCCTTGCAGATTTTCATGGTTCTCTCTTTGTGATTCTCTAATTTGATCCTGCACACTGATCATGATTGTGGCAGTTTTTTAAAGCCTCTGCTGTGCCCATTGTACTCAGTCCTCCAAACAGATCGATCCTAAGCGGTTCTTAAGTTTGGTGGTTTGCAGGAGGTCCATGTGGCTCAACTGCCATCTCTTTGTTAGACTTATGGAGACTGCCAAAATGCCCCCCCCAACTTTGTTCACTAAAGCATTAAATGAAAAAATGTTTTCAGAGCTTTAGGCTTCCCATCCCTGCGTCTGTCTCTCTTTACATATCATGTCAATTTCATTCTGCACTGACAATCCCCCCCCCATTTTGTTTGCATGCAGCACTGAAATCCTTTTTTGTTTTTGGGCACTGGGGACACTGCTGTTTGCCTCCTCTCTGGTCCCCTTTTCAAGTCAATATCAGCAGGGAGCTAAATCTCATGCAGCTCCTTTTAAACTTCCTCCCCGTTGTTTGATTTTTTTTTTACTCCAGCAAGCTGAGACTAGCGATAGTGTCATATTGTTAGACTCATGCCACTTGTAAAAACAAATTTAAAATGAGGGGGAAATTGAGCTTGTACAGCAATGAAGTGTGGAGGATGGCGGAAGGTGCAGAGTGGGTGGAACAACCTCGATGTAGGCAGGGGAATGACCTTTGAGGGGTGAGGGAGAAATCCAAGGGAATCTGCATGCTTTTAAATTACCTTTGGCTTGGAAGCAAAACAAGGGGACAATCAGCACAAAAGCACTCTTGGGAAACCCAGGGAAAAAGCAACCAGAAAACGAACTGAATGCTGATGGGAGGAAAATCAATGCAGAATGACAAAGAAAACCCAATGGACGTACACCAAAAGCAAAGGAAAACACCCATATATAATAGCCTTAGTGCCTCTGAATGTGGAGGTTCCCCTCAGTCACCAAGGCTAGTAGCCAGTGATAGACTCTATCCATGACTCTAATCCCCTTTGAAAACTGTTTATTCCTGTGGCCATCACGACATCCTCTGGCAGTGAATTTCACAATTTAGTCACTCTTCAGTTTGTTCCGAATGCTCACCTTCTCTTTAGTCACCGTTTAGATTATATTTCTCTCATTAGGAAAATCCCACTACGAATTTCAGGTTTGGACTGGACCGTCTACTTATCCATACTGAAATGTATTCTGCTTCTCGGAAATTTTCAGTTAGAGAAGTGAACCAGGTAGCAGCACTGGAAGGGACTCAGCACTGGATGATTGTTTACTTCTTTAATATTGCACCTCCCCAAAGCGAGCTGCAGCTGTCAAGCCGTTCCCGAGGTTCTAAGGTTTTGAATTACAATGAAATAAGAGGGATGCCTTCTGCATCCCGACAACTGTAGAGGTCAAACAGTTGGTGATCCCACTGCAGGACTGGTGGATACAGAATATTTAAATGGAGAATCACAAGTGCTTCCTTATCCTGCATGCGTCAAAGATTTATCACTCACTTTTAGATTTGACTTGGGCAGAAGTGGTTTTATTTACATCACAATTTCACTGCGGCAAGCATCCACTCGCGTCCATCAATTTTAAGCAACACTGTTAAATAAGGAGAAAAGGTAGCACTTAAAGGTGCAATTGGACTCTTGCTGTTTCCTACTGCTAGGTTTCCCTTGCTCGAAAGCCAGTCAAATCCGACTCTTGGGATGCGGGGCTCATCTCCGTTTCCAAGCCAAAGAGCCGACGCTGTCCAAAGACGTTTCCATGGTCCTGTGGCCGGCATGACTAGACGCCGAGGTGCACGAAATGCTGTTACCTTCCCGCCAAAGCGGTACCTATTTATCTACTTGCAATTTTTTGCTTTCGAACTGCTAGGTTGGCAGGAGCTGGGGCCAGAGACTGGAGCTCACTCCGTCATGCGGCAGTCGGGTCTCAAACTGCTGAACTACCGACCTTCCAGAACCATAAAAAATTTCTCTAGCTCCTCAAAGGTCCATTCTAGAGCCCAATCCCATGCCCGTGGCATAGCTCTGAACACGTCCACACTCCACACCCTTCTTCCACAGCCCAGCCCTTATCGCAAGCCCCAGAGCCTATCAGCCTCGCTTCATCAAATCTTGGGCATCGCTGCGACAGTGTTGGGCACGGAAACTGCTTAGCACAGAATCCCTTCGAGCCTCCTTGCGCACGAAGGGGCTCTTCAGCCGCTTTGGAAGTTGGCTCTGCCTTGTATGAGCCACGCCAGGGAGGAGGAAGTGCTTGCCAGACTCGCCTCGAGGTTTAACCGTGAACAATAAATGGCAGCTTATAAACACGAATTTAGAGTCCAGTGGGGCACCTCTAAGACCAACAGAGTTTTATTCAAGGTGCAAGCTTCCGTCTGTACGCACACTTTGTCAGACGATGAAATGGAATTACGTAGCGTAGTTGTATATATAGAGAGTGTCTTGTTAAATTAGCACGCAAAATAGTGAAGGTATTTTTTTAACCAATCAAAAGCGTGACAAGCTGGGTTTCCGCTGATCATCTGTTTCGGTTCAACAGGGGGGACACACAACATAAGTAATAGGGGTCACTTCGCAGAAAAAGATGTGCAGCAGCTCATTAGCATAACTCATCAGCATAACTTATTTGCATGTGCCACACCCCCTGACAAAGGGCAGGCATGCAAGCATGCCTGGGTTTCCCGCCTGAGAAGATCGGGCAGGGAACCCAGGCATTGAAACAACCCGTCTCCCACTTTCCCTCCCCTCTCTGAGTTTCTCTGTAGTAGCAGAGAAGCTCAGATCGGGCAGGGAGGAGGAGGAGGAGGCATGCTTCCATGCCTGCCCTTCCCTTCCCCAGCCAGCCTGCCGTGGTGGGCTGCCTGGAGAAGCAAAGGGCAGGCGTGCAAGCATGCCTGGGTTCCCTACTCCTGGGCTTGTTACTCCCGGAACGCCATTCCTGCCCGTTCCCCCTCGAAATGACCCCTGGTAATAAATATAACACTGCCGTTGAAGACGCTCCATCATGCTAACCCGTAAAACGCCGCAGATATTCGTTCTGTGCTCCACAGCCCACGAGCCCTTCCGAATTTTCCAGTTCCGTACTAAAAGCTCCCTTTGTGTTTCAGAAGAAATCTGCCAAGCCGCTCCGAGAGGAAAAGGGCAAAGTTCCAGGCAGAAGCGTCGGGGCGGACCTGTCGATCCTGCCCCCTGCAGAGAAGACGCAGCCAGCGGACGAGTTCCATCTGTCTCCGCCCACCCCGTGTTGGGCCAAGGAAGGAGGCGTGCCGCATGCCAGCTTCCCGGGATTCAGCAGCAGCGACGGCCTGCTCAGGGAACTGGAGGAGGGACAGTTTGAGCAGGAAGCCACGCAAGTCACTTGCATGTGACCAGTGGCTCGACCGGAAGGACCTGTACATAATTCAACAAACTGTAAAAACAGAGCTTACACGTTCATATACCAGCAAGGACACGTAACCATCAGCTTTTCCTTAGCCAAATATACGCGGTCTCCCCCTCACTCCTCGGCAGCCGTGTTAACAGAAAAACAGTCGTCTTTTATAATACTTAGCAGAAGGGTTAACCGAGTCGGGTCGACTTTATTGGGATATTACATTCCCAGAACAGCACCGAGTGCCTTCGATGGCGACGATCTCAGTGATGCTTCCGACAACCGGGGAAGGGAAAACGGCAAGGTGGGTATTGATTTCTGCACAATTGGAAAACGTAAAGCTTTCTATGATGAGGCGTGGGAACAGCACACGAGCATTTCCCCGACGTGCTATTATAAACGATGCGTGGCTGAAGGGGGAAAAATTAAGGTGTAAATGAAGAACCAGATGCCGCCTTTTAAGTTGCAAATTTTAACTCTACTCCTGCTTGAGCCTAGAACTCAGAGAGAGCGAACGTATTAAAAGAAATCCTATATGCGGTCTTGAGACTGTTGTGTTTGTGCTATCCGTAAATGTCGGGACATGGTCAGCATTGGAATACTGAGGAGTTTGAACACAATGCCTCTATTCTGCTTCGATATCCTGGAGATGCCTGAGGAACGGATATATACATTTGTCCCATACCAAGTTAAGACCATTGTGCAACAGTGATGATGATGATATTGGATTTTTACCCCGCCCAAAGGAGTCTCAGAGCGGTTTACAATCTCCTTCCCTTCCTCTCCCCACAACAGACACCCTGTGAGGTAGGTGAGGCTGAGAGAGCTCTCTAGAGGACTGCCCTTGAGAGAACAGCTCTGAGAGAACTTTGACAGACCCAGGGTCACCCAGCTGGCTGCATGTGGAGGAGTGGGGAATCAAAGCCGGTTCTCCCAGATTAGAGTCCACGCTGCTAACCACTACACCAAGCTGGCTCCCTCGACAGCTCGCTCTCTATCCAAGGTTAAGGAAAAAATCTTTCCCAGGGTTACCTGGCAAAAGGAGATATGGAGGCCTTGATCCAGAGATGTTCTGCAGGCAAGGGACACGCTCCGCTCCCTAACAACATACCCAGCATAGGCCTACGCTGAACCCTAATCCCATAGATCTACACCAATGCTCCCTCTAAGCTGTGGAGTCCTGTGAGCAAAAATTCTACTTTGTGAGCTACTGGCATTAAAGCTGTGATTTTGGCTGCTGCATAAATTAGTTTGCCCTGGAGCCCTCCTTCCTAAGACAGAAATGTGACTGAGCTCACACCAACTCAGCTTAGAGGGAACACTGGTCTACACTACCCATCTTTGCCGATCTGGTGCCAGCACAGGGAGCGCCCCCAGTGCCTTCCTAGCAGGAGTGATGTTGCTTTGCCGGGACTTGCTAATTTGGGGGGAGCCCTGTATCAAGCGTTGCCAAAGCACAGGATCCCAGACAGATAGATGCATGCAGGAAATGATCCACTCAGCCAAAAAAGGATCAGAATCTATATATCTGTTTCCCAAGCGTGCCCCTTAAATCCATAGGTCGGGGCCACGCATGCCCAAATTTCTCTGCAAACCTGGATGCCCCTTCCCCCCAAGTTTGCAGGAAAATCTGAAATCTTAAAAAATTTAGGCAGGGGGGTTAATTACTCCAAAAGTAAAATAGCATTGTCTGTGCATGCACAGAGAACACATGTACTCTTGAGGGTCCAGCTGCTCCTGCAGAGAGGCTTTAGGCCTGACCACAGCAGCGGGGAATGCCAGGAGAGGCTCCGGGCTAGAGAAGGCAGTGGGGTAGAAAGAGAAGATGAGATTGGATTCATACCCCACCCTTCACTCGGAGTCTCAGAGTGGCTTACAAATTCCTTGCCCTTCTCCTCCCCACAACAGATACCCTGCGAGGTAGGTGGGGCTGAGAGGGCTCCCTCGAGGACTGCCCTTGAGAAAACAACTCTGAGAGAACTGTGGCTTGCCCAAGATCATCCAGCAGCTGCCAGTGGAGGAGTGGGGAATCAAACTCAGTCCTTCCAGATTAGAGTCTTCTGCTCTTAACCACTACACCAAACTGGCTCTTAAGGAGAAAACTTACACAGAAGGGGTGAAGGGAGAAAGGGGGAGATGAGAGAAGATTAATAGATAAGGGTTGGTGGCAGAAAGAGAGGAGGGAACTTTGACAAAGCGGGAAGGGGAAGGAAGCAAAGGTGGGGGAATGCCCCCTCCCAGTAGGTTTCTTGTGGGTCCCCATTTTTATCTGTATAATTTAGCATGAAGAGCATCGTAAATTGTCCAAAAAAATATAACCACATGTGACTCTTTCATGTAGTCAGTGACGGTATTAAAGCTATCCAGCTAAGCTTAGCTGTCCCAGATGGATTCCTCCGCTTTTGATACTGCACCAATCAAAAATATTGAGCGCTAAGCAAAGTTCGAAACTCCTGTACGTCCAAGTCCTTTGGAAGTAAGCAGCTTTAAAAGGTCTGGTTGGGATAAACGTAAAGTCTTTCCACAGAACTTAGATTTCCCCCCCCCTTAGTTGCTGAAAACAGTCCCAATCTCTTCTGATTTCCTTATACCTCAAGCCAGAATCTTATCGCAGCATCTTCCACATATTTATTTGGCCATGAGTCCCAATTAGTTCAGTGGCCGTTACCACCAAAAGTCCGTGTCCACAGGATAATAGCCGTAGTTCCATCACTGACTTCAGGAGATTTTCAAGGAGGAAGAATGGAGTTCCTGATTGGAAAGGAAGGAAGCCACAGTAATAGCGAACTAAAATTATGCTTGTTTCATGGATCTTATCTCTTACACCCTTGGGACAGACAGTTGGCTAGCAACCAGTGCAGCGGAGGAGAGTCCCACCAAACCCCCGCTGACTTACGGTGACCCTATCGGGTTACTAAGGCAAGAGATGGACAGAGGTGGTTCCGCCATCACCTGCCTCCATGTAGCGATCCTGGCCTTCCTTGGTGGTCTCCCATCCAAGTTCTCACCAGGACTGATCCTGCTGAGCTTCCAAGATAATAATAATATCTTTCGATTTATTAATCGCTCAATCCTGCAGAGCTGCTGGCTCTAAGCGATTTACAGTTACACATTAACAAGGGACTAACAATGATTCATAGGGGTAAGGGAGGACAACGTATAAATCTTTAAATCGCACACGTTTGCAGCCGACGGGGATTTTGTTCAGCTGTAGACTCAGACATGTTCCAGACGGCATTCACTCGGCTTGGCTTGATGACGAGATCTGGCTAGCCTGGGCCATCCAGGTCAGGGCGATAATGAGGATAAGGGCCGGTAAATGGAATGGAGTAAAAACAGGACCGAAGGGGAAACCTTCACACACAACTTTCAGTACTGGAATGCAGGCGATGGTGTTCCCAACAGCAAAGGTTCTGAAGGAACGGCTAGACTAGAGTTAAATATGGTTTTGTTTTTTTAATGCGTAAAGGCCATTTTAGAGTTTCATCATGTCAGTTGTGGGGTTCAAATAAGTAGGCAGCCTGAGGAAATGTAATACACCGCTTACATGGAGTCACAGCATTCCTGAATAGAGGTCCATCCAGGGCTGTTAGCCACAAGGCATCGATAGGAACTCTTGGCCTGGGGCAAGGGATGCTCTGTATTTTTGGTGCTTGGAGGGGGCAACAGTGGGAGGGCTTCTAGTGTCCTGGCCCCACCGCTGGACCTCCGGATGGCACCTGGTATTTTTGGCCACTGCGTGACACAGAGTGTTGGACTGGATGGGCCATTGGCCTGATTCAACATTGGCTTATCTTATGTTCACAATACTGGGTGAAGCAGGCTTGAAGAATGGTGGGCTTCCTGTACCCAAAACAGAAGTGATTTTAGCAATCTCGAGCCACATTCTCCTGTAGAGCTGTACCAGTGTTCCCTCTAAGCTGAGTTAGTGTGAGCTAGCTCAGTTTTTTAGCCTCCGGCTCACACATTTTTGCCTTAGCTCAGGAGGAATGGCTCCAGAGCAGAGTAATTTATGCAGTAGCCAAAATTGCTCACTCACAACTTTTAATGCCAGCAGCTCACAAAGTACAGGTTTTTGCTCATGAGACTCCACAGCTCCATAGAGGGAACATGATCTGTACCCCTTCAACTCAATGCAAAACCTCATAATTTGAATTTAGAACCAATCAAAACGAGTGATTTCAGCTTCTGTCCTTCGTAGTCCCGCCCCTCCCCATCTCATAGCTTGGATGCCAACTCCTGGAAGATCTTTCTCACAAATCAGTGTTGCTGATGAATCTTCCCCAGGGTTTGTTTTGTTTTGACCAGCTCACTTACAGGAACTTTGTGTGTGTGTGTGTGTGTGTGTAAATAACACGTTTTCTTCCTTTCACCGGAGATGGGAGAACTGCTATTTTGAAGAAATACTTTATAAAACAACTTCAGTAGAGCAAGCGGATGCACTGGGTGGGGTGTAGAAGGCCGGAGGGGCTCTGTTCTGCGCGCACACCTGCGCCACCAACAACCATGTCCCTCTGCGTGCCTCGGGGACCCTCCAGATCAGCCAAAAGGTACATCCTTTCCCCTCTGTCCTGGCTTACCGTTTCCTCTTTGACGGCTCAAATCATAGGAGCAATGGGGCGAAAGACTGTTATGCCTTTTGAAATACATTCAAAGGCTGTCAAACGTAGACGTCCAGTCAACATACTGCCCTCTGGAGATACCACCAGTGTTCCCTCTAAGCTGAGTTAGTGTGAGCTAGGTCACAGTGTTTTAGCCTCCGGCTCACACATTTTTGTCTTCACTCAGAAAGGATGAGTTCCAGAGTGAATTAACTGATGCAGCAGCCAAATCGCTCGCTCACAACTTTAACGCCAGTGGCTCACAAAACAGAATTTTTGCTCACAAGTCTCCACAGCTTAGAGGGAGCATAACCCTCACGTTGACATTTGCGCTCCGAACCTTCTGCACCTGTAACCCAAACACCCCATCGCAGTTTTGTCCCCAAACATACTTTGGATCTCAGGAGAAAGTGTCCCTCTTGGATACAGTGAAATAAAAACACGGAATACGTACAAACTCTGGGGAAGAGTTAAAAAAAAGGGAGAATCATTTCGCAAAACAGACTGGTATGGAAAAAGAAAAGAAAAATTTAATTGCAACCTCTACTTTGTACAGTTGTAATTCCAAAGACAAACACAGCTCAAGTTTTTCTATAATGCAGGATGTTAAGTTAAACCCTCAATATATTTTACCATACAAAGTCAATAGTTCACTGAAGCTTTACGGACGTTCCAGAGAGAATCAGGCAGGCACATACTTTGCAAACATGTTATCAGAGGTACTCGGAGTCAGCAGCGTTAAGCAAAGCGTCACAAGCAGCGTCCTGTTGAGGCCGTTCACCGGACTTGGATTACACAGAGTCAAGTTTTACAGTGCAGCAGAATCAGAATCATTAGCAAAAAACAAGACCGACTACTTTTAGAGGCATTTAGCTGGGAAACGGAGATCGTTTACCGTTTCCCTGCCGAGTCAAGCGCTGCACATTGTCACTCTTTCCCCTGATCGACTCATCCTGACTGGGGGGGGGAGGGGACTACACTGGAACCGCCAGTTGGGGTAACGCCACATGTATCCTGCCACCTCCAAAACGCAATTCCTTAGCCATGCGCTCTGAGGTACTAACCGATGCTGTGTCACCCAAGGTAAGCCTCAGCTGCGCATGGATGCCATGGCGACACGCTGTTGCTAAGACCACATCCGATGTGAGGACCCTGTTGACCATTAAGACCGTTTCAAAACTGAAAATAAGAGCCGCCAAGGGGGGGGGCCTGGATGAGAAATCTGGAGAATTTGTGGGTCAGTCCTCCACGCAACTCCACCAGTCCCAGCCCCAGTCAAGTCTGCGGGCTTGTGCCACGACCCTCCGAAGGTCTAAGTCTCTTCCTAGCCCCTCACTTTCCCACTTCCCTTTATGTCCAGGTAGCAAAGTTGCTAAAGCTGCGCCCAGTTGGTCATCCCTTATATGCAGTTAAGGCATGTCCGCTGTGTGTTCTGAAACAGAAGTAGGACTGTGACAAATAAATTAGATTTGTTTATTCCCGGCTCATGGAGTAACCCTACAAAGGAAACAAAACGGAGTAAAGCTAGCTTTGGCCCGTTACAGCTGAAGCGTATCTACCCGGAGAGACAGAAAAGGGGCATTGGTTAAGACATCAACTTTAGAGAGTTAAAACATCTCACCAAGTCCCACTTAAATATACAAAGATCAGTAGTGCTTTCGGATTTTGGCATTCATGTCTATCTGATTTAGCCGAGCATTCGACATCCTTTCTCAAAAATAGGTTCTGCAGCCATCTGAGATAGTTCAACCTACACCACTCTGCACACTCACAGAACCTCGGCGATGACGCCAACCTGCCAATGCCATTTAAAGACACATTTAAAGAAGGAATTGAGGGGCAAAACCCTATTACTGGGACAGAAAAGCAGAGATGTTATTTTTAAGGGGTGGACAAAGAGAGGGCCAATTCCAGTTGCACACAATGCAATGGGTCAATTCAAGCTTCTAAGAATATGGAGCTCTTTTGCTACAAACGAGTGAGGTTATCTTCGCACGCACCGCTGTAGTGTTTACATGAACATCTAAGCGAGGTATAGTCTGTAAGCCATTACTCTAAATAATGCACAGGCATACGCCACAGAGCATTTCACTGGAGGCAAGAGGGGAAACACATTGGTTTTATCCGCCAGGGAGAGGCGCAGTTAGAGACAGGGTGGAGGAGAACCTTTGCCTTCGGGGGACAAGCTTTTTTGAGACGCACAAGCCTCCGCCAAGACAAAAAGGCAAGTCCAGAAAGAAACAAATAGATCTAGGGTACGCTTTTGGCAACATAATTTTTTAAAAATATTATCCTTTTGGTATTAATACTGTAATAATGGAATATTTGGATACACACATATTACTATAGTTTAGCACTACAGATGCGCACACCCAAAAGCAAAAAAAATCTAGGAACTAAGATAAGGATAATGTCTATAAAATACAGAATTGGACTTCGACGGACTTGCAGTTTTCCGTAACTAAAACGTCAGACCGAGAATTAAAGGTTAAAAATTCCAAACTTCATTAGTACAAGAAGCTTCAACTTATTAGACTGAAATTGGACAAGATTTGAAGATTGTGATCCAATGATTGTTTAGCAGCAATTTTTTTTTCAGAACTGTAAATTCTTTTTATTAACAGGCAGTATAAACAGATAACTCTAATTTTATTTAAAAACCATGACTGCCACAATGAAGAATATACAGTTCACGAATAACTTAAACCATATCCCATATTAAGAGGAAACGCACACAGCATACAAAAGGTTTACTAACCAGAGCGCTAAGGATACATGATTGAAGTTTCTAAAATGATATATACAGTACATTGTGTTAATTGTGTGTTCGTTACAGTCCACGATCCCCATCATGCCTCACTTTCGCCAGAAACCGAATTCTGTACCTCCTCTTCTAAGATCGGGACAATCAGGTTGTCCTTGGACATCAGGTTGTATTTCATCACAAATTTGGTAAACCGGTGACACAAGAAGGTTTCGTTCTGGGGAAAGAAAGGGAATCAGATGGATGACGTGTTTGAAACAACACTTCGAAAGGGGAGAACTTAATTACTCAGGACCACTGTGTACATTACAGTTTCTTACCCAAACTCCCAAGCAGTGTTCCCTCTAAGCTGAGTTAGTGTGAGCTAGCTCACAGTTTTCTAGCCTCTGGCTCACACATTTCTGTCTCGGCTCAGGAAGGAGGGCTTCAGAGCAAACTAATTTATGCAGTAGCCAAATCGCCCGCTCACAACTTTAATGCTGGTAGCTCCCAAAGTAGAATTTTTGCTCGCAGGACTCCACAGCTGAGAGGGAGCTCTGCCTCCAAGTATATCGTACCCTGCCCCCCTTTGAACCCCGCAATGCATACAGCCCAAGGTGCGCCATCGAGATGCTTGCTAAATCTCCCTACCGCTGCAGCTCTTCTAGGTCACAAAAGCAGGGAGCCCCCCAGCACCTGCAGATGGCCAAATACGTCTGGTGAGCCACATGCAGCCCAAAGAATAACTTAAGGGCAATGTTTCGTTACAGTATATACACAGAGACTCTACATAAGCAACTGCCGCGCATAGGAAGCAGACCGTTACCATCCAATGTTCATCTAAATGATTGCTTAGTACGTAAAAAGGGGGCTGACTTATGCTTCCAGCTCACAGGAAAGTTCATACGACTTCTGTGCTGTCACACGGTGGCCAAAAAGTTGGACTAGATGGGCCATTGGCCTGATCCAACATTTGGCTTCTCTTGTGTTCATAAGAAAGGCCATTCACGTTTGCTTTCAGATCTGACACACTTGAGACGTTTCCTTTTCCGCCCCACTTGCCTATTCATGGCTGAATTCCCAAGAGGCACCAAAGCAGAGCCGATCCGCCTCATTTCCAACCTCCCCTCCTGTTTCTAGATCCATGCACAGCACAGCCCTGAGTGTTGTGACCAAAGTATATTTGGGAGGTGGCATGAACAGCCTTGTGAAGAAAGCACACGTTCCTCAACAGTCCTCCCAAACATGCTGGTGACCTCTAAGAAGAGCCCTGCAAAAGCTCAGTCTAGCACTAAGTTAAAGCAATCATCAGACCAGTGAAGGTCCATCTACTGGATCAGACCAGTGAAGGTCCATCTACTGGATCAAACCAGTGAAGGTCCATCTACTCCAGCATCCTGTCTCATGCAGTGGCCAACCAACTCCACTGGACGGCCAACAACAGGGCAGAGAGGCCGAGGCCTTCCCCTGATAAGAACATCAGAAGAGCCCTGCTGGGTCAGACCAGTGGTCCATCTAGTCCAGCCTCCCGTCTCACACAGTGGCCGACCAGTTCCTCTAGAAGGTTCAACAACAGGGCACAGAGGCTGAGGCCTTCCCCTGAGAAGAACATAAGAAGAGTCCTGCTGGATCTGACCAATGGTCCATCAAGTCCAGCCTCCTGTCTCACACAGTGGCCAACCAGTTCCTCTGGAGGGCCAGCAACAGGGCAAGGAGGCTGAGGCCTTCCCCTGATAAGAATATCAGAAGAGCCCTTGTTGGGTCAGACCAGTGGTCCATCTAGTCCAGCATCCTCTCTCAACCAGTTCCTCTGGACGGCCAAGAACAGGGCTGAGAGGCCGAGGCCTCCCCCTGATGTAGCCTCCAAGCTCTGGGATTCAGAGAATCAGTGCCTCTGAATGTGGAGGTTCCCCTCTCTCACCACAGCTAGTAGCCACTGACAGACTTATCCTACATTACTCTATCTGTTAAAAACATAAGGACACTTACCTCATATTCGTCAAATATTTGACGGTGATGAAAATACGCATGTGAAAATATTCTGTAAATCCTACGGCAGACTGATCCTAGTTTGGCTACGGAGGATTCCTTTATGCTAACTCTGGAAGAATTAAAAACAAACATTTTACCCAGGATCCTGTATCCTGTTTTGACTTAATGGTCTACTACATTTTTTTAAAAATCAAGAACAGTAGATAATGTTGTTGATTTTTTTATAGCAAAAATTAATTTTCATCAGACATGCTCTAAATTTTGCATACTTTTTGGGAACCAATTGTGGATACTTAATACGTCCCAATACATCAGGGCCCTGGACACAATACCGCCACCGACAGCCTGAGTTTTGCCAACACTAAAATCTAACACCGACTGCGTTTACCAGTATGTTGACACTACTTTGCCTTCACCATTGAGACTTAAATTGTTTACTTGCACCTCATGTTGTTGTTTTTAAGATTTTAATGCCTTTAATTATATTGCTGTTTTTATCTATTGCATATATATAAGCCGCCCTGAGGGGCTTACATATTGAATAAAATAAATAAATTAAATACATAAAAAGGCAGAAAGCCTTGGCGCTTTTACCTGCTGGGAAAATATTTATTGCTATTCAGAAGACATGCCGCTCCGTCCAGCGTGTGCCTGGTGTAGTCTATGGCAGGACACTAAAAAAGAATGAAAGGTAAGAAGCTTTTGTTAGACTAAAGGTAGCACTGTCATCTCTGATCACTGTAGGCACCCCCGTGCCCCCCACTATCCCATTGAGGCGTTAGAACGCTCACAGCGACCTTTCCAACAGCAACACTCTTTCGCTGGAGAGCCGGAATAGGACATTATTTCTTAAAGCAGAGGTTAAAACTTTTATTTTCCCAGAAGGATGCACCATCGCCAACTAACCTGCACCAGACCCATAGCTACGATGGGGGTTTGGGGTGGAGCCCACCCCAGACAGTCCCCACCACCCTGGGAGGATATCGACCCTCACCCAGACCTCCCTCACCCCCGGGCACTGCGCTGGCAGGGAGGCTGGGAAAGGAAATGGAAGCCACACTGTCACTTCCGGTCAGTTTCACTCCCACCCCCCCCAAGGAAGGGCTGTTAAACTTAACAACTGATCCCAGGGGAGGGAAACTGACCAGAAGCCACTTCTCTTTCCTTCCCCAGCCTCCCTGCTGTGGGGGGGGGGGAGCCGAGAGGA
The DNA here is from genome assembly GCA_029375565.1 of Gekko gecko. Classification (NCBI taxonomy): domain Eukaryota; kingdom Metazoa; phylum Chordata; class Lepidosauria; order Squamata; family Gekkonidae; genus Gekko; species Gekko gecko. The sequence continues at coordinate 835,121 of JAPDNY010000003.1, read as the reverse complement.
GGAGAGGGAGGGGAGAGAGAGGGAGGGAGGGAGGGAGAGAGGGGGGGGAGAGAGGAGAGAGGGAGAGAGAGAGGGGGCAGAGAGGGAGGGAGAGAGGGAGAGAGAGAGAGAGGGAGAGAGGGAGAGAAGTCATGCCTTCTGCCTCTCTCTTTTCTTCACTATCCCGTTTAATCTAATCAAGTCCGTCCACCCACACTCCCTGTTTCCCCTGCCCCACCAGCCAAAACCTCTGGCTACGGGGCTAACCGGCACTTATTCTGTTTCTGCCCTGAGCTGGAGGGGCCAGACCAGCCCCATCGCATCAGATCTCAGAAGCTAAGCAGGGTCGGCTCTGGCTGGTATTTGGGAGGACACCTCCAAGGAAGTCTAGGGTGGTGATGCAGAGGCAGGCAATGGCAAACCACCTCTGAACATCTCTTGCCTTGCGAACCCCACCAGGGGTTGCCGTAAGTCAGCTGGGACTTGACAGCACTTCCCAGCGCCATCAATATTCCCTCTAAGCTGTGGGATCCTGTGAGCAAGAATCCCACTCTGTGAGCTTCTGGCGTTAAAGCTGCGAGGGAGCAATTTGGTTCCTGTGTAAATTAAGTTTGCTCTGGAGCCCTCCTTCCTGAGCGGAGACGAAAAAGTGTGAGCCGGAGGCTGAAAAACTCTGAGCTGGCTCACACTAAACTCAGCTTAGAGGGAACACTGACCACCCTCCAGTCTCTATCCAGCAGCTGCAAAATCTCCCTCCCCACACACACACACCATCTGCCTCACAACAGCCTTATGGGTAGGTCAGGCTAAGAGAGGCTCACTGGCCCAAGGTCCCCCAGTCAAGTCTTCATGGCTGGGGTGGGGAGGGGAGACGAACCGGAGTCTCCCCCTACCCTCTCCTAGCACACTAACGACCACACCCCCATCGGCTTTCATCACAGCTACACACACACACTCACAAGGAAGCAGGCCCCACTGCCTGTGCCTGGGGTCACAGCCTCCGTAACACAACCTCTGCTATGTCAGCCTCGGCCTATCAAAGAACAGCACAACCCAACGCGACAAACTTGTAGCTCTTTCCAAAGGAGAGTTCCTTATCTTAAACCAGGGGTCCCCAACCTTTTCTAGCGCACACCAAGTGCTTCGAGGAAGTGGGTGGACCCAGGGCGGGGCTTTTGCCTAGCAGGGCTTCTGATTGGCTGTGCAGGTGTTGTTTTTTTAAATGCTGCTTTGGCAGCAGCGGCTGCCATGGCACAAGAATCTACACTGTGTTAGTAAGCCGTGGTCATCCTTTTGTGGCTGGGTCCACCTCCTGTGGCAGCCATTTTGTTGCTGCGCCCACTGCGGGGGTTTCGGGATTCTCATTTCAGACACCTTCAATCGCCTTCTCACAATACAAGAACTGGAGGGCACTCGATGAAATTAAGGAGCGGTAGGTTTGGAACCGATAAAAGGAAGTATTCTCTTCACCCAAAGAGTAATTGACATGTGGAATTCGCTGCTACAGAAAGTGGTGGCAACCACAACCACAGACAGCTTCAAGATAAACACATAGAGCAGAGGTCCATCAGTGGCCATTGGCCACAAAGAATAGCTAGAACACTCTACCTCTGGCGGTGGTGCTCTGTATTCTTGGGGCCTGGGGAGGGCAACAGTGGGAGGGCTTCTGGAGTTCTGGCCCCTGTGTGACACAGAGTGTTGGACTGGATGGACCACTGGCCTGATCCAACATGGCTTCTCTTGTGTTGTCATGTCTGGTGCAGTGATGCTCTGTATTCTTGGGGCTTGGGGGGCAACAGTGGGAGGGCTTCTGGAGTTCTGGCCCCGTTGGTGGGCCTCCTGATGGCATTTGGGTTTTGGCCCGTGTGACACAGAGTGTTGGACTGGATGGGCCACTGGCCTGATCCAACATGGCTTCTCTTGTGTTGTCATGTCTGGTGCAGTGATGCTCTGTATTCTTGGTGCTTGGGGGCAACAGTGGGAGGGCTTCTGGAGTTCTGGCCCCGCTGGTGGACCTCCTGATGGCCCCTGGGTTTTGGCCACTGTGTGACACAGAGTGTTGGACTGGATGGGCCATTGTTCTGATCCAACATGGCTTCCTTTGTGTTCTTAACACTGAAAGCATTTCCCTGTAGATTTGATGACAAAGGATAGAGCTCTGAGTGAATCAAAGTGACGTAGATTTCCTCGGCCATACCTCCAGTCTTTTAGCTGTTCCTTCAGCTCACACTTGTTCTGGAGTGGTCAGAGATATTCCTTATCAAAGCTGTGCGTGTCAGTACAGAACCTGCAGTGCTAGATGTTCTTCTCGCTTCCCACTCACAGATGCCCAGGATTGGCACCACAGTTACACTTGTCTGGGAATCAGCCTTGCTGACTGCAGAGGGGTGAACTTCTCAGGAGACAAGCAGTAGGCAGGGCTGCGAGTCATCGCGACGGGCCTCCTCCTCTTCCTGGAGCTTTGGGACTTTTGTGCGCCCTTTGGTATGGCCCATCACGTCTCCTGAGCATCATCTGCCTGAACCAGGACACTGTTTCAGTTCCGAGTCACGATGCTTAGTAGGCTGGCACTGGAAAGGATTATGTCTTTATTTGGAAATGCACGAATACAAAGTGAGCTGGAAATTCTAGGTCCAAGGAGCCTCTTCTATAGGCCTGTTTCCTATAGCCAGACAGAAGCAAGGTGGCAATGTGCGTCTGGTAACCACCAAGCAGGCCTACGCAAAAGGAAGGTCACTCTTCCATCGTTCAAACACAGTCTGCATCAGAGTCCACAGTTGTTTCCACAACTGTACCTTGCTCTTGTGGAAGGAAGGTGGCACGGTATAGCCAGATATTATTGGATCTCGGAAGCTAAGCAGGGTTGGTCCTGGTTCGTACTTGGATGGGAGACCTCCAAGGAAGGCTTCAGAGGAAGGCAAAAGCGAAAGCCACCTCTGCTTCTCATGTATTTTGAAAGCCCCTTGCTGGGGGTCGCAGTAAGTCGACTACAACTTGACGGCACTTTACACACTCATGCCTTGCTCTTGTAGAAAAACAACAGAGATGTAAAATTTCCGGAAACTTTGAAGCTCGGGAAAAAAACCAGTTTTTTTTCTAATTTTTTAGGGGGAAATGGAAATTTTTGGAAAAATTAAAAAAAAATGCCACATTAGCAATTCTTTTTCCTTTTCCTTTTTAAATTTAGTCTATACTTTCAGGTTTCTTCCAATGCTTTGAGGCCTAGTGAAGCCCGTGTGCCAGTAGACCCACCCACATGCAAAAACAAAACTGAAACCTTTTTCTTTTCTTGTGACAACAGCACCGCCTAGAGGAAGAAATGCATCTTGTTCTTGCACTGGAGAGTTCAGTTTGTAACCTAGGTCTTGCTTGTCCTCAGTGCACAGAAATTAGATTAATCTGATACCATATGTATTTTTTAGAAATGATTTGGAAAATATTTGAACACACTGTCTTAAAATATTTTATATTTTATTTATAAAATAAAACGTCCCATAATCAATTTTTTTGGGAAAAACCCTTTTTCTGAATTTTTCCAGTTTTTCCCCGGGCCTTCACATCTCTAGAAAACAACATGTTAATTTCTGTCATGTATGGTCCAGTCTGCAACTGGAGGCTTGCATGATCAAGATGCCTGATTCCCCCAGGAGTACCTGCTACACAAGCAAGCATGACTAAGGGGCGCTCCCTCAGCTGAGGAAGTCTCCAAGGAAGACTGGACTACGGATGAGAGCAGAAATGGTTTCTAACAGCGTCCAGAGAAAGATAAATCTCCCCTCACCACATGGACACAGACCCCTCTAAAAAAGAAAAATAGTGATAGGGGGAAGGGGAGGACAGAAACAAAGCATCTTGGAATTGTTGAGCTAGGTACAGTCGCTGTCTGAGTCCAGAGTAAGTGTCAATGTCGGTCCAAAGTCACGGTTCTAGGAATCTGGCTAGGTGGAATCATTCAGTCCAGAGTCATACCCAAAAGCAAGCAAGTCCACGATCCAAGTCTAAAGCCAGTCCAAAGGTCACTGGAGCGAAACAGTCAGAAGCGGAGGTTGCAGAGTTCACCAAGTGGTGACTTGTTGCTTCCACATCAAGCAGCCTCCCTTGACTGGCTTTTATAGGCCTCTGCTGGAAGGTCTTTCTTGCAGCCTGGAATTCACTGCCACCAGAGGTGGTGGCAGCTACAAGCATGGATGGCTTCAAGAGGGAATCAGATAAGCACACGGAGCAGAGGTCCATCAGTGGCTATTAGCCTCAAGGTATAGATAGGGACTCTCAGGCTCGAGCAAGTGATGCTCTGTATTCTTGGTGCTTGGGAGGGGGGAAACAGTGGGAGGGGCATCTAGTGTCCTGGCCCCACTGGTGGACCTCCTGATGGCACCTGGTATTTTTGGCCACTGTGTGACAGAGTGTTGGACTAGATGGGCCATTGCCCTGATCCAACATTTGGCTTCTCTTAGGTTCTTAAGAGGGGATTGGATGGATATATGTAGCAGAGGTCCATCAGTGGCTCTTAGCCACAAGGTTTAGATAGGAACTCTCAGGCTGGGGCAAGGGATGCTCTGTATTCTTGGTGCTTGGGGTGGGGAGCAACAGTGGGAGGGCTTCTAGTGTCCTGGCCCCACTGCTGGGCTTCCTGATGGCACCTGGTATTTTTGGCCACTGTGTGACCCAGAGGTTTGGACTGGATGGGCCATTGGCCTGATCCAACATTGGCTTCTCTTATGTTCTTATGTTCAGCCTGGAAGGTGCTGGTGGCTCTGCAACAGCTGACAACTGTGAACTCTGACAAGCCTGCAGTTCGTCTTCTTGCTTGCCGGCTTCTGCTGATTCAGAGTGGGTCTCCTCTCCTCCTGAGGAGTCTTTCCCTCCTGACTGACCCATGACAGGAATGGAGAAACATGACTGCAGGGAAAGGGGAAGCCTAGCTCACGTCTGGTGTCCTCGCCCCTTAGGAGAGCTGTACGAGAACTCATGCAGAGAAACTTGACTCCGTGAACTAAGTCAAACAAACACTTTTTAAGTCATGGCCAGCATGTGCAACCAGATTCAGAGAAAACTGCATGTTCTGCACCTCAACGACAACAGCAGAGATGAGAAGAGGGGGCTGAGCATTGGGGCTTCTGCCGGGATCAGGTACCTCCAAAGAAACTGCACAGCCCCAAGTGTGTCGTCGCTTGCATGGTGTGGCAGGCCGCGAGTCTTTGAGGGAAGGCCCACGCCCGCTCCTCATCACAGATGGCCACAGCCTACCTGACTCAACATCTTCCAGGTTACAGACCAAAAGAGGATAGAAAGTGGCACTTGGGCAAGGACTACTGATTTCTGTGCACAACAAAGACGGCACAGGTATCAGAAGAAAGCGCCTCGATAGCCCCCACCTGGACACCCCCCGTCTTACCTCTTTGGGAGTTTTATGAGCTGCACAAAGGAAAATCCACTGCTCGGTCGCTGTCATCTGCGTGCAGGTATCGGGATGGCATTCCGTCTGGGGAGACATTGGGCAGCAAACAAAGATTAAACCAGGGGAGAAGAACACAAGTCGCTGCCCGTACAACTGCTTCACTGCAAATCACTGCGCCCAACATCAGGATGAAACAGAAAAAGTCTGAACAAAGATAAAGAAAGTCCTGCAGAACAAGAAGTAGGCCTTAACATATACCCTCCCCGCCAGTCAGAAAAGGAAAATTGAGGCTCCACCTTTAAACGGAATATAAGGAAGGAAAAAGTTACCTGAAGTTTAACTGCAAGGCCATTAAGCTCAAGACAGAACTGCCTGAAATTTTAGAAAACAAAATGTTAGATGGTCGCTAGCACTATTCTAGACAGAATTGCCTGAAATTTTAGAAAACAGAAGATTAGATGGCCACTTGTCCTCATTAGAAGACTGCAGACCAGTGCTCCCTCTAAGCTGTGAAGCCTTGTAAGCAAAAATTCTGCTTTGTGAGCTCCTGGCATTGAAGTTGTGAGCAAGTGATTTGGCTACTGCATAAATTAGTTTGCTCTGGAGCCCTCCTTCCTGAGCCAAGACAAAAATCTGTGAGCCGGAGGCGAAAAAACTGTGAGCTAGCTCACACTAACTCAGCTTAGAGGGAACACTGGTGGTGCAGACCAGCTGTTACAGACTTCGGTACTTGAGAATGCCTACTGTATGATATGCAGTGAAGATTTCTGGAATGATGGGGCAAAAGGAAAGCATGCCACATCTCATACGTGAACAAAATTGAAATAATTGCAACTGCCGCAATGAAAGTAAGAATCATCAGCAGGAAATTCCAATTCAGGGCGACAATCTGGACCTAGAACCAGGGCTCTTTTTGTAGCAGGAACTCCTTTGCCTATTAGGCGACAGACCCCTAATGTAGCCAATCCTCCAAGAGCTTACAGTAGCCCCTGGAAGAAGAGCTTTGTAAGCTCTTGGAGGATTGGCTACATTAGGGTGTGTGTCGCCCAATATGCAAAGGAGTTCCTGCGACAAAATGAGCCCTGCCCAGAACAATATACAAGATCTTCTTAAGATCTTTTGTTAAGACGTTAAGATCTTAAATATGTACCCCTTTCTCTAGAGATGGGTAAGGACAGATAAGCATAGGAAGATCTACAAAGACTGTCTCTGCAACAATCTCTTGAAGGTCATCAAAAACAAGGGTCGAGGCAACCACGGTTTGGATTCTACTGTCCGATCTGTCGCTGCCCGCTGGCTCATCCGACACCAGAAACCTTCCACTGACATAAGACACTTTTGTGCTGACCTGACACCATCTTTGCATCGGCGGAAGATGCCGTGTGCTAAAGGTACTCGGAAGCGCCAATGGGAGGTGGCAAAACGGTCGGGCTTAACCCAGGATGCCGTGCTTGCGCCGGAGCTTTTCCAAGTGCCATTCCCACCACCGGATCCTGTTCACTAACCCCACCACGCCTGAGGGTAAGAGGACATTCCACGTGGCATAAGGAGCCACAGCTGGAAGGGGGAAATCAGCCGCCTCTACCTGCACGTGCGGAACAGCAGGGACCTTAACGGTGCCTTGCCGTCTCATAAACAGTATGCTCAGGGCAATGACAAATGAGGACAAGCAGAAACTAAGCGAGCCAACCCCCTTCCGGCCAGAAAATGGCACGCACTTTGGCCCTCCCCACAGGGTTGTAGTGCAATATTTAATTAAAACGTTTTAAACTCTATACTGTCTAAACCAGGGGTGTCAAACATGCGGCGCGGAGAACGAATCAGGCCCCCAGAGGTCTTCTATCAGGCCCGCAATGGAACCGGCTGCCTTCTTCTTCCGGTTCTGCTGCTGCTGCATCATTGCAGGTTTGCAGCTTACAGATACACACCTGAACGGCACACTTGATATGGCAACAGCGCAGACATTTTGATGCCATCATTCAGAGCAAGAGGCGTCAGTGATCAGACACGGTTAAATAAACAAAATATTGCAGAGAGTGCTCATGTTTTAAGCACGCTTTTATTTCAAGTAAAAAAACCCAAACCCTTTGTTGTTTGTGTACTTTATAAAGTTTACATCTCCGCAACCCGGCATTACATTTTATGACACATGCACGGCCTGGCCTGACAAGGTCTCATTCATGTCAGATCCGGCCCTTGTAACCAATGAGTTCGACACCCCTGGTCTAAACATGCAAGAACTAACTATTAAGACATCACGCAGCACAAAGTGAAACTGCAGAACTCGCTGCCACAGGGTGGGGTGAGGGTCCCCAACTTGAAAGGCTTTAAAAGGGGAGGGGACAGTTCCGGAGGACGGGGCTATTGGTGGCTGGTGGCCGTGATGGGGATCCACTCCCTCCAGTACCGGAGGCTGTGCGCGCTTCTTTAAATCGGTTGCTGGGGAGCTCGGGTGGAGGATGCAGTTGCATTCATAAGAGCATAAGAGGAGCCAGTGTTGGGTCAGGCCACTGGGCCCATCCAGTCCAACACTCGGTGTCACACAGTGGCCAAAAATACCAGGTGCTGTCAGGAGGTCCAGCACTAGAAGCACCCCCCCACTGTTGCCCCCCTCCAAGCACCAAGAAGGCAGAGCATTTTTGGCCTCTGTGTGTCCCAGAGAGTTGGACTGGATGGGCCACTGGCCTAATCCAACATTGCCTTCTCTTCTGTTCTTATGGTGTTTTGCCTTGTTCCCCAGCAAATATCTTCTCTCCCTTACCCTCTCTCTCCTTTCAACAGAGCCCTGGAGCACGTTCCCTGTTTAGCATCTGAGGTTCACATTCTCTTTTCCCCAGCAACCGTGGGAGTCTCAGGCTTGTGTTCCCAGGGGCATAAGGAACGCCAGTATTTAAGGGCAAGAAGTGACTGGCTACGGTTCTGGGTCACCTTAATTTCTCCCCGCATCGACCATTACCTTAAGTGCTCATACTTCCATACGCCTTCATCCTGCCCTTCCGGAGGCTCGAGAATTTTGTCGATGTTCGAACAGTCCGCCCTGATGTTCTGCTGGATGTACTAGAAGGGGGGAAAACGTACAGCATACAAACATACGGCATGTGGCTATTCTCCCGAAAGGGATCATGGCTGAAGCAAGGACAGAAAGGACAATATTGTAATGCCCCTGGATAGATCTAGGGTGCGGCCTCATTTGGAAGACTGTGTGCAGTTCTGGCCACCATATCTGAGAAAGGACTTTGCGGAGCTAAAAAAGGTACAGAGGAGTGTGACTGGGATAATTAGGAAATTGGAGCACCTCCCCTACGAGGAACGGCTGAAAACTCTGCCGGGACTTTTGTAGTTTAGAAAAGATATGACTAAGGGGGCACACGATAGCAGTTTATAAAATTATGCCTGTGGTAGAGAGAGTTGACAAAGAATTTTTTCTCCCTCTTCCAAAATACTAAAACTCTAGGGCATCCAATGAAGCTAATAGGCTGTAGGTTCAGGATGGAAAAAAGGAAATACCACTTGACACAGAGAGTAATTTAAATGTTGGAATTCACTGCCAGAGGGTGTCGTGATCGCCACAGGAATAAGCAGCTTTCAAAGAGGATTAGATAGATTCGTGGAGGAGTCTGTCAATGGCTACCAGCCCTGGTGACTGAAGGGAACCTCCATATTCAGAGGCACTGATCCTCTGAATCCCAGAGCTTGGAGGCAACATCAGGGGAAGGCTTCGGCCTCTATTCCCTATTGTTGGCCCTTCAGAGGAACTGGTTGGCCAGTGTGGAAGACGGGATGCTGGATTGGATGGACCACTGGTCTGATCCAGCAGGGCCCTCTTATGTTTTTATAGATTAACAGAAAATAGCTCTATCAGTGGCTACTAGCTGTGGTGGCCGAGGGGAACCTCCACATTCAGAGGCACTAATCCTCTGAATCCCAGAGCCAGGAGGCAACCTCAGGGGAAGGCCTCGGCCTTCATGCCCTGTTGTCGGCCCTCCAGAGGAACTGGCTGGCCACTGTGTGAGGCAGGAGGCTGGACTGGATGGACCCTCACTGGTCTGATCCAGCAGGGCTCTTCTCACGTTCCTATGTTCAAAACTGGGTGTGGGGGGGAAATGGTGCCTTTTCACCTCATTGACTCAACTATTATGGGGCAAATGTTCCCACGTTTCTTCTTCTAATCTTCTAAAGGAAAGAAACGACTGCACAAAAATCTAATACAAAAACTGGACAAGGAAGTTTGTCTTCGTGATCCAAAGTTGATTAATGTCAACAAACAGCACAACTATAATTGTGAGAAAGATGGATGAGTTCTAGCGAATGTGGAGTATTGTCTTCTTAGCGTGATAAATGGTGACCGTTACCTAAATGGCCAAAGCTCCTCTTTATGTAAGAAGTAAAAGTATCTTTGTACTTCTTCCATGCACTTGGCTGACACCTTCTAGGGCAACCACAAATGGCAGAACCCAGAAGGGAGCTGTCAAGAGCAGGCAAAGAGAAGGAACGTCAATATAAAATACCTGCTGAACAGCCAGTGTGCTATCCATTTCTTCAAAGGATTCGTCAGGCCAGTTGTAAAAATCCTAAGGGAACAACAAAAAAAGACGTCAAAAAAATTCCAGTCCGCAAAGGTGCATTTCCACAGCAGCATTCCGGAAGACTTGCGTTAAAACAGCAGCGGCGGGATCTTGTGGGGAGCAATTCTTCTTGATGCTCCCTGCCCGCCAGCTATCTCAAGAACTTCCAGTTGCATCAGAAGAAGAGACTGGATTTATACCCCGCCCTTCACTACCCAAAGGAGTCTCAGAGCAGCTTACGAACTCCTTTCCCTTCCCCAACAGACACCCAGTGAGGTAGGTGGGGCTGAGAGAGCTCTGACAGAAACTGCTCTTTTTTTCGAGGACAGCTGTGCCAGAACTATGGCTTGTCCAAGGTCATCCAGCAGGTGCGAGTGGAGGAGTGGGGAATCGAACCCGGTTCTCCCAGATTAGCGCCCGCACACTTAACCACGACACCAGCCAAATGGCCCCAAAGATGATATTCTCCATCCTGCTTCACCGCAAGCCAAATGTATGCGAACACCTATGTGAGACACAGGTAGGTAACTCTGGAGACATAAACAGAGGTGGCTACTGTCAATGCAGCAACATTCCACTGTCCCTACACCCCGCACAGCACTGCGGGTCAGGGCAATGCCCCGAAATGTGACGCTGCCATGACAAAGCAGTTCCTGCATCCCACTCCACGCACTTATTTGCCTGCAGACAAGACAATAGGGGGAATTCATAACCCTGATATTGAAAACATGTCCATGAGATACTTTGGCTGAAAGAATGTTTAATTACTTGAAACGAGTTCCTAATTAATCCAGATATTTCATCCCATACTGGATTCTCCACACAAGCATCGGGCTGTCCAGCTGGACGTCCCAAATTAGGTCTTTAACATGGACATTCCAGACAGGATTTTCCAGACTGGACCCTGCAGACAAGATCTCTTTTTGGAGTAACCAGCTTTATGGATTCTCATTAGAATTAATCTTGATTACTCTTTATATATGGATGCAATTACATGTACTCATTCACCTTGAAAATTTTGGTATGACAGGATAATATTGAAATAATACAATGGATGACAATAACAAGGACACAACTCTAGTCTTAATATTCTTTATTCCACGGGTTTTGTTTGCGCTCCGTCTCACAGTGTTTGGTTCCCATTTCCTATTGCAGACGAGAACAGGGCTGTGGGGGAAGAGAGGGGCTCCCCCACCCCCCAAGCTATGATAACGTTGACTTCAGATCTTTGCCATCACAGAACGTAGGCTGTGCTGTGTTCATTTACATGGGAGTAGGTCCCCACCAGCCTTGACCTGGATGGGCCAGGCTAACCTGATCTGGTCAGATCTCAGAATCTAAGCAGGGTCGGCCCTGGTTAGTATTTGGATGGGAGACCACCAAGGAAGTCTGGGATTGCAATGCAGAGGCAGGTTAACTGTAAGTTAAGAGGCCAGACCGGCCATCACCAGGGCTAGGGCCTTCTCACTTCAATTCCACAGGGCCTGCAAGACGGGAGTTCTTCCGCCAGGCATTTGACCACATTCAACATTAAACTTTGGAGCACGACGGAAGACAGGAGGGCCTGGCGTGATGTGGTCCATGGGGTCGCGAAGAGTCGGACTCGACTGTGCGACTGAACAACAACAAAACATCTTGACATAACTTGGAGCCTCTCTGGGATAGTGTTCATCATCTAAGTCTGTACTAACTGACTGCTGTTATAAAAACACTGGATTATGATTGTCGTCGCGTAGGAATGTACGGATGGATGCACTGCCTTTTGATTTTATGTGTTTTTAAACTGTTTTAACAATTTCACGTAAGCCACCCTGAGCCTACTTCGGCAGGGAGGGCAGGGTATAAATCCAATACAATAAAGAAATAAGTCAGCTGCGGCTCCGTCGCGCGTTCCACGACCACCCCGTCCCTCTGATCTCAGTGAGGCTTGCTTTCAAGTAAACGTGCCAAGACCGGGCTCTCATGCTTGCAATACCAAGCATGTTTCACTTGAAAACAAGTTCAACAGCAGCTATCAGAACTACACCCACAAGCAAATATGCTTGGGTTTGCAATGCAAAAAAGAAAAAGTCCTCAGCTGACATTCCAGGCAATTTAATTTTCTGCACATCGCATTATTCTAGCTGAACAGAAGAATAAGAATCGTGTTCTTTTTAACAAGACCAAAGAAGCGAATACACGGCAAGGAGAGCTCTAGGTGTGTTTTCGCAAGACGAGACTCACAAATAGCCTCGTATTATCTTAAGGAAAAGGGCACAGAAAGAAACCCCATGACATTTACGCTCATGAACCCACACTCCTCCTCTGGGGGCACTGCACTACAGGTATGCCACCCACCGCTGCCCTAAGAGGATGACTCACCGTTTAAAAAAAAAAAATGGATAAAAGGCTGTATTGCTGAAAAAAGAATAAAACCCATAGACTAATGACAGCAGTGATTAAAACCAACAAAGTGATCACTGCCTTCCTACCGCAGAATTTTTTATCGGGGGGGGAGGGAAGTATTTTGTCGTACAGGATGTAACAGACGGTCCAGGAAAAATACCCCCGGCAGCTGTTTCCCGATTAGTTATCCAAGCCTTTATGCTTTTACAATAGAAGGCCCTTTCTAGTTACAAAATTCAAGAGATGTCCTACAGTAACCGTACTGTGAAGGCTTCATACTGGAATGCATCTTCCTAACGCATGCTTCAAAAATGACCCGTCGATTTCCAGCGAAAAGAGAAGATAATGGATTTATACCCCAACCTTCACTCGGAGTCTCAGAGCAGCTTACAATCTCTTTTCCCATCCCCTCCCTACAACAGACACCCTGTGAGGTAGGTGGGGCTGAGAGAGCTCTTTTGAGGACTTGAGAGAACAGCTCTGAGAGAACTTGTGACTGAACCAAGGCCACCCAGCTGGCTGCATGCTGCATGTGGAGGAGTGGGGAATCAAACCCTGTACTCCCAGATTAGAGTCCGCGCCTCTAACCACTACACCAAACAGGCTCCAAACTTGACATCCACAAGATTCAGTTCTGCTCGAGAGTCCGCCTTCACTGTGGCAAACGGAACAGAACCTCTCGATCTTTGCAGTTCACGTCACCTCTGAAAGAATAGGCAGATGGATTGGACGATCAGCTGGAGATCTTGATGTGCCAGTGAGAATAAAGAGTTTTAGAAAATTAATGCCTAGTAATTACCTTGTGATTTTCAAGGTTTCCTATTAAAAAAAAAAGAGACTTAAAGTTCACTAAGTAAAATCTAATCAATGGGTTAACTATTACAACACTTCACATATGAAAACTACCGTTTCTGTCCAGCTGTTTGCTGCATTCTTTCGAACAAGCCACTTAGAAGAAAGGCATCTCAACCTGATTTAAATCAAAATAAGTCACTCTGGGGCATCCGGGAGTCCCAGAACACAGTGTACAATACGTCGTCGTGAATATCCTTTAGTGTAGACAACCTGTCTAGACTGGAAACAACCATCCCAGCTGGGTGTGCACATCTTATTCACGAACACGATTCTGGGAATAAGCTTTTATGTGCATGCACACGTCTTCAGTTAGCTTTGCGTGCCCGCACACGAAAACTTACACCCAGAATTAAACTTTGTGGGTCTTAAAGGTGCCCCTGGACTTTGTTCTATTCACAAGCAGTTCAGCTGCCCCGAAGTAGGCTAGAATTACATACTCCCTGGTCCTGTCCTTAATCACCAAAGGTTCAGAAGTAGGGGGAAGCTCTTATTTGATTGAAGTAAGCGCAACACACCACATGAAACTGCCTTGTACTGAATCAGGTCCGGGGTCCAGCAAGGTCAGTATTGTCTACTCAGACTGGCAGCAGTCCTCCAGGCCTTTTGCGCTACCTACTTATGGTCCTTTTAACTGGAGATGCTGGGGATTGAACCTGGGACCTTCCGCATGCCAAGCAGAGGCTCTGAGCCACAGTCCCGCCCACCAGCACCTATGAGAAGTGCAGAGGGGGTGAAACGAAGAGACACGGGGAATCCCATACGCGTTCCATCCAGTTTTAAGGAAAGGTGCTAAGTCACACACTCTCCAAGTGGGCAAACGAAACCCTAAAAAGGAAACAAAACCTAAATTTGTAATGGAAGTAACGCCAGGCATTCTAATAATCCCAGAGGGCCAGCCACATTCATCCGCTGCAGCAAAATCAAAGCGTGAGTCTGGCCTGTGGCGCTTTGAAGAGTAACGAGAGGTATTTGGGCACGAGATCTGCAAGTCATAGCTCAGTCCGTCGCAGCCGAACTCCTGCTTCCTTTTTTATCACCCGCCGCAGAATCTGGTACGGCGGCCAAACAGCCCGGGGTGTGACGCCTCCTGCTTAAGCCAGGCTGCCATCTGTCAGGCGGGGCCAGGGACATACCTTTCCTCCTCCCCCACCCCGCAACTGAATAGCCAGCCTCAAAGTGTCACTGCTGCGTACAGGGCAGGACAGGTGGCTCCGAACTCTGCAGGCTCCACCCTGGATCATATCCTGGCTTGCACGAAAACCCAGCCCTGCCCATCTGCAGCTGCACGGCTCTCTCGTCGTCTTCCGTGCAGCCAGCCATCAAGTTTCCCCACACACACACACCCATTCTCTTTCCCTGCTCACCCTTCCACCACCACCACCCACAAGGACGTCAGAAGAGCCCTGCTGGATCAGGCCGATAGTCCATCCAGTCCAGCCTCCTGTCTCACACAGAGGCCAGCCAGTTTCTCTGGAGGGCCAACAAACCAGGCATGGAGGCCGAGGCCTTCCCTTGAAAAGAACTTCAGAAGAGCCCTGCTGGATCAGACCAGCGAGGGTCCATCTACTCCAGCATCGTGTCTCACATGGTAGCCAACCAGTTCCTCTAGATAGCCGACAACAGGGCATAGAGGCCGAGGCCTTCCCCCGAAGAACCTAGAGACCTGCAGGATCAGACCGACAGTCCATCCAGTCCAGTGTCCTGTCTCACACAGTGGCCAACCAGCTCCTCTGGAGGGCCAACACACAGGCCGAGGCCTTCCCCTAACGTTTTCTCCAGGCTCTGGGATTCAGAGGTTGACTCACTGCCTCTGAACGTGGAGGTTCCCCTCCGTCACCATGGCTAGGAGCCATTGATAGTTTTCTCCTCCACGGTTCTATCTCATCCCCTTTTAAAACTGTCTGTTCCCGTGGCCATCACAACATCCTCTCACTGTGAAAACTCTGGTCCCCATATTTACTGGACTCACTGCTGATCCCGTAAACAGCAGGGGGTTGGACTAGATGGGCTCTGTGGCCCCTTCCCACTCCCACCACCACCAGTTACAGCTGATGGAGAAAGGGACAAGGCAGAGAGAGAGAGTATCAAATCCTAACAGATGTCCGGCAGTGCCTTAGAGGTGACGAGAGAGTCCAGGTGGCCCAGGGCTCCCAGTTGCCCATCCGGGGGGGGGGGGCAATCAAGATGTGTCCCACCCAGTTTGGAAGGGAAGACGCCAAGTCACCCGCTGCACCCCTCCCCCCTGGAGCAAAGGCAACCCATAAAGGAAACGTGATCCAAAAGCGATCTCTGCATGCCAACTCAGCACCTGCTGCCCTCTCAGGAGCCTTAAATGCCACCCCCATATTCATAATAAGGATGCCAGTCTCCAGGTGGGGCCTGGGGACCCCCCGGAATTAGACGACCACTTTCCAGATTTTTATGGCATTGTGCCCCACTGAGGTCCCTGTCCCCCACCCCCTCAGATCGCCACAAGTTTCTTAACCAGGAGGTGGCAACCCTCCCCCCTCATTCCGGTGGCGGGGGGGAGGGCGAGCACCCCTAGATACCATGGATGGGGGGGGGGCAAGTATTGGCTGTGCCGGGACCAGCCTTGCTGCCTGGAGACAACGCAGCTGCCCCAAAAAAGCTGGAAATCCCGCCTTCCTGTTTTGTCGTCGATTCCCCTTAAGCGCCTTTCTTTCAAAGACCCCTGAGCCCCCCCAAAAACCCCTATCCTCTCCCAAAAAACCCTATCCCCCAAAATACCCTATCCTCCCCTCCAAAAAACCCTATCCCCAAAACCCTCTATCCCCCCCAAAAAGAACCCTATCCTCCCCCCAAAATACCCTATTCTTCCCCCAAAATACCCTATCCTGAAAACCCTCTAACCCCCCAAAAAACCTGTCCTCCCCCCAAAAAACCCTATCCCCCCAAAAACCCCTATCCCCCAAAAAGAACCCTATCCTCCCCCCAAAACCCCCTATCCCCCTCCCAAAAAAACTTATCCGCCCCCCAAAATCCTATCCCCCCAAAAACCCTATCCTCTCTCCAAAATACCCTATCCCCCAAAATACCCTATCCCCCAAACCCTCTAACCCCCCAAAGAGCCTGTCCTCCCCCCCAAAAGAACCCTATCCCCCCAAAAAAGAACCCTATCCTCCCCCCCAAACCCCTATCCCGCTAAAAACCCCTATCCTCCGCCCCAAAATACCCTATCCCCCTCCAAGAACCCCCATCCTCCCCCCCAAACAACCCTAGCCCTCCCAACACCCCCCTCTTCCCGGCCTTTCCCCATCCAGCCCCCCTCCTCTCCTCGGCCGGCCTCCTCCGGATCGCCCCCCCCACCACGCAGGCGGACACGTGACTGGCGTGTCGGGGCATTCCGACGTGCCGCCGCCGACCCCGGCGCCCCCCTCCCCTCCCCGCCGCGGCCCAGCAGGCCTCCCTCCCTCCCTCCCCCGCCCGCCGGCGGGGCTCCTCCTCCTCCTCCTCCTCACCTGGGCCTTGGTGCCCGGCCGGTTCCGCCTCAGCACAGCCGTCCCCTCCGCCATGACCATAGTGACGGCGAGCGGCGCCAGGACCCGGATGCGGCGGCGGCGGCGGCGGCAGCGGCGGAGGAGGAGGAGGAAGAGGCGGCGGCGGGAGCGGCGGCGGCGGCGGCGGCGGAAGAGCGCGAGACGCGACGGCAGCGCCGCGAGACCAGCGTCCCCCGGAGGGAGGGAGGGAGGGAGGGAGGGAGGGCGGGGGAACGGCCGGCAGAGGGTCCGCGTCACGGGTCGCGTCACAGCGGGGGCGGGGCGAGGGGAGGCGGGCGGGCGGGCGGGCAGGCGACGGAAGAGCGGAGTCGGGGAAGGGAGGGAGGAAGGAAGGCGCGAGCGGGCTGAGGAGAAGGGCGGGAAAGCGGCCCTCGTGACGTCGTCGTCGTCGTCAGGGGCGGGGCGACGGGAGTGTCGCGCTCTGCGACTGAGGGGAGGGCGCAGGGGTTGCCAACCTCCCGGGAGGGCCGAGCCACGAGAGGATAAACTGATTCTCCAACCGTTTCCACAAAATGCCCCCTCGACAGGAATCCGTCTAAACGGACTCCTCTTCAGAACATCCATTTCCACACAACACCTTCCCTATGAAGAAAGGTTAAAGCGCTTGGGGCTCTTTAGCTTGGAGAAACGACGGCTGAGGGGTGACATGATCGAGGAGGTTTATAAGATTATGCATGGGATTGAGCAGGTTGAGAACGAGGTGCTTTTCTCCCTTTCTCACAATACAAGAACTCAAGTGGGCACTCCATGAAATTGCTGAACAGTCGGGTTAGAACGGATAAAAGGAAGTCCTTCTTCACCCAAAGAGTGATTCACACGTGGAATTCACTGCCACAGGAGGTGGTGGCAGCTAGAAGCATGGACAGTTTCAAGAGGGAATTAGATAAACATATGGAGCAGAAGTCCATCAGTGGCTATTAGCCACAGGGTATAGATGGGAACTCTCAGTCTAGGGCAGGCGATGCACTCTATTCTTGGTGCTGGAGGGGGCAGCAGTGGGAGGGCTTCTGGTGTCCTGGCCCCACTGCTGGACCTCCTGATGGCACCTGGTATATTTTGGCCGCTGTGTGACAGAGTGTTGGACTAGATGGGCCATTGGCCTGATCCAACATTGGCTTCTCTTCTGTTCTTATCCAGAATTTTCGAAAGAAAAAGGAAATGGGAAACCCCCAAACTGCACAAAAAGGATGAGCTCCGATCACAAGCGCGGAAGCCCAACGAAGCACCGGGGTATCCAGCGGCCTTTCGAGGCAGGAACCGACCTTGGCCCCAGCCTGGCTGCTCTCTAGAGACCCCATCTGGGTGAGGCGTTGGTTTCCCCAGGAGGCTTCGCAACACGAGCATTGATAATCCTTGTTTATATGAATTTTTGCTTAACCTGAAGTCGACGTTGAAAATTACTGCACATTTGATTTATTCATTCATTAGTTAATCGTTTTTTGTGTAATTATATGGGATGGGGTCCACAGGGCCACGAAAAGACTGTGCAACTGAACAATGACATAGGTAGTTAACCACTTTTCTTTTTTTTGGTAAAGAAATTTTATTAACAGGATATTTTAACATGATCCATAATTAAAGACAGTTCTTAAGATATCCTTTTCCACAACTCCCCCCCCTCTTCCAACGATGTTCCGCCCCCTTATCATTTCAGTCAACATTCTGTTACATTAAACACTTATTCAATAATCAAATCTTCATTTTAAACATTTTCCTTTTCTATTTCTCTCTCTTAGGTAACATTTTAAATACAATCCATTTCTTACTATACTTCTAATCTTAATAGTTATCAAAGCAAAGTAACTTATTTTTAACATCCCAGTTCAGTTCTAAGTAGTCTTTAAAGTCTTTCCAATCTGCTAAAAATTCTTGATCTTCTTTTCCATTAAGTTTTTTTGTCAATTTGTCCATTTCTACCATAAAAATCATCTTTATGGTACTTAACCACTTTTCAACCCAAACGCCTTACATCGTTCTGTTCACCTCCGTTTTATGCACAGGACACAACCCTGGGAGGTAGACGAGGCTGAGAGAGTGACTGGTCCAAGGTTACTCCCGGTGTCCCGGTAAGCATTCGTGGCAGCGTGGGGATTCGAACCCAGATCCTAGGCCCAGACTCTAACCAGTGCATCACATTGGCTCAGCCGCCTGCCTCCCCACCCCGCTGTTGCTTGACTGCGCATAAAATGGCTGCATGCCCCAGAGTCTTCTTGAGAGAGCCAGAGAAACCCAGGAACTCTGGTTATCAGCTTTGGTGGGATCACAATGGTGCTCCCAACTTCGGAGATCAGTTCCCATTTGGGTTGCCAGATCCACAGTGGGAAACACCTAGAGATCTGGGGAAGGAGTCTGGGGAGAACAGGGACCTCAGTGGGGTTACAAAGCCATAGAGTCCAACCTACAGAGAATCCATTTTCTCCAGGGGAACTGATCTCTCCAGTCTGGAGATGAGCTGTAATTCTGGGAGAACTTTGGGCCCTGCCTGGAGGTTGGCAGCCCAGCCATGAAGGGAGATGAAAAAGAGCCAGTGTAGTTTAGGGGTGAGAGTGCTGAGCCAAGTTCTTGCAGAGCTGCTCCGCCATGAAATTCGTTGGCAGACCAGGAGCTGGTCACACTCAATGACAAATTTAGCCTTGTTTCTGCCTGATATATGAACTGGGCGCACAATAATGCAATTTTTAAAAGTATATAAACATAAGAACACAAGAGAAGCCATGCTGGGTCAAGCCAATGGCCCATCCAACCCAACACTCTGTGTCACACAGTGGCCAAAACCCAGGGACCATCAGGAAGTCCACTAGTGGGGCCAGAACTCCAGAAGCCCTCTCCACTGTTGCCTCCCCAAGCACCAAGAAGACAGAGTATCACTGCCTCAGACATAAGAGAAGCCATGTTGGGTCAGGCCGGTGGCCCATCCAGTTCAACACTGTGCGGCACACAGGGGCCAAAACCCAGGGGCCATCAGGAGGTCCACCAGCGGAGCCAGATATCCAGAAGCCCTCCCACTGTTGCCCCCCCAGCACCAAGGAGACAGAGCATCACTGCCCCAGACATAAGAACAGAAGAGAAGCCATGTTGGGTCAGGCCAATGGCCCATCCAGTCCAACACTCTATGTCACACAGGGGCCAAAACCCAGGTACCATCAGGAGGTCCACCAGCAGGGCCAGAACTCTAGAAGCCCTTCCATTCTTGCTCCCCAAGCACCAAGTTAACTTGCTCAGTTAAAGTTTCATGGAGTCAGCTGGCAAAGAAGGATATTGAAAAATGTGGTTGGGTCCAGCCCTGCAGCCAGAAATTTTGGGTTGGTGGGGCATGGGGAAAGTTTGTGGGGCAGCAAGGGAGAGGGAGGATCAGGGAAAGCATGTGCCCCCCTCCTGCTAGAATAACAGCATTTAAAGGGTTCCCTTTAAATTGTGTTTTTCAACCAGGGGCTGCCCACGCCTGATCTCCAAGCAGCAAAATTACAGCTTGGAGATCAGGGAAAGCGTGTGCTCCCTGCTAGAAAAACAGCATTTAAAGGGTTCCTTTTAAATGCTGTTTTTCTAGCAGGGTGGCTGCAAGATTTAAAGGGCCCTCCAGCTGTTTGGCAGGCCACATGCTCCTGCTGATCAACCGGAGGGCTCTTTTAATGCCACTGGGGGGGGTGGAGTGGCAGCAGCTTTTGTGGGGCGTGCCTCCTGTTTGAGGGGGCAGAGCCCCGATATGCCCCACCGTTGCTACGGCCCGGGTTAGGTCTCCGCTTCAGGGTTAAGAGAGAGACAGACTTGGCTACATCACTGAGAAAGCCCTTATTTATTCAACACAGAGAATGTCACTGCTTCTTCTCTTTTCTCCCCAGGTACCTCTCCTCCCAGGGACCAAAACAATCCATTCCCCAACTGTTAATTTCCAGCCTGGCTGCTCCTGACCATCCTGCGATCACGGCCCCTGCCAGGTAGAAAGCGCACAAAGCTTACCATGCCTTACGGAAAGAGGATGCCCTCACTGTTCAACGTGTGCCTGACTCCCTACCACAATTCTGCCTGGCTCTTCTAGACCTCTCCAAGCCTCCTCCATTGACCTTGAGGAGATCGGGGACACAGAGCTCGCTCCCCAAACAGCATTGTCCGTCAAGGCCTTTCTCTGTCTGTTTTCTTCTTCCCCTCTTCTCAGAGGAGCCTCAGCTACACAAACAGAATGAATTATCCTTGACAAAAGCTGACTGCAGTCGGGGAAGAGGATCCTGTCACCAGCCTTTGTAATTTCCTGTGCGGGAGGCGAACCTCGCGTCTTGCGTCCTTCACATCAGTGCCTGACAAGGTTGCCAGTTAGTGGGGCTTTCATCTCCGGGTGCCATCGGATAAAGTGACATTGTAAGAGGCTTCTTATTCCGTTTTTGACATTTGCAGTTGCTTTCGCGTCAAGTGTTTCCAAAAAGCAATCAAAATCAGACTCGGGGACAACAAAATCCTTTGAGCAAGGAAGGATACGAGCGGCATCTTTAATTATCCTGCCGAAGAATCGGATTATTCCCACTGACTGCTGACGACTTTGGCCTAGATCCACTGGATTTCTGCCTACTGAGTGCAACGTTCTCTTCTGCCCCCTGCCATAGCAGCCCCAAATGCCTCCTGGAATCCTATTCCTGGGGGTACTCTGCCCCCCAGAACAAGATTTCAGGGGGGTTTTCAGGAGCAGGAAAGCCACGGGAAAACTCAGGTGTATCTAAGCCATTGTCTTATAGCCTTATATTTTAAATCCCATTTTCCGCCAAGAATTGGCCCTCAAAGAGGCGTAACACAGAAAGATGGAGTACTCTCTGTGCCAAGGTAAGAAGGAAAATGGCAGGCAGGTGATTTATATCTACTCAGGAAGGTGGGGTAGGGCTGAGTCAATTGTCTTGTAGGAGTTCCCCAGGCTGTGAACATGCTAATGAAGGAGCGTTCCTGAGGAGGTTCCCCTGGAGATCAGTTCCGCTAGAGAAAACGGCGGCTTTAGAGGGTGGGCTCTGTGGCATTATACTCCACTGAGGTCCCTCTCTTCTACTCTCCACACCTCACCCTCTCCAGACTTCTTCACCCAAAGAGTGATTAACACATGGACTTCACTGCCACAGGAGGTGGTGGCAGCTACAAGTACGGACAGCTTCGAGAGGGAATTGGATAAACATATGGAGCAGAGGTCCATCAGTGGCTATTAGCCACAAGGTACAGATAGGAACTCTCAGTCTGGGGCAAGTGATGCTCTGTATTCTTGGTGCTTGGGGTGGGGGGCAACCGTGGGAGGGCTTCTAGTGTCCCGGCCCCACTGCTGGACCTCCTGATGACACCTGGTATTTTTGGCCCCTGTGTGACACAGAGTGTTGGACTGGATGGGCCATTGGCCTGATGATCCAACATTGGCTTCTCTTATGTTCTTATGACTCTACTTCCAAATCTCCAGGGATTTCCTAGCGTACGTTTGGCAGCCTAGAGATTGTCAAATCAGTGGCTGGAATCCAAAATAAAACCAAAGTCATTTCATTCCCCTGGGCTTGGAGTTGGGCTTCAGTGCTCGTAAAGCTGTTCCCCACCAACACCACATAGCAACTCCCTTTCGTAAATATGGGATATGTTGGTGGTGGTGAGAGAGGCACTGGAAACAAGCAGCGAGATTCGAGTTTGGGATCACGTTAGAGACCCACACGAATTTGGGAGGTATGAGATTTTGAGAGCGAAAGCTTCCTTCGTGAAAGCGTTGACTCTTGAAAGCTCCTCCCCTTGAAATCCTTTTTTGGTCTCGAAAGCGCTGCTAGACCAGAATCTCGGTGTTCCACGGCAGACCAACGTGGCAAGCCTCTGAAACCAAAAAAAGAAAGATCCCAGTGGACTTGCCCAAGGCCTTGGATAAGTCTAAAGTAGAGATTATATCAGTACTACTTTAGTTTAGCTTGAGGAGAAAGAAACGGTTTTATTCCTTTTGACCGAGCGATGTTGCAGCACTGAGTACCTTGCTCTTAACAGGAGGTGGAAACAGGATCCGTTTGGGGTGTCAAATAATTCAGGAGGCTCGTGGCTAGCCGGTCCCGTTCCCCAGCTGGCCTTCTGACAGGACCTTTGGAGAAGTCACAGGTGCAAACAGACAGTGCCGTCCTTGTTTATAGCAATGTGGCCTTGTGTGGGGGGGAATGATTTAAGGCTGTCAGCTGTTGCCCTCCTGATAGCCTGTGCAGAGGGGGTTGCGTTAATATCCAAGGCTCCCCTTCACTTGGTGTGTGTGTTCCTTTGTACAGGCTGCAACAAACAGCACACTAAATCAGATTCGGGATCGTGCTACGGTCCAAAACATACCTAGGATGTAACTATGGTTGAAATCAGTGTTCCTTTTCTTCCAAGTAAATGGGAACAAAGTATTCTTCTGGACAAGTCTGTTTGGGGAGGGAGGGCTTAATATAGGAAGCTGAGCTGTTGGATTCAAGGGCAGGAGCGTCTTAGAGACCAGTACGATATTTCGGATATAACCTTTTGTGTTATGTCTGGACGTGAGCAGTCTTCCACCCCAGCTTAACTGCTGCTGGAGGCATGCCTGGGCTCGTCTGGCAGGACACCTAGGGGGAGCGTGGAGAGGCGTGCCTGGGCTTGTCTGGGCAGGCCACCTAGTTGGAGCATGAGGCCCCAGAACAAAGGCAGGCAGGATCCTGGAACCTGCCTGTGGATTGGCCCCTGAGGACAGCCAGCCAATCGGGAGCCTGGGGGCCATTTGAACTCACCAGTCGCATGGGGGCTGGGAGTGGCTTAGGTGTATATAGTGAGGGCCCCACGGAAAGCATTCCTGTTGAGATGCAATCAACGTCTGCTTGCTGAAATCATTCTGCCTTCGCCGCTGCCGTGTGAAACCCACTATTTAACATTTTGAGAGAAAGGTTTGGGTAGAACCTTTCAAGAGCCAGACTGACACCGCTACCCCACACTGAATCACAGAGAGGAACTAAAATGTGGAATTCACTGCTTTTAAATCACTAGAGATGGAAAGGTGAGTTAGAAAATCGCCTTCGTTAATAAACAAGTAGGGGTGCTGGGTTCCGTTCTTTGCATTCATTCTACGGTCGCCTGACTCTGCAGTGGAGGCAGGGGTCCCCCACCACCAGGCCCTGCCACCCAGCCACCAATCCGCTGGCTGTCAGGGGTGGGGGGAACTTACCTGGAGAAAGAGAAAGGCCCAGGCCTCGTTGCCGATGTCACACAGGAAGTGACATCATCACACCAGTGACATCTAGGTGACACTCTGGTATTTGGGCAAAAACTCTATGGTAAAAGCCTGTTTTACCACTGAGTTTCTGCCCAAATACCAGAGCATCACCTGGACATCCCTGATGTGATGACATCACTTCCTGTGTGACGCTGGCAATGGGGCCTGGGACTTTCGCTTTCTCCCCCCATCCCAGGCTGGTAGCCCGGAGGGACCTGGTAACCAGCGTTCCCTCTAAGCTGAGTTAGTGTGAGCTAGCTCACAGTTTTCTAGCCTCCGGCTCACACATTTTTGTCTTAGCTCAGGAAGGGATGGCTCCAGAGCAAACTCATTGATGCAGTAGCCAAATCGCTCGCTCACAATTTTAATTCCAGTAGCTCACAAAGTAGAATTTTTGCTCACAAGACTACGCAGTTTAGAGGGAGTATTGCTGGTAACCTTAATCCACTCGCTGTACATGCAAGCGACACGGTGGACCATTACAGGCAACACAGGTCTATGTCTGCTTCCTATAACCCAATTCGTCCAGATTCTAAATAGTTTAAAAGCCGATGACAGACCTGGATGGAGATATGGGAGGACCCTCAAGCTGCCCATCCCTATTACGTCCCTTTTGTACGTATGGAGTGTGGGAGAGGAGAATGCAAGGACCTCTCCACACACAGGTGCGGTGCCCTTCTGCTTAGGAAAGCCACAGAGTAGATCCAAAAATTAGATTATTACTTTTAAGAGGCAGAATCTTAGACCAGAGGTGCCCAATGTGGTACCCTCAAGCGCCTTTCCTGGGGCTTGCCAGATGTTTTCAGAAAGTAGGTAGTGATTAACACGTGGACTTCACTGCCACAGGAGGTGGTGGCAGCTACAAGCATGGACAGCTTCAAGAGGGAATTAGATAAACATATGGCGCAGAGGTCCATCAGTGGCTATTAGCCACAAGGTATAGACAGGAACTCTGGGGCAAGTGATGCTCTGTATTCTTGGTGTTTGGGGGGGGCAACAGTGGGAGGGCTTCTAGTGTCCTGGCCCCACTGCTGGACCTCCTGATGGCACCTGGTATTTTTGGCCACTGTGTGACAGAGTGTTGGACAGGATGGGCCATTGGCCTGATCCAACATTGGCTTCTCTTATGCTCTTATCCCACCCAGCAGGGTTTCTGATGGGCCACTGGAGATCTGACTGGCTGTGCAAATTAAAACACTGATTTTGTGGCAGTTGCTAGGTAGCTCCGATTTGGGGAATTCCTGGAGATTTGGGGGGGGTGGAGCCATGTGAAGCCATCCTTTCCACCCAGGTGAAGTAAACCAAAAATTGTTTGTGTGTGCAAAATATAAACAGTGCCCTAGTGGCAGCCATCTTAACAAGGCCAAAGAACTGGGTGTCACACTATCAATGGCAGTGCTGATAAAATCGGGTCTGTTTGCTTCAGCAGATCACAGTAAATCTCATGACAGGATCCTTGGCTGTCTCCGTGAGAGAGAACGCTGCATGCTTGTACCAACAGCACATATTTAATCTGGGATGCCCCGCAGTTTTTAGAGAGAAAGCACCTAGGGTTGCCAAAACCCTGATGGAGGTAGGGGTCTCCCGTCACCAATCATCTGGCCAGCAGCAGGGACTTACCAGGAGAAAGCCTAGGCCTCATGGGCCAGCATTGCACAAGAAGTGATGTCAGCACACCAGCAACGTCTGTGTAACACTCTGGCAAAAACTCTATGGTAGAAGCTGGTTTTACCATAGAGCCTTTGCCCAGACACCAGAGTGTCACCCAGATGTCACCGGCATGATGTCACTTCCTGTGCGACACCAGCAACGAGGCCGGGCCTTTCTCTTTCCCCTCACAAGTTCCCCCCATCCCCCACCAGATGCCAGGAGGGACCTGGCAACCCTAAAAGCAGCCTGGAGCGGACATCCTGTTCTAAACAAAAATGGACTGGCACACGAAGAGGAAGATGTCCAAATGCAGACTTTCAAAGGTTAATATGACTTCATCCTAAAAGAAACAATTCTCTTGGCCTCAAAGAACTAACCACTTAAATAGTTATTCGTTGATTTACTTTATGAGTAGTTCACTTTTCTCATGGCGAATTACACACTATAAATCAATGCAATCAATAGAATGATATGTCTAATAACATAAGAGAACATAAGAACGTAAGAGAAGCCAATGCTGAATCAGGCCAATGGCCCATCTAGTCCAACACTGTCACACAGTGGCAAAAAATACCAGGTGCCATCAGGAGGTCCAGCAGTGGGGCCAGGACACTAGAAGCCCTCCCACTGCTGCCCCCTCCAGCACCAAGAATAGAGTGCATCACCTGCCCCAGACTGAGAGTTCCTGTCTATACCTTGTGGCTAATAGCCACTGATGGATTTCTGCTCCAGACGTTTATCTAAATCCCTCTTGAAACTGTCCATGCTTGTAGCTGCCACCACCTCCTGTGGCAGTGAATTCCATATGTTCATCACTCTTTGGGGGAAGGACTTCCTTTTATCTGTTCTAACATGACAGCTCAGCAATTTCATTGAATGCCCACAAGTTCTTGTATTGGGAGAAAGGGAGAAAACTTTCTCAACCTGCTCAATCCCATGCATAATCTTATAAACCTCGATCATGTCACCCCTCAGCTGTCATTTCTCCAAGCTAAAGAGCCCCAAGCGTTTTAACCTTTCTTCATAGGGAAAGTGTTCCAACTCTTTTATCATTCTAGTTGTCCTTCTCTGCACTTTTTCCAATGATATAATATCCTTTTTGAGATGTGGCGACCAGAACTGTACACAGTATTCCAAATGAGATCGCACCAATGATTTATACAGGGGCATGATGATACTGGTTGATTTGTTTTCAATTCCCTTCCTAATAATCCCCAGCATGCAGAACTCTGAAACAAAGGTGTTGTCTGAACAGAACCGAAAAAGGGTGGGGGAGGAAACTCGACCCAAAATCAGCTGCGAACTAAGAGGGTCAAGCTACAAACTAAGTTATACAGAAATACAAAATGTTTATTAGGGTGTACACGTAACTAGCGTTCCGTGCACCTTGGTGTTTAGTCATGCCGGCCACATGACCACGGAAACGTCTTCGGACAGCGCTGGCTCTTCGGCTTTGAAACGGAGATGAGCACCGCAACCCTAGAGTCGGATTCGACTGGCTTTCGAGCAAGGGAACCTTTACCTTTACCTTACACGTAACTAAAACATAGTACGGTTAAAAGAAATAGTCTAAGTCTCAGACTTAAAAGGCTTATACAACCAAGTCTCATAAATTTCTTATGTGTGCATTTCTGGATGTGTGCCATTGTAATATAAAGAATATTGACCACTGAGCAAGGCCCGAAGGGGCCGAAAAGTGCATGGTTCTTAGGTCAAAGAGATTTTAACCATCAATTGTATTTGTATAATAACTAATTTGGTTGTATAAGCCTTTTAAGTCTGAGACTTAAGACTATTTCTTTTAACCGCTGTAGTTATGTGTACACCCTAATAAACATTTTGTATTTTTGTATAACTTAGTTTGCAGCTTGACCCTCTTAGTTTGCAGTTGTCCGAATAGAGGCTGAGTATCAAACATGACATTGAACAATGCAGAACGTGCCATTAAAAAGGTAAAGCATGCCACTGAGTTGCAGTCAACTCATGTAACCCCATGAAATCCTGCCTCATGGGGTTTTCAAGGCAAGAGAGGAACAGAGGTGGCTTGTCATCGCCTTCCTCTGCAGTACAACCCCAGTCTTCCCTGGTGGTCTCCCGTCCAAGTACCGACCCTGCTTGGGTTCTAACCTCTGACCAGATCAGGCTAGTCGGGGTCATTAGGGCTACAACAGAACGTGGTATTCGATAAGCCAAAATACGATGCATCTCTGTGAACCCTCCGTGAGCCCTCCTGAATAATTCTGTTTTATGAAGTTTGCAAAATATCAGGCATGCGGGACGCTTTCTGACCTCACACAGGCCATTCCAGAGGGTGGAATGGTTAGTTTCGACATTATGCACTGAATAATTTTAGGCTCTTGTTGAGGGTGAAAGAGGTGGATGCAAAAGTTGGCTTAAAACTCAACATCAAAAAAACTAAGATCATGGCATCCGGCCCCATCGCTTCTTGGCAATCAGAAGGGGATGTCATGGAAGCAGGGGCAGACTTCACCTTCCCGGGATCCAAGATCACTGCAGACAGTGACTGCAGCCATGAAATTAAAAGATGCCCACTCCTGGGGAGGAAGGCGATGGCAAACCTAGACAGCATAATTAAAAGTAGGACATCACCCTGCCAACAAAAGTCCGTGTGGTCAAAGCAATGGTATTCCCAGTAGTAATGTATGGCTGCAAGAATTGGACCATAAGGCTGAGCGCTGAAGAATAGATTCTTTTGAATTATGGTGCTGGAGAAGACTCTTGAGAGTCCCTTGGACTGCAAGGAGATCAAATCATTCAATCCTAAAAGAAATCAACCCCTGACTGTTCCCTGGAAGACCAGATACTGAAGCCAAAGCTCAACTACTTTGGCCACCAAATGGGAAGGGAGCACTCCCTGGAGAAGACCCTGATGCTGGGAAAGATTGAAGGTCAAAGAAGGGGACGGCAAAGGATGAGATGGTTAAACTGTTATTGATGCAACAAACATGAAACTGAGCAAACTCCAGAGGACAGCGGAAGACAGGAGGGCCTGGCGTGATGTGGTCCATGGGGCCGCGAAGCATCAAGACTTGACTGTGCGACTGAACAATAACTGAATAATTTTACAAGCATTTTCTCTACTTTTTTTCACCACTTCCAGTGCATCTGCATATCAATTGTTTAATGCTGGCCCAGTGGAATAGAGGCAGTGTTTAGGGCTTGAGTAGTAAGAACCTTATCTGGAGTACTTGCGTCAGGTTCCTGGGCGCTGTACTTGAAGAATGTAGACAAACCAGAACAGGTTCAGGGGAGGGCAACAGACACAACCGGAAGACTGAAAAATCAGTCCTACAGAGGGGAGGGTGAAGGCACTGGGTATGTTTAGCCCTGGTGAAGTTTGAAGAGATACAATCACACTCTTTGCATACCGGTTGCATGGGTTGCAGATTTATTCCCTGTTGCTCCAAAGGATGAGACTTGATCTAATGAGCTTCATTTATGGGATGGCAGATTTGGATTGAACTTCAGAAGAAACTTCTTAACAGCATAGTTCAACAATGGAGCCAGCTATCTGGAGGGCTCTCCCCTGCAGGAAGTTTTCAGGTACCGACTGGACAGCTGTCCTGTCAGGAATATTCTAGCTCTTGCATTCCACAAGTGACTGGGCTAGATGATGCCAAAGGCCCCTTTCCAAACTCCATGAAGCTTAGCTAAGGTGTACTTGGTATTGTGTCCTTAAGTTTACGTGATGCCTAGTGAACTTGTTTATGGTAGTTTCATAGGGTAGCCAATGTTATCTTCAGTAGAAGAGCGGGATTCGAATCTGGTAAGACCCTGAGACATCAAGAAGATTTCAAGAGTCACTAGAAGGGAGCTTTGACTCAAAGCTCATACTCCAAAAATCTTGGTTTCTAAGGCATTACTGGACTCCTTTAGCTCTTGATCGTAGTAGTGTGTGGAGATGTCTATAAGACAATCATGAACTAGAATAAGAAGAGATTAGATTTATACCCCACCCTTTGCTACCCAAAGGAGTCTCAGAGCAGCTTACGAACTCCTTTCCCTTCCCCACAACAGACACCCTCTGGGAGGTAGGAGGGGCTGCGAGAGCTCTTTTGAGCCCTTCTTTGCTTTGGAAAAAAAATGACCTTCCCACCCCATGTTTTCTTTGCTGATTTTTTTGGGTGTTTTTACATCTGTATGGCGGTTTTGGTTTTAAGGGGAAGAAAAGATATGCATTTTGTAAAACGAACACATGAAATAAACACTACGCCACAGCTGCTTCTCAAGTTTCCCTGCACAACACTGGAGAAGAAACAGCCAAAGCACCCGTACATGCATGAAATTAATCTTGTGGTAATTTGGATCCAGTGACGGGCAGATGTTATTTTGGTTGTTTATTTATAGAGCGGCTAGGAAAGATGCAGAACACAATGAATACGACTTGGAAGTGTGTTTACTGTACTTCTCAGATTTTATTTTTAGGTCATATAAGCCTGTTGTTTGAGAGACTTCATATTTATTAGAAAATAAGGACATTATTTACATGATGGGGGGAAATCCTTTGAGCACATTGACGGAATGACAACTTCGTAATATTGCAGCAACAGGGACGGTTCAGTCGACGTACTTCCCGAGAATATCACCGTCTCGGAAGATGAAATAGTCCTGCAAGGGGAAACGCAAAACTGTCATCCACTAAAGACAAACAGCAATTAGTGCACCCTGTCAAGATACTTGGAAATTCTTTGATCACAGAGAAAGATTTATTGCACATGCCAAAGGGTCAGCACTTCACAAATATTAACCCAAGGCCTGCTTTCTATTTTAAATCACTATTGCGGGGTGTGTGTGTGTTAGTGGATAATAATCTCCCTGAGGCCAAGTAGTAATGGTGATCTTTAAGCCATACGAACGCAAAAGCTTTGCACATTCTGTGGAATGACAGTGTGGGAACCCTTCCTGACCTCCTCAGGCCAGCCGTTCCACAAGGAGAGGGGTCAACACAGGCCGCACGCATGAATAGGAAGTTGCTGACTTCATCCATTCCCACAGTGGTACCCTTCAGAAGGCTTTGCTCAAATGAGCAAACCTGTTGCAGCACAGCATAGTGGCAGAGATGATCCTGTGGGTTCAGGGCCTTTTAGGACTTGGTAGGGGATAACTAGAACCTTGTCTTGAACTCAGTAACTGGTAACCAATGGGGCGTCTGTAGAATGGGTGTGACCAGTGTTCCCACTAAGCTGAGTTCGTGTGAGCTAGCTCACAGTTTTTTAGTCTCCGGCTCACACATTTTTGTCTTGGCTCAGGAAGGAGGGCTCCAGAGCAAACTAATTTATGCAGCAGCCAAATCGCTCACTCACAACTTTAACGCTAGTAGCTCACAGAGTAGAATTTTTGCTCACAAGACTCCACAGCTTAGAGGGGAACATTGGGCGTGACATGTACGTTCCACCTGATAGTATAATGGGGCTGCAGCATTCTGCAGATGCAGAGGTTTTTAATTTATTTTTAAATGCTGCCTTAACCATTGTTAATACTTCCTCATAAGTTATTTCCACACTGGCCACGGGCCACGTTAAAAAGCAAACCAGAGGAGGAAGTCACAAGAATGATATTCCCTGTTCCTTTTGTTTCTACACAAAACTGTGGCTTGCAGTCCCAGGACTTCTGAAAGCCCCTGGTTATTGTAGGCTCAGTCACCTCTGAATGAATGTGAACGAGAGAAAGCAGAGGTTGCTTAACAGAAGAACATTGGAAGAGCCCTGCTGGGTCAGACCAGGGAGGATCCATCTAGTCCAGGATCCCATCTCACACAGGGGCCACCCAGTTCCTCCAGAGGGCCAGCAACAGGGCATAGAGGCTGAGGCCTTCCCCCGAGAAGAACATCAGAAGAGCCCTGCTGGGTCAGACCAGTGAGGGTCCATCTAGTCCAGCATCCCATCTCACACAGGGGCCAACCAGTTCCTCCAGAGGGCCAACAACAGGGCAGAGAGGCTGAGGCCTTCCCCCGATAAGAACATCAGAAGAGCCCTGCTGGGTCAAACCAGGGAGGGTCCATCCAGTCCAGGATCCCGTCTCACACAGGAGCCAGCCAGTTCCTCTGGAGGGCCAGCAACAGGGCATAGAGGCTGAGGCCTTCCCCTGAGAAGAACCTAAGAAGAGCCCTGCTGGGTCAGACCAGGGAGGGTCCATCCAGTCTAGCCTCCTGTCTCACACAGGGGCCACCCAGTTCCTCTGGAAGGCCAGCAACCGGAGACAGAGGCCGAGGCCTTCCCCTGCTATCGCCTCCTGGTGCTGGGATTCAGAGGCTGACTGCCTCTGAATGTGAAGATTACATGAGCTAAGCAGGAACAGAAGCTGCGTGTGTCTGAAGCTGTGCAGGTGAGGGAGCTGGCAGTGCTTGGAGACACAGGAGTTAAGCAAGAATAGCGGTGAGATTTGGGGGGAATGGAAGCAAAGGCCTTCAGAGGTTTAGGAAGAAGTTATGTGCATGTTCCAAAAAAAAGAGTTCGGAGAAATGCTATTTTCAAACAATGTTAAACTTGCATAAGCGGTAGAACCAGATCAGATAATATAGCTTTTATTATCTCTATAGACCAACCTTGTCACCCAATACCACCTTTGTGCCACCGTATTCTGGTAGTAACACCTTCTCACCAACTTTTACGCTAACTGGCTGATGGTTCCCATCCTGCAAGGGAAGGACAGAAGGTTAATATAAACCTCGGTTCCAATGCTGTGAGAAGCATCTGGCAGCCAGGACACAGTTGTCAGTCAAAACAGGAAACAGGTTAATAGCTAGCAGACTTGGAAGAGTTCTGTGTAACATCTGGGGCGGAAGTAAAATGGCTGCATATAGACAACCAACAGAACCATGAGCTGTGTGGTCGAAGAAGAAGAAAGAAGAAGAGGAGGAGGAGACTAGATTTATACCCTGCCCTTCACTACCTGAAGGAGTCTCAGAGTGGCTTACAATCCCCTTTCCCCTCCCTTCCCCACAACAGACATCCTGTGAGGTAGGTAGGGCTGAGAGAGCTCTCTCGAGGACTGCCCTTGAGAGAACAGCTGTGACAGAACTTGTGACTGGCCCAAAGTCACACCATCAGCTGCACGTGGAAGAGTGGGGAGTCAAACTTGGTTCTCCCAGATTAGAGCTTCACAGGTGCTTGGAGTTCCTTCCCTTTCCCACGGCATGAAGCTTTCCTATCAGAAACAAAGAGCAGGGTGTTGCATGGTCCAAATTGGGGGAGGGGAATGATATATTTGTTTTATTTGTTTACAAGTATTGAGATAAATTTGGATCTGTTTATGCTTCACAGTCTCTTACGTTCAAGAGCCAAAGCTTCTTTCGTCAGATACTAACACGATTTGTCAAGAGTCAGGTATCTGACAAAGGGGGCTCTGACTTTCAAAAGCTTATCCTCTGAAAATCTTGTTGGTCTCAAAGGGGCTATGGAGACTCAAATCTAGCTTATTATTCACAATTAAGGATGCAGAATTTAATGTATGCTTAAGGGCAATTTTACGGAGGACACTTTGGCTAAACAATCATTGGAAGGCACTTTCTGGACCAGAAATTATCATCAGTGAAACATCATTTGACATGTGATTGCGCCTTTGGAGGCCTCATTTATACTTTTATTCTGTGCCTGGTGGTTTCACTTTGGAACAATACTTTTCTGGTCCATCTTGTATCTATGTTGCATAATTGTACTGTACTATGACATAAGCCAATATGCTCCTCATTATGCTCCGAAGAAGGCCTATACAGGGCCGAAACATGTCAGTCCATTGGGCCTTGTGTGCTAAATTTTGGCATTTTTACATGAGGTGTGATTTGGCCCTTATATGATTTTTGATTCTTTGTTAATAAATACATGGGTCTTTTAATACTATATAAATTAAGTTTTAATTTTTGGCCCTCTGTTCTGTTTAACTTACCTTTTCAGGTTCTGGATCCCTTGTTTCTTGCCTACACACCAGTAATCCAAACCACGATTTAATTCTGGTACGTGGGCAAGAGTACGAGCCACGGCTTGTCTGGTCACCTGAACACAACCGATAACTCTAAGAGGATGGGCCTGGATTCCTGTCTGTTGCAGAGCCAACAGTTGGCAGTCCTGCCAGGGACCTCCCCATGTAAGTAAGCAGGAAACGTGGCAGAAGCACAGTCCCAGAGACCCAGCTTGTCCTGTATCGGAAAGGACTACATAACAGAAGTGTGGAGGCTAGCCCAGATTGGGATAGCGTGTGCAACCGAGCTACACTTCTGCCTGCCAGAAGATTAACATTACTGGCACCAGCACCAACCCTGCCCCTAGAAGCAGACAAAAGGCTATAACTTTAAGCAGTCTGGACCTGCCAAAAAAGCTACCAAGGAAGCAAGCATATTGATAAATGAGTTGTAATAAATTCTGACAGTAGGATTTTAATTAGAAAGAAGTGAATACAGAGGGAAAAGAAGTTTGTGATTCCTTTTCACACACTGCTCAGACTTTCACTGCCACTTACTCTAGCGGTGAAAGCGGCTGAATTTCACAATGCTGACGTTCATACATCACCTTACAAACAACTGCACAAGTAATGATTACCTACTCTTAAAGCCACATTCGTTTATACAATAAGCAATTAACTTCCCTAGTGTAATCCAACACCCTTTCGGTTTATATGTTAACCTTGTTCCCTACAGACATAGAAGCGACAATGAAAGGGCCATGTGTCCATGAAATCATGACTGCTACTTAAATGTTGTATCAGCAGCACAGCCTTCTGAGGACAGGCATCTATTTTACTGCTGATGAACCTGGGGCTATGGAAATGTCATTCCTGAAAAGACTCCTCCTAATAACGTGTGGGAACTGAAAGGAAAAGTAACATGACACATGGAAAAATAAGAAACAGTCTTTTTGTGGCACTTTATAAACAAGCAAAATGGTATTTCCAGCATGAATCCACTCAGATGCTGTAGTTCAAAACCTTTCTGTGCCCGCAGACACATTTGGAATTCTGACACGGCATGGTGGGCGCAGCAACAAAATGGCTGCTGCAGAAGGCGGAGCTAGCCACAAACGGATTGCCACAGCTTAACTTCAGTCACACAGAGACGATCCTTGTGCTGTGGTGGCAGCTGCTGCCAAAGCAACATTATAAAAAATCTGTGCAGCCAATCAAGTCTCCAGTAGCCAATCAGAAGACCTGCTGGGTAAAAGCCCTATCTGGCCCCACCCACTTCCTAAAAACCCTTGGCGGGCACCGGGAAAGGTGTCCCCGGGCACCACGGCACCTGTCGGGGACCCCTGCTCTAGTCCATGAGAACTTATATCAGAATGAAATGTTTTCAAGACTTCAAGGTGCCGGAAGCCTCCTGTTGATTTTTGTTGCCACGGAAGACTCACACGGCTCCCCCTCTAGGACTGATACACAAGTGTCTGTTCCTCAGTTCACGGACTGTGGGCTTGCCGAGTGGGTGGGGTGGGAATAGAGCCTAGGAAAAGGTCTGGCAGGGGCTCAAGAATGTACAGCACAGCCCAGGTAACTGTCACTTGGGAGTTTTATTTAGAAGGCTGCTGTAGCCCATGGTCACTGTATCACTTGCTAGGATACGCGAGGCAGGCGGTGATGAAAGTTTATCCCTGATCAGGAATTCATAACATACAAAACATTGAAGAAAAACGTATCTAGGAACCAATCGCACGCGTACCTTTCCTTTAGAGCCTGACCCAATGGCCACCACTGTGGCCTGCAGCACTTTCCCTTGCGATTTCTCCGGGAGCATGATGCCGCCTTTGGTGACAGTCTCGGCCGCACATCTTTCGACCAGGACCCGATCAAAGAGTGGAAGGAATTTCTTAAACGCCTGCCCTGCCTGTTAAAAATAAATCATTAAGTCATTGTGCATCATAGAGAAACCATTTTTTTTGTCTCCCGGTCACAGTTTACGACACGCTCTGAATCACTGATTAAAGTACTGATTCTACCGTGCAAGCACAAGTATAAGTCTTAAAGGAACGGTCTGAAGTAGAAGATAAAAGATTGGATTTATCCTCCACCCTTCACTTGGAGTGGCTTACAAACTCCTTTCCCTTCCCCTCTCCACAACAGACACCCTGTGAGGGAGGTGGGCCTGAGAGAGCTCTCTCGAGAACTGCTCTTTCAAGAACAGCTCTGACAGAACCATGGCTTGCCCAAGGTCATCCAGCAGCTGCAAGTGCAGGAGTGGGGAATCAAACCCGGTTCTCCCAGATTAGAGTCTGCACACTTAACCACTACAACAAAGTGGTCTATACTGCTGCATATTGTTTATAGTAAGTAGGATCCTATTAAGTCATCTCTCTACTGCTTAATGTGTCATGTGAATCATTGTGCCATGCTTTAGTTCCTTCTGGAAGGTTCAGACTTCCACAACTGGTTATTTTACATCCCATTTTGTTGACTGTAATATGTGTAACTTGCCTCGAGCCCCTGTAAGAAGGACAGACTATAAATAACGTAACTAAATAAGAAAATATTTGCTGTCACTTAGAGGAGGGCAGGGAGCCGTTCCCGTTGGCAGCAGAGGAGAGGACTCGCAAGAATGGGTTTAAATTAAGGGCGGGAAGGTACTGGCTGGATATTGGGAAAAACATTTTGCCAATCAGAGCTGTGCCACAGTGGAATCAGCTGAGATCCCCCTCCCTGGCAGTCTTGGAGCAGCAGCTGGACAAACACTTGTCAGGAATGCTCTAGGTTGGTCCTGCATTGACTAGGTGGCCTCTATGGCCCCTTCCAACTCTGTCATTCTAGGCTACTAAAAATTACGAATACCTCAGTTCTGAACAAGTGCCTTTTTATCCTAACCTGAAAGGACCTCACGGAGGGATCCAAGCTTCGCTCCCCTCCTCCATTTCGTCTCGCAACAACCCTCCAAGGTAAGTTCGGCTGAGAGAAGACAACTGGCCAAAGGGCGCAAAGTAAATTTCACGGCAAGCTTGGTTTGAAACCAGGTCTTTCCAGTCACACCACAGAGGCTTTTGGTGCGGCCAATGATCTTAACTGCAAGCGGCTTCATACGAAAAATCATTTTGAAAACTGCCTGAGCCCTCAGTTCTCCAAACCCAGGCTGTCAAGGACACGGCGATTCTGAGGTATTTGGCATGACATCCTGGTAAGATTCCACAGGCTTGACTCCACAGACCTTGCTCAAAGCAGGGATTGTACTCTGAACATTTTTCTGCAAAACTACCACTTCCCCTGCCAGATGAAATACCTGCTTTACTTTATTTAACAGAGGCCATATTGTGTTAAGTAATGATTTTTGCACAGGCATGTTATGGGAATACTTTAGAGGTGAGACAGAGTTATTCCAGTTATACGTTTTAAACAAAAGAGCAAACATAACAGAAATGACTCTGGAGACCGGTCAGAACTTTGTTGGTTTAGTAGTTGATGAAAACAGTTTGGGAATAAAAAAACCCCAAGTAAATTAAAACAAAAGCTCGGGCTTAAACATAAGGCACTTTGAGGAATTATTAACTTTAAGGAATTTAAGTTAGCGTTCAACTATTTAGAACGATGAACTTTGGGCATTATTAGCAAGCTTTAGCACAGTACAGGAGTCACTAACTTTAGTGCTGAAAACAGAACAATCGATGACCGAGTCAGCTAGGAAGCAGTAAATGAATTAATAAGGCTTTTGTCTGCATCTATAAAAAGCCACAAAGTAATCTCTTTTGTTGCTCATCTACTGGGCCGAGCAACTCAGTTGCAAGATGAGTCAGGAAGCCGATCTCCATTTCCAAACAGGCTGCAGAAAAGACAAAGAGCCTCCTGGTTTTAGTTAAAACAGTACTCGACTGTGCCGTAAGGAGGCAGGCCAGATGCGCAATGCTGGCTCTGAGCCTTTTCTAGCTGCTTCCATGGGACGTCCACATGGCAAGACGGACCCGTACAGAAACAGCTAGAAACGAGAAGGGCGGGCAAAGCTTCAAGCCATTAGAGGACGCTGTTGCAGAAGGCAGAGGGAAAATCAAAACTATTTCCCTGCAAACAGATCAGACGGTGTTCTAAGGGCAGAACACGACCCCACAACCGCTACCTTGCTGATAACTCCCCAATAAAGTGCAACCTCCCCCCACCCCGATTTCTTTGGTTTTTACATGGGCAGTCAAAGGCAGCATCTCTCTTCCTCGTTTGGCCAGCTGGAGCTGCACCCTGGGGGAACTCTGGCCACAAATTCCCATGGCAATCACCAGGCAGATGTCATGTGTAGTCTGGACCAGAGTTTCACCCCAAAGTAGGAACAGAAAGAGCAAAAGGGTGGCTGAGCTTTTCAAAGTTCTAATAAAGTTCCTGTTCTAATAAAATCCAACAATAATGAAGTACCTAGAAAGGTTTTAAAGTTTAGCGCTCTCTCCCCTACAATCATAGCCATCCTACAGGTTTATAAAGGTCACGTCGACCTTCTTCCCACCTTTCTGGAAAATGGGAATTAGTTCTGTTAGGATGAAGCCTTATTTTATTACACACTCCAGACCAGCCAAAACCCTTGAGATTATTTGAAGGCACCCTTCCTGGTATTACAAGAACAGCCCAAAATGCAGCACAGTTAAGACACTAGAGTTCTTCAGTTCCCACCACTTCAGGCTTATAAAAATTACACTATTTGATAATATGCTGTTATGATTAAGGACAGCTTCTCTAGCTCCAACACTACTTTTTTTACTTGAACGGAATTTTGTTCTTGCAGCTTCACAACAGAAAGCTAGAAAATTTTTGCATTTAGAGAAAGAGAATTTACATTTTGAGATCTCAGTCCTTTCCCTGCTTAAAAAGTTGAAATGTTATAAAGGACAGGTAAGCACGGCAACCCTTCTCAAGGCATGAATAGGTTCAAGGAAATGGCTTGGTCAGGAGCGTAGGAAATAGTGCACGTGCAGAATACTACCAACTAGAGCAAACTTGTTACCCAGAGCTAATGTTTCCCAGCAAGGCTGCATCCCTTCACTTTTTAAATTTTGAAATTACACTACACTGCATGTTTGCTCTGTTTTTTACATATGGAAGAAAATCCTGCTGGAATGGAACTATCTAAATCAACTTCGTTCTTCCCCACAGTGTGCAGCCATGAGGACAACAGCCCTCCGCATAGGCTGGCCCCTTTAACCCCTGATATTCAGAGATAGACAGCCACTGGATATGGAGGTTTCATTTTACCAGCATGGCTAGTAGACTCCTCCTCCTTGAAGGTACTTAATCCTTCCTCAATCCATTTCTGTGTTTGGCCATTACCGTTAACCAAAGTATGCATAATCTAGGATAAAAAAGACTCAGATCTCCATTCGTACTTGCGTCTGAGAAGGGAGCTTTGACCCTTGAAAGCTTACGCCCTGGAAACTCTTCTCAGTCTCTTAAGGTGCTGCAGGAATCGAATTTTAACTAATCTTAGAATCAGAGAACGTTAGAATTGGAAGGGACCTTGCAGGTCATCTAGTCCAACCCCCTGCACTCTGCAGGAGCACAGCCGAAAAATAGCTTTAAAAGCTCTCTCTGTATCTATCCTGAATCTGCCGCCAAACCAACCTAAACGGGGGCAATTCAAGACCCCTGGCATCAGAAGCAGAGGGGGGAATGCACTTTAAAGTGCTGTCTTCGTGACGTGACCACTTCATAATCCTCTCCATGCTCCTGTTCAGGCATTTTTTGCACCTCCCAAGCTCAAATGCCCGAATCTAACAAAAGACACAAGCTCCTTAATGCTCTCGTCATCCAAGAACTGAATTTGGTTTTTAAAAGTGGGCCATTTGTTGCATCCAAAAGAATCCCCCCGCCATGCCCCTCCTCTCACCCTGCCATGCGGAGAGGGGGGACAAACACCCCATACATGCCCCCCCCCAAAAAAGTTGCAAAATAATTATGCAAAAAGCCATTTTTTTCCCCAGCATGGAAGGCAGGGAGGAGGAGAAGCGGTCTCCCGCCCGGGCTTACCATGGCGCCTGCTGCGGGTGCTCTGCCGCTCTCCCTCTCGCGCGCGCTCCCGTCCCACTTGCCAGTGACCGACAGACCTACCACATGTGGGGAAAGGGTCGCGCACCCACTGCGCGTGCGCACCACACGCCCTGCTCGGCGAGGAGTACTTCCGGCGGTCACGGGGGCGAAGGTCTCGAAGGGCACGAGAGTCTCACGGCCCTTCACTCACGGTCCCACATGATTTCGTCTCATTAAATTCAATATCTTCTAACCCACTTTACGGGCCTACGTGTTCGTTTTCCTTTTCGTCCCACAGATCTTGAAGGCGGTGGGTGGGCGCGTGAGGAAGGTGAAGCGGGGCCTCCCGGAAGTGACGCGCAGCCCCCCTCCCGCGACCCTTCTCGGCGCGCATGGGCCCTTCCAGAAAATTCTGGAACGGAGGGCGCCCGGGAACCTGCATAACGCATACCCGAGCGGGGGGGAATCCCGGCGGGTGGGCGGCGCCCGGCGAGCAGCCCCGCCCCCTTTCCTCCCTTCAGGCCCGTTAGAAGGGCGCCCGGGCGGTGGGCGGGGCCGGCGGAGTTATGCGGGCGCGCAGGTTCCGGGGCGGGACGCTGAGGCGGCGAGTGACCGCGAGAGCTCGAGGGACCCGCGCGCTGCCTCCTCCTCCTGCCTCCAGTCCGCGCACGCGAGAGCCCGGGAGCCGCACCGGCTGAGGTGAGGAGGAGAAGGTGGAGGGGGCGCGGCGGCCTGAGGGGAGAGGGAGGGTCTCTTCAGCAATAGTGTGAGGACGGCGAAGGGTCGCGACCGAGGGCAGAAAAAGGGGGGGGGTCGTCGGCGGGACCCGCGTGGAAGAGAATCGCCTCAGGCCCGTCCCCCTCCGGCCTTTCGCGGGCGCGGGACTGAGCCTGTCCAGAAAACGGAAACCCCGCATTATCATCATCATTATTGTTTATTGCAGCCGGTCGTGCTTCGTTCAGACGTGCGTGGCCGGAGCCCTCCTCGCGTGGAGAGACCCGCGCCTGCGCAGTGGGCGCCTCGAAAGGGACGTGCAGACTCCCCGGGCTAGGCGCGCGCGCCGACGCACCACGTGTATCGTAGCGCGCGCGCTTTTCCTAGACGCGTGTCGGGGGGCTCCGTCTGCAGGGTGGTGGTGGGGGTTCGCCTCCTAGAGGTTCCACCGACGTAGGGCCTAAGAGGCAGGTCCATAGCCAGGATTTTTTTAAGGCAGGGAGCATTTAACTTTATTAGGGGGCACTGGCTGTCATTAATCGGAGGGAGAAGGCCGTGACACCCCTGGGCGAGATGGGAAGTCGGGGGCCTAGCCCCGAGATGCCCCATTGTAGCTACGGGCCTGCTAAGAGGTCTGTCTGCCTGTCGAAATTGATACCTAAAGAGATTGGTTGAGATAGATATATCCAGTGTCCCCTCTCAGCTGAGCTAGTGTGAGCCAGCTCATGGTTTTTCAGCCTCCGGCTCACGCCTTCTTGTCCTCGCTCAGGCAGGAGAGCTCCAGAGCAAACTGATTCATGCTGTAGCCAAATGGCTTGCTCACACAGCATTTAATGCCAGGAGCTACCAAAGTAGGATTTCTGCTCAGCAAGACTCCACGGCTTAGAGGGAGCATTGGATACATGATAGATACATGGAGAGAGAGAGGTGTGTGTATATGTACATAAATGTACATACATGTGCTGCATGGTGTGCCCCCAGAGGACTGTATCTCGAGGAAACTCACTCCACGTGTTCTTTGCGTGCACATGTGCAGGCTCCTTTCCTGCAAATGTGGGCCCTGGTGGCTGGCTGGTGTCTGAGATGGGAACCTTTCCTCTCCCCCTCCCCTCCAGTCAGTGAGTCTGGGGGGGGGTGCTGAGGGCACAGGAGAAGTCCCGCCAAGTGGCGCGGGATCCGCTTCCAGAGGGAAAAGGCGTGCGGGGAACCATTCAGATTGGTAGATGATCCCTTGAGGACTTCCCCTGCCCTTGCTTCATCTCACCGAGGGGTGGCTGGGGGGGGTCACCTCTGTGCAACTGGAGGGCACAATAAAACCTGCTGGCTGTGTGGGGACACCGAAAAACTGGTCTGTTCTACCTGTGCACGTGTAAGATGTGAGAGAGGGAGGGGCCATGGCTCAGTGGCAGAGCCTCTGCTTGGCAGGCAGCATGTCCCTGTTCAATCCCTGGCCATTCCAATTAAAAAGGACCAGGCAGGAGGTGATGGGAAAGACCTCTGCCTGAGACACCTGGACAGCCGCTGCCAGTCTGAGCAGACAATACTGACTTTGGTGGACCCAGGGGTCTGAGACTACAAGGCAGCTTCATCTGTGTGTGTGTGTGTGTGTGTGTTCATTCAGAAAGAGGACTGAGCATCCCCTTTGTGCCTTAGGGCTTAGAGTGCTCTGACCCTCCCACCTCTCCTGTGTTGAAGCTGCGCATTCGTAAGATGGTCATTTGCCTGCTGTCGTTCTTCAGCATCTGAAATCACTCCTCTCCAATTATAAGTACAGGAGGAATCACACACTAGCTGTATCTGAAGTGAGCAGTGGGTCAAGAAAGCTCCTACCTTGCCGCAGCTCTTGTTAGTCGTTATGGTGCTTCTGGACTCTTGCTCTTTCCTGCTGCTTACGATGCTGGTTTGGGTGGGCTTCTTTCCTCTCTTAACCCCCCCACCCTTTTTTCTGTGGAGGCCGGGAACCTTCGCGGCCTCTGGATCTGTGCAGTAAAGTGTGCCCTTGTGGCAGTGCAGCCGATGGGGCTGTAGGGGGCGATGCTGCTCTTCTTGACCTTGCCTTCCGACCTGCTGGAGCACGGAGCACGTGCTGAGTCTAGGGC
The DNA here is from genome assembly GCA_029375565.1 of Gekko gecko. Lineage (NCBI taxonomy): Eukaryota > Metazoa > Chordata > Lepidosauria > Squamata > Gekkonidae > Gekko > Gekko gecko. The sequence goes on along the minus strand of JAPDNY010000003.1, from coordinate 792,825 downwards.
TCAAGGGTATGCAATGGCTGATTCATTAGCCGCCCTCGCTCTCTTCGGCATGGAATTTGTAGGTGGTGCTGCTGCCTCCCCCCTTCCTTAAGCAAGACTGGGCCATTTCTGCAGGTCCTCCGGACAGTACTTGAGTATGGTTTACTGATATCTCACTTTCTTTAAAGATAGCTTCAGGCAGGTTGCTGTTTTGGTCTGAAGCAGCAGAACAAAGCTGGAGTCCCAGGGGCATCTTTCAGACCCACAAAATTTAATTCTAGGTTTAAGTTTTTGCGTGCATGGGTAAATTGGCCTAATGGATTTGCACTATGTATCTGAGGAAGGGAGTTCTGATTCCTAAAAGATTATACTGGAATAAATTAGGGGAGGGGTGTGGCTCAGTGGAAGAACCTCTGCTTTGTGTGCAGAAGGTCCCAGGTTCGATCCCCGGCATCTCCAGTTGAAAAGACCAGGTGGGAGGTGACGCGAAAGACTTCTGCCTGAGACCCTGGAGAGCTACTGCCAGTCTGAGTAGACAATACTGGTTTTAATGGACTGATGGTCCAATTCAGTATAAGGCCGATTCATGCGTGATCAAACTCTGTTAATCTCTAAACTGCCGCTGGACACCTGTGTTGTTTTGTAGTAAATTCTGTTAATTCATTTATCTGCACTTCTGTGTTGAACGCTGGGGAAGGCTTACTTCCATGCATTGGATTTGCCTCAGAGGCTTCTAGTTGCCTCTTTCTCCTTCTACATTATCAGCAGCACTGTCCATGGTATTTTAATTTCCTTGTTATTTAAAAAAGTATATATTTGGATGAGTTCAGTTGCTTTCTGCAAGTTAGCTCGAGGTCATGTACCTGTAAATACAAAGCTCATGACATACATTTTTCTGCTCTGCAATATAGTTCTGTGAGGCTGACTTATCTTTTTCTCTATCTTGTTTTTATAGAAATGCTGCGTTTACCAACAGTGCTTCGTCAGATTCGGCCAGTATCAAGAGTTCTGGCCCCACACCTTACACGAGCCTATGCAAAAGATGTTAAATTCGGGGCAGATGCCAGAGCTCTTATGCTGCAGGGAGTGGACCTCCTAGCTGATGCTGTAGCTGTCACCATGGGGCCAAAGGTATTGAAATCATGTGACTTGTATTATGTTAAACCTTGTACGCAATGGCGGCTACCTGAAGGAATTACAGCAAGATCCAGGCATCTTGCAGACACTTGAAGTACAGTTAATCTGAAACAAAGCCCTTTTAAGCTCAGTTATTTCAGTGGAGAGATAATGGGCATAAAAAGCACTTAACTTTGACTGGATTATGTCGCAGGTGTTGTGATTAATATAGTAGCAGGGGGTAGCCAAACAAGTCTCCTAACCTTTAACAATTTCTTACAACAGTGTCCTTCCTATCATGGGTACGGAATCTGGAACAAGGGCCAGCAAAAAAGCAAGATGCCAACTCGTGTCTCCATGTTCATTTTGACAGCATAATTACTGGAGCATGTCAGATTCCTTCACTTGTTCCTCTTCCAGTGCCATATATCCTACCAAATGTCAGCAGTGCCCTTCCACCTTGTTCACGGGACAAAGAAAAGAAGTCAGTCCCTACTTTAAAAAAAATTAATAGACATGAATCTGACATTAAAAATCTGACAACATTCAAAAACCAGTGGGAGAATATTTTAATCTTCCAGGTGATTCCATTGCTAATCTAAGAGTGGCAGTTCTCAAACAGACTTTTCAAGGGGGGAATATAATATGATATTGCTGAACTTGAGTTCATTTACAAATTCAGAACAATGGTCCCCCTGTTGGGATATTTGGTTAATCTAGCAGAGTTTTGCTCAGTTGTAGAAGCGTCATACTGAGTGCAGGAAATAAATCTCCCAAGGAGAGAGATTGAATTTATACCCCGCCCTTCACTACTTTACAATCTCCTCCCCCTTCCCCTCCCCACAATGGACACCCTGTGAGGTAGGCGGGGCTGAGAGAGCTCTGAGAGAACTGCCCTTGAGAGATCAGCTCTGAAAGAACTTATGGCTGATCCAAGGTCACATATTGCAAAAAAAAGGTAAACTTACATTTATTCAAGTAGATCCAGTTCACATTCAGGTTGCAGTCGTAAGGAGAGAAAGAAGTCCAATCTAAAGGGTATTTTCCCTATCACCAATGGCCAGCTTGTCTGGAATTGTGTGTGGGAGTATGAGGGCATTGTCTTCCCAGGAGAGACCTGCAAAGACATGTGTTTCCATGGAAGGCCATGTAGAGAGAGGGAGAGGACAAAGGAGAGAGAAGAGGGCAGCTCCCAGGTTAAGACAAAGAGAGGCATCCCATTCAAGGAGATAAATGCCTTGATGTAGCACCCCTCAATGTCCAGGCATGCTGAGTCACTCACTCCAACCCCCTTCCCTAGGACTGAATAGGGACATAGGATTCTTATCTCACTACAGATGCTTATTTTTTGCCTCTGAGAATTTCTTCTTTGCTTTAATCAAGCTGATTACAATGTGCATTGTATCCCTGCATCCTGTTCCTTTTAATGCAGCCCCCTCCCACCTTCTGACTGGGATATAAGGTCTTCAGGGTCTCCACTGTATCTGACAAAGAGAGGCTTGACTCTCACCAAAAGCTTGCTGGCCTTGAAGGTGCTACTGGGCTTGGATCTAGATGATTAAAATAGCTTGCTATACCAGCTGTGTAATTTGACACATGCATGCTCATGGAGGTGAATTAGACTTTGAAGCCAGGAGAGCATTGAGAAGGGTGTAACTCTGCTTAGAATTGCCCTGTTAAAAACCATTTAAAGGTTTTAAGGCAGAAGAAACCAAGCTGCATGCACAGTAAGAAGCTTCAGGGGACTGGGCCAGGATTGCCACTGCCCCCATAAAACAATTTGTGGGGTGTTCTGTGTCCCTTCTCTCTAAAGGGCAGCTTGGCTTAATGTTTATTGTGCATGTTGTTATCAAAATTAAAAAGTTGAAAAAAGAAGGACTTGGCGAGGCTGTGCAAACTTTGATGGTGACCTTGGCCAGATTTCTAACAGGGTTTGTTGTTCCAAGGAAGGCGACAGTAAGGATTCTCTCCCCATGTTTGACCTCCTGTTGTGCTGTGGACAGAGGACAGGCACAATGGCCAGTTTGTGCTTCTCCCTTAGCATTCAGGGTCCAAAGAAAGCAGCATGAACGGTAGGGGAGAGGGAGCAGTGGACTGACAGTTATTCATGCACTAACCCGCCCATGATAGCTTTTTGATACAGCCGTGTTTTTGCTTGGAAGATACCAGAGACTTCTGCCTGTTGAAGAGGCTGCACTGTGGAAAAACGCTAAACTCTTAATTCTTGCAATCTGATGGAAAACCGTATCCACCTTATCAGTAGTTTGGATCTAAAACTGCCTGTGGGTAACCTCACACTTTTAATCCTGTTATTCCAGGCTTGCCGATGCTTCTTACTGTACTACCCCAGTCCCAAAGCAGCACATTTTTTACAATTTCCAAGGCCCCTTCTCATGTTTGGTCATTTGCCCACTTCCACTCTTATCTCATCCCTCTAGCTCCCTTTTCCTATTTTGGGTGCTTATATAAGGTCACAGCTGGCTTTTAATTTGACAAGAGCCCTTCCATTGTTAAGGAGTCTAGAGGAGGGCAGGATCTCTTCCTGACCTCGTGTTGAGCACAGAAACTTTTTAAAAAGAAAAAAAACAGCAAGACATTGACTTCCAAGCCTTGTCACTCAGGAGACTGCAACGGTCGTCTCCTCTCCAGGCTAAACATACCCAGCTCCTTCAACCTTCCCTCACAGGCCTTGGTCTCAAGACCCCTCACCACCTTTGTTGCCCTTCTTTAAATGCGTTCCAGCTTGTCAGCATCCTTCTCAAATTATGGTGGCCATAACTGAACACAGTACTCCATGTGAGGTCTAACCAGAGCAGAGTAAAGTGAAGTCATTGCCTTGCCTGATCTGGACCATACATCTATTGATGCAGCTCAAAATCACATTTGCCTTCTTAGCTACCTCATCTCACTGCTGACTCATGTTCAGTGTTTGGTGTACTAAGATCCCTAGATCTTTTTCATATGTACTACTGTCAATACAAGTCTCCCCCATCCTATAATTAGGCATTTGACTTTTTTCCTACTTAAATGCAGAACTTTACAGTTATCTCTGCTGAAATTTATTTTGTTTGATTTAGCCCAGTTTTCCATCCTTTCAAGATCATCCTGTATCTTCATTTTGTCTTCTTCTGTATTTGCTACTCCTCCCAATTTAGTATTGTCTGCAGATTTAATGACCATCCCCTTTATTCCTTCATCCAAGACATTTATGAAGATATTGAACAGCACAGGGCCCAAGACAGATCCCTGAGGCACTCCACTTGTCACTCCTCTCCAAGAGGATGGGGAAACCATTCACAAGCACTCTTTGGGTGTGATCTGTCAATCAGTTACAAATCCACCTACCAGTAATAGGATCCAAACCACATTTTACCAACTTGTCAGCAAGAATATCATGTGGAACCTTATCAGAAGCCTTACTGAAATCAAGATAAACTGTGTCCACAGCATTCCCCTGATCCAACAAGGTAGTAACTCAGTCAAAAAAGGAGATAAGATCAGTCTGACATGACTTGTTTTTGAGGAGCCCATGCTGGCTCTTAATAATCACAGCCATCCTTTCTAAATGCTGAAGGACGGACTGATGATTTGTTATAAATCCTTTCCAGGTAAAGACATCAAGCCAATGGGTTGGTAGTTACCTGGATCCTGCTGTTCCCCCTTCTTGAAGATAAGGACAGCATTTACCCACTTCCAGTATACTGGCATTTCACCCATTCTCTAAGAATGCTCAAAAATAATGGACAGAGACTCTGAAAGTACATCTGCAAGTATTTAGTACCCGTGGATGAAATTTATCAGGTCCTAAGGTGTTTATTTATTACCCCATGCCTCTCCTAGGCTGCAACTCCCTTCTCTTATGTGTTCTCTCTTTGCCAGACTGAGCACCATTTCCCCTGCAAGAGAAGACTGAGGCAAAGAAGGAATTGAGCAGTTCTACTGTCTCTTTGTCACCTGTTAAAATTTCACTTTCCTCTCCCCGCAATGGTCCTGCCACTTCCTTGTTCTTTCTCTTGCTCCAAACATAAACAAGGAGCCCTTTTTTTGTTGTATTTAGCACCTCTCACTAGCTTTAGCTTTTCCAGCACTCTCCCAACAAGCGTTGGTTATTTGTGTGTATTCATTCTTGGTTATATGGCCTTCCTTCCATTTCCTAAATGACTCTCTTTAATTCTCAGATATTTAGAGAGTTATTTGTGGAGCCATGCTGGTTTCTTTAGGTTCCTCCTCTTTTTCGTGTTCATTGGAATCGTGTGATTGTGCCTTGCTTTTAAGAAATTCCCACCCCTCTTGAACTCCCTTCTCCTTAAGTATTTCTGACCATGGGATTCTACCCAGCATAACTTCAAGTTTCTTAAAATTACCTTTTCTGGAGTCCAACATCTGTGTCTGACGAAGTACAGCTTTTCCCTTCCCCAAGTTCTTAAATTCCAAAATTAGGTGGTCATTACTACTCAGGGTGCTCACTGCTTTCACCTCATCAACCAGTTCTTCCCTCTTGGTGAGAATCAAGTCCAAGATAGCAGATCCCCCTGTTGCCTTCTCCACCTTCTGGAAAATGAAGTTGTCAGCAAGGCAAGTCAGGAATTTATTAGATCTTTCATTTTTATCAGAGTTTGATTTCCAAGAGATACCAGGGTAATAGAAATCTCCCATGACTACTCTGTCCCGTCTCTTTGACAACTTTGTAATCTGGTGTAGGAGTGTCTCATCCAAGTCCTCTGCCTGGCTTGGTGGTCTATAGCAGACCCCCCACCATAATATCTCTGTTATATCTTACTCCTTATATTTTTACCCAGAGACTCTCAACTGACATTCCATGCTCAGATTCATGTATTTCTTTCCTCCCAAAAGTACACATCCTTGACATATAATGCTGCTCCTCTCCCCTTATTTTATCTGTTCCTTTTAAACATGTTGTATTTCTCCATCCTCCTATTCCAGCTGTGAGTGTCACCTCACCAAGTGTCAGTAATGCCTTATCAGGTCATAGTCTCTCTCCTGTATCAGGACCTCAAGTTCCTCCTGCTTGTTTCCCATACTTTGTGCATGAGTGTAGAGACATCGAAATCCATAGCTCATGTGCCCTGAGGGTTTCATTTCTGTTCTTACAGGCAAATTAATAGGCCCCTGCATATCTGCCCCCTTCCTGCACATCTTATATATCTCCAGTTACTGGCATCGTTACTAGACTTTGAATTTTTTTCTCTCTCCCCCACAGCATTTAGTTTAAAGCCCTCCTTATCAGGTTTGCAAGGCTATGGCCAGACATATTTTTCCCTACCCTCATGAGGCACAAACTGTCTCCTGACAGAAGACCTTCACCTCAAAAGTGTAAGCCGTGGTCTACAAAACCCAGCTTTTCCGTTATTGTTCTCTCTGTTCTTAAGCTATGGCCTTCGACAGGAAGAATCTAGGAAAGCCTGTGCTCCCAGGTCCTTCACCTTTTCACTCATGGTCTCTTTTAACATCAAGACGTTTCACAACAGGAGGCCAAAATTTGGCTGGTTACCAGGATGAAACCAAAACCTGTTCCCCTTTGGTACTGCAAGATGTTGCAATCTCCGATGTATTATCTTTTTCAGCAGTTCCAGGAAATTCTTCCTTGATATCCGCATAATAGATGTCAATCTGGTAAATTCTGTTTACCTTTTCCTTCTAGATTCATAGGTCAGTGCAATTAAATATGAAAGGCCAAAGCTTATTTAAAAAATTGAAAATGTTGCAAGAGGTATGCACCTTCATAGTATGGTGCTTTTTGACGTCACTTTGCAGGGGAGAACAGTAATTATCGAACAGAGTTGGGGAAGCCCTAAGGTGACAAAGGATGGTGTGACCGTCGCCAAGGCGATCGACTTGAAGGACAAATACAAAAACATCGGGGCCAAGCTGGTTCAAGATGTCGCAAATAATACCAACGAAGAGGCGGGAGACGGTACCACAACTGCAACAGTGCTGGCACGTTCAATCGCCAAGGAAGGGTTTGAAAAGATCAGCAAAGGAGCAAATCCCGTGGAAATCAGGAGAGGTAAAGCGATGAATAATATTGACTTCTCAGAATTTCATTTACAGAACTACAGTTTTTGGTGGCACTTTTGAACAGGTTCAAGTAGCTTGGCAAGCAACTTTAAAGTAGTCAGTGTGTCATACAGTGAGTTGTGCTAAAGCGTTGTGCTTTGGTTTTCTTACTGTTTAGAATGGATACTTCCTTAGCCTCAGATGGTCAGCCGTGTTGGTCTGAAGCAGTAGAACAAATGAAGGTGTGCAAGGCACACGAAAGCTCATACCTTGAATAAACCTTTGTTGGTCTTAAAGGTGCCTCTGGACTCTTAAGTTTGTTCTGCTTCCTTAGCCTATTTGCCTGGGCCGAATAGCACTTGCTGTAAGGCAAGCAGGTGCTCAGTTGCATTTCACCTTCCCCGTCCTCTGTAGCTTCTGCATTTTTCCTGCCTTCTACACTTTACGGCAGAGGACAGAGCTGTTGAGGACAGCCATTAAAAAGCTGCACAGGTGTTTTCTTAGCTGGTGATAAGTGCCACAGTGGGTGCAGTATTGCCCTTTTTTTGGCTGCTGTGTTTTCCCCACTGAGAAGAAACAGGACAGTGCAGTCTGTCATTCGTGCGTCTTCAGTTTTCCCAGCAAGGAGTAAACCCCTGTTCTGTAGCATTTCTCAATCCTATCCAAGAGTGAGCAGAGGAGATCAGTGGCTGTCATAGTACTGTGCTTCCAGTGTGCCCTCCCCCCCAAGTTGAATCTAGATGGGCAGCAACCTGAGAAAGAGCCTCCTGGGTTAGGGTTAGCACCAGAATTATGCAGTCCCCTCCCCAGGGAGATTAATCTGTCGGTTCTATTATTAGTTGCTGTAGATTTTCTGGGTTGTGTGGCCGTGGTCCAAGACCACGGCCACACAACCCGGAAAATCTATAGCAACTAACAAACTCCAGCCGTGAAAGCCTTTGGTTCTATTATTGTTTTCCACCAGGGTGAAGACTTTTCTGTCTTCTCTGGCATACCCTTACTGGCTCTCATCTGTTTTATTCGCTTATGTTTTTTATTTATATAGGGTGGTTTTAAAAGTTGAGTTTTACTTTCTTTTAGCTGTTCTCCACCTTAAGGGCCTCAGGCTGGTGCAAAGGTGGCGTACCAACTTTTAAAATAAAAACATGAAAAGGACTGCACGGAAACAGGTGTCATGTCTTTCAGAGCTGCTTAAAACCAATTCAGGATTGATTTGCTGTTAAGGTTACTGAATCTGGGCATTCTGTGTGTTTTTTCCCAGGGGTGATGCTAGCTGTAGATGCTGTCATTACCGAACTGAAGAAACTGTCCAAACCAGTGACGACACCGGAAGAAATTGCTCAGGTAACGCCAGCTCCTTCCAAACACACACTCACTTTCTCCATCGTTGCTTGCGCCAGGTGGACAGAGACTGCTCAGAATGTACCATCTGATTTAGTCATACTTTATTTCTTTTTAAAATACTGAAGAGTCAAACCCTTTGCTTGCACTTACGCATGTTGTCGTCAGTGCCGTCGTGCCTGTGGCTGTGTTGTTAGGCATTTCTGCCCTTTTGAAAGAGAATGGGTTTTTTGCTACCAGCTTCAGGCCACGTAGGAAAACCGACTGACGTGTTTGCTTTTGCAGGTCGCCACAATATCTGCAAACGGAGACAAGGAAATAGGCAACATAATTTCTGACGCAATGAAAAAAGTCGGCCGAAAGGGCGTTATCACAGTGAAGGTGAGTATTGAGGATGTTTATGTGCGCATACCTATGATCACGCCTCTTTCATGGACTAACAATTTCTTAACGATGCTAGTTGTTAAAACACTTTAGAAATCACCATGCAGTAAAGGCTAATGTAGCTTTTTTAAAAAAAGGTATTACCATTTCTGGAGTAGAACGCTCAGTGCTGGTGGCAAGTGCCGTCAAGTCACAGCGGACTTACGGTGACCCCGTAGGGTTTTCTAGACGAGACGTTTAGAGGTCTGCCTTTGTGTCATGATCCTGGTATTCCTTGAAGGTCTTGCATCCAAACACAAGTTGGGACCGGCCCTACTTAGCTTCTGAGATCTGATGATATTGGGCTGCCTGGGCTCTCCAGGTCAGGATTTAGAATGCTCAGGAGTACTGAATTATCTTTCTAAAATATAGATTGGACACACAACCCACACTCGTCTGCATAAATTGGGTGACTGGGTTGCTAATGATGGGGAAGGCACTTGAGTGAATAGTGTGGCAGTGGGGGAGGAATGGCTGGAGTGGGAAGAGAGACTTTAGTTCAGAGATCAAGAAGCAATTGATAGGTAGCGTCCTTTCAACAGGTTTTATTGCTTTTTGCTCAAACAGGATGGGAAAACACTGAACGATGAGCTGGAAATTATTGAAGGTATGAAGTTCGACCGAGGGTACATCTCGCCCTACTTCATCAACACGGCCAAAGGTAAGTTGAACCGGTGTCTCACTTGGGCAAGTAGATTGGACTCACACTTTATTTTAAATTGATAGTTCTTAAGTTAGCTTAAGAACAGTGTGTGACTCTCAAAATACTCAACTTATTCAAGCACTGAGTTCATAGAGTACTTGTATACCAGAACGCTTTCAAAGTCTTCTGTAATTAGCAGAGGTGATGCTCTTTAAAACAAGAGGCAGAAGAATGTGGCTGTATTTTGGAACAGAGGATGTGCTGCTGATTTGATTGGAAACTGAGCCTTGTTCATAAGCCTCTGCATTTTTGGGAGAATGATTTGGGAACACAGTTCAATGGCATGACTTCCCTCTACAGGACAGAAGTGTGAATTCCAAGACGCTTATATTTTACTCAGTGAAAAGAAGATTTCCAGCGTTCAGTCCATAGTACCAGCTCTTGAGATTGCCAATAATCACCGTAAGCCTTTAGTTATTATTGCTGAAGATGTTGATGGGGAAGCCCTCAGTACCCTCGTGTTAAACAGGTAGGCTTGAAACCGGTTCGTTGCTACCCCCTAGTCCTTTCCCACTCTGCCAGAAGCTATGCATTCTCTCGATACTGACCCTCACCAGGTATCCTCACGGATTTCGGCAGGACTTGCTTCCAAGCAAATGTGCTTCGGAGAGCAGCCCTAGCCTTTTGAGTACTGAACTTCTAAAGTTGCCGTGTGCAGATTTGGAAGAGCGGAGCAGGCCGGGGGAGGAGGGGAAATCCAGCAATGCCTCAGTGCTGGTCATGACAGTGAAATTAATGGTCGGGATTTTTGGGGTGGCACAACCAGTGTTCCCTCTAAGCTGTAGGGTCTTGTGAGCAAAAATTCTACTTTGTGAGCTCCTGGCATTAAGGTTGTGAGTGAGCGATTTGGCTGTTGCAGAAATCAGTTTGCTCTGGAGCCATCCCTTCCTGAAGCAAGACAAAAATGTGTGAGCCGGTGGCTAAAAAACTGTGAACTAGCTCACACTAACTCAGCTGAGAGGGAACCCTGGGCACAACTTGGCATTCATTGGCTAGGGAAGGTGGGAGTGAATGTTGCTCTCCTAAACACACTCGCTGATGTCATTTGAGCACAAGTTCAGTATAGATTTGTGCAGGATTTTGCGAGTTAGAACAGAACGAACACTGTCAACTTTAGATCAATTTAAGCTCTAGGTTATTTCTACTACATAGGCCATTCTGGTGAAAATCTTACTCCAACACAAATGGTTGCAGTGTGTCAGACCTGAAGTATCCGCAGCCGGGTATTCTGATCAGAGCTATGCTTGTCTTTTTCCCCCCTCAGACTGAAAGTTGGTCTACAGGTTGTTGCTGTGAAAGCACCAGGTTTTGGTGACAATAGAAAAAATCAGCTTAAAGATATGGCAATTGCTACTGGTGGCGCAGTAAGTAAACATTAAAATGTCTCGATTCCTGGCTGATGCTCCTTGTGAACTAAGGTGTAGCTCTGGCACATGATTTGGCACTGCTGGGAGCAAGCCACTTCCCTTTTATTGGTCTGGAAAACTGGCCTGATGCAGAACTGGGATGGGATGTGAGATGCTCTGTATTCTTGGTGCTTGGGGGGGGGGCAGTGTCCTGGCCCCACTGTTGGACCTCCTGATGGCACCTGGTATTTTTGGCCACTGTATGACAGAGTGTTGGATTGGATGGGCCACTGGCCTGATCCAACATTGGCGCCTCTTAAGTTCTTATAAGATCCACACTGGGACAAAAAAATCCCAAGTTTAAGTATAGGCTAATGGGGTCTGAACTCACTGAGGCTGAGAGGGGATAAGATCTTGGGGTTGTACTGGAGAGTTCAACAAAAATGTCAACCCAGCATGCTACAGTAATGAAAAAGGCAATCTTTATATTTGGGATTATGAGGAAAGGGATTGAGGATAAAACGGCTGATATTGTAATGCCCTTGTACAGATCTATGGTTTGGCCTCATTCGGAGTACCGTGTACCGTTCTGGTCACCGTATCTCCAAAAGGGCCTTGCAGAGCTGGGAAATGTACAGAGGAGGGGTGACCAAGATGACGAGGGGGTCGGAGGAAAGGCTGAAGAGTTGAGCAGAGAGAGGATTAAGGGGGGATGTGATAGAGATTTATAAAATGATGCATGAGGTAGAGAGAGTCGACAAAGAGAACTTTTTCCCCCTCTCCCAAAATACCGGAACTCGAGTGTATCCAGTGGAGCTGATGGGCAGTAGGTTCAGGACAGACAGAAGGAAAGACTACTTGACCCAGAGAGTGATGAAAACGTGGAATTTGCTGCCAGAGTACATAGTGATGGCCACAAGCCTAGACAGCTTTCAGCGGGGATTATTTGATAGATATGCAGAGGATAAGTCTTATCAGGGGCCACTAGCCATGGTGGCTGAGGGGAACCCCTAGAGGCACTAATCCTCTGAATCCCAGAGCCAGGAGGTAACATCAGGGAAGGCCTCAGCCTCCCTGCCCTGTTGTTGGCCCTCCAGAGGAACTGGCTGGCCATTGGGAGACAGGATGCTGGACTGGATGGACCTTCACTGGTCCGATCCCGCAGGGCTCTTCTGATGATGTGAAAGTGGGGAGCACGTAGGAGCCAGAGGCCTGTTTTCCAAAGTCATCCTGTATTCTGTGCTGAGGAACAACCGTTGTCGCAGTACAGTGGCAACAGTAATGCAGAGCTTCCCATCTGTGCCTCACTATTCATATTCATTAATGCGGCCTGCTGGTCTACAGATGAAGAGCAGCCTTTCCAATTAGTCAAGCACCCCAAAAGAAATAAAAGCAGTGCAGATTCAGTGTTCAGCACAGAGGCTGAATAGTTGTCAAGGGTAGTGTAAGCAGGAGAGCTGTTGTGAATCACAGCAACCTGGAGCCCGGTTCACAAGTTATAATGAACACGCTCGTAATCCAGGTAGAGTGGACACTTGATTTTTAGATGTGCATTGCGTAATTTTCACATTGCATTCATCATATGCACAGCTGAATGTTTATCCAGGTTTTGGCCCCTGGTTCCCTTTGAAGAGTGAAGGTGCATTAGCTCTTTATTGCAAACAGGTGTACACACAGGCAGGATGTATATGTATTAATATGGGAATAGGGCTCCTGGAACTTACAGCATTTTCCTAAGCATAGTTGCTGAGTCTCACTCAGTTCTGCACTCCTCGAGAAACCACAGATGTGTCATTCTTCCAGCAGTTTGGTCTAGTGGTTAAGAGTGGTGAACTCTAATCTGGAGGACCAGGTTTGATTCCCCACTCCTCCAGATGCAGCCCGCTGGGTGACCCTGGGCCAGTCCCTGGTCTCTCAGCTGACGCTCCCTCTAAGCTGTGGAGTCCTGTGAGCAGAAATTCTACTTTGTGAGCTACTTGCATTAGAGTTGTGAGCAAGCGATTTGGCTACTGCATAAATTGGTTTGCTCTGGAGCCATCCTTCCTGACCTAAGACCGAAAATATGTAAGGCTAAAAAACTGTGAGCCAACTCACACTAACTCAGCTTAGAGGGAACACTGCTCTCAGTTCTGTCAGCCCCACCTACCTCACAGGGTATCTGTTGTGGGGAGAGGAAGGGAAGGAGATTGTAAGTCATTCTGAGACTCTGAGTGAAGGGCAGAGTATAAATCCAACTCTTTTTCTTCTTCAGTGACTGATGGGTTGGAATTTTGCAGACTGTGATACGATGACTTTGGTCTCTGAGCTTTGAATATTTCCTGTTCCAGGTGTTTGGGGAGGAAGGCTTAAGCCTCAACGTAGAAGACATTCAGCCTCACGACTTTGGTAAAGTCGGAGAAGTCATTGTGACAAAAGACGACTGCTTGCTCCTTAAAGGGAAAGGGGATAAAGGTGCCATCGAAAAGCGCATCCAGGAAATAATTGAACAGCTGGAAGTGACAAACAGCGAATATGAGAAGGAGAAGCTGAACGAACGCCTGGCTAAACTTTCTGATGGAGTCGCTGTACTAAAGGTACGTGTCCTTAAGAGCGAATGAGTGTGTCTGTCTGATCTTAATTGCATCCATACACACACCACTTGGGAAGGGAAAGAGAGATCGTCTGATTTCTAGGCAGCTCTACAGTCAGAGCTCTCTGTTCTCGTTTTCATGGAAGGTTTGAGGAACACCCTGTAGGTACTAATGTGAGTATCCCAGTCTTGCCATGGGTGGGGGTGGGGGAGTGTCAGTATAAGAAAAGTCAATGTCATTTGAGCTGTTGCTGAAAACTCTAAGGGGGGGGCAAATACTGCTATAACTTTGAACAGCAACATGTTCAGAAGTCAGGGCAGAGATAAGGAATAGTTGCAGACTCTTTAGAAATTTGGTAGTTTACGTTGCAGTACAATGACAGAATTGGTAACTGCTGGTCAGAGGACTTACGAACTATTATTAAATGTAGGAAGCGTTGGGTGGCCTTTGAAGTTGTGTGCCATTCATTCCTATTGTTAAAAAAACCTGTGGCTTTTAACTGATTGCGTTGTTCGAGCTTCAAGCAGCAGATAGTGTGGAAGGCTGATGTTTTCACGAACACAGCACTTTTGATTGTAGTCCTTTGCCAAGATGTTAGCCTTGCACAACTAGTACTATGTTCCCAGAGAAGACTGGGCTTGTGCGCCTCCCCCGCCAGACATTTAGCCATCTTTGAAATTTTCAGAGGAAATTTTTGTAAAACGAAAAAAGTATACTGGGCAAGCTTAAAATAGTTCTCTTAGTTTTTTAAAATTCCATAAATATGTGAAATTTTGCAGTCTTATATGCTGAGTTATAAATGATTCTTTTTATGTTGTTAAAGCAGTAAGATTAGTTAAGACTTGATAGGGATAGTGCATATATTTCAATTTCCTCCCAAATTTCCAGGGGTTTTTTTTTGGGGGGGGGGTGGAATCGTGGGGGAAAATGTGTAACTAGAGTTATAAAATTTCCAGAAATTTTACGTCTCTAGTTACAGTTCAGATTTGTAATGAGGACATTACAGAACTCTGACCAATGAATAAGACTGTGTCGTAGCAAAAATACATTGTGCTCAGGTGGGATATATTTAGTATTCTGCTCAGATGGGATCACATCTTACCTCAGTTTGCCTGAACATAGAGACTGTCAGTTGCTTAAGAACTGCAGAAAACTCTGAATTACATGTTGACATGAAATAAGCTACCAGCTCCCTGGCTTCAAGGTGAGATTTGCTCCAGGTACAGCACCTGGAACACCAACTCTGATAATCACGAAGGTGTCACTTTTTGTGCAAAGTATTGTGTTAGTCTTGTGAGCATAAGTTTTGCAACAGAATATTCAGCCATGGGTGGGGGGCCTTAGATGACCTTGGAGGAACATTCTGTCCCGGGTGGAGATCTTGTCAGGTGGGTGCTATCAATTAATGCAGCCTGTTGTGAGCAGAGACAAATATCTGCTTGCTCCTTCTATCCTCTGCTATGCAGAAGAGGGGAAGATGGGCACAGTTATCTCCCCCCCACCCACCCCGGAGCCTTGGATTGTGGAGATCTTCAAGTGCCTTCTCAGAAGTAGTAAGCTGGCAGCCAAGTGTCCAGCTGTAGTAATCTGAGAACAAAGGCTCTGTCCGCTATCAAGAGGCATTGTTCACACTTTGACATGTGAGAATCTTGGTTAATGGGCTCTAGTGAAATAGGAGAAGCTACGAGTGGTGCCTTTTCAGGGCATCCAGTGGTCGGGGTGATGGTGTTGTGGCGAGCGTGATAAATAATGCACAGTATTGCAAACGTGTTCACATTCTGCCGCTCATTATGGAGCGTGCTTCTCTGGTGCTAGGAGCTTCTCAGATTGCTGAAAGTTGCTGGAGGATCACACTCCACAGTGGAGATCTACTTCTACGATAGAAAAGAGCACACAGTCAGGAAGCCAGGCTGAAGACAGCAGAATCGAACCCTATAGGATTTGGGGCACTTTAGTGCCACATGACTAGACAATCATACGCGATGTATTTGAGCAGCTGTGAAGTGCTAGGACTCAATCACAAATGGATCAGCATTCTTCAATGTGTGGAATGAGACAGGCACTCACCTGTGCGGCTGGGGGGTCCTCACCTTGCAGTCTGAAGTAAATAGTTTCCTTTCCCAGACATACAAAAAATAGAAAAACTTTCAGGCCTTTGAAAAATTGGCATGGCTTTTTTTTTTTTTTAATCTCAGGTTGGGGGAACAAGTGATGTCGAGGTGAATGAGAAGAAGGACAGAGTCACAGATGCCCTTAACGCCACACGTGCGGCCGTAGAAGAAGGCATTGTTCTCGGAGGGGGCTGCGCGCTGCTTCGTTGCATACCGGCGCTCGACAACTTGACTCCAGCCAACGACGACCAGAAGACGGGTAAGTCAGTCGAGCTGTGAGATTAGTCCAGCCACGCTTCGGAATGTACCGTTCACCTCTAGAGCCAGGAATGTTTTTGTGTCTTTCGGTTTTTCAAAAGATGAGAGTTGCCGTTCTGCGGTTTGGGTCTGGAGATTCCAGCCGCACGAGCAGACGGCACCTCCAGTGGGGAGAGGGGGGGTAGGAATTTCTGCCTCAGGAGATGAGAGCCATTTTATAAGCCAGCTGTGTCTCAGGAATGCAGCTGGATTGCGGGGCTAATCCTCCACTGTGGAGTACTTTTCTCCAGCGGTCGGAGCTCCGGCTTATGCCAAGGTCGGCATCTTCCACTGAGCCCTTGAAAGCGTCTGGCCTCGAAGGAAAGAAGGGCATCGCTCAGACTGTGCTTGTGCAGGGCTGCCATGCAAGAGGCGAGGGGAACTGGCTAAGGGAGGACTGGACATGTCCTCCTCCACTGCCCTCTCTACTTGGCATCCCGTCAGGATCTTCTGTACGCCATATTAGGCCAAATTTTAGAGACCCCTGATAATTTTAAGCTCCTTTTCTTGCTTGACAACGCAGATGCAGAGATAACTGAAGTAGTAGCAAAGTTTCTCTGCAGTGCCATGGTTTTACGGCCTGATAAGTGATGTTATGAATTAGGTTTTATTATGATGCTACTCCTATTACGTTATCACTCTGTGATGTTACTCTGCAATTTTAATTTTACTGTTTTTGATTGTGTATCTAGACTATTGTATCCTTATATATACGCCAATAAAAGGCTTTGGATTGGATTGGTAGCCCTGGAAGAGAATGAAGAATAGACGAACGCCTTTCCTGCCTCTCTTTCCCCTTCCAGTGGCAGTATTTATTTTTCGTATTTATATCCCGCTCATCCTGCGAGCGGGCTCAGGGCGAGTCACATCATGTTTCAACAATACAATAAGGTTTAAAAGCGCAATATAAAACTTTTAAAATCAATCGTTGTAGCTGCTGGTGCAAAGGCCAGCCCATTCATACTGATGGATGGCCGGTAGGTAGAAGATGGCAACTTCGGGAAGGCCATATGTGGACGCCCGCTGCCTCAGCCAAAAGCCTGGCGGAAGAGCTCCGTCTCGTAGGCCCTGCGGAACTGAGTAAGATCCTGCAGGGCCCTGATCTCGATGGGGAGCCTGTTCCATCAGGTGGGGGCCAGGGCAGAGAAGGCCCAGACCCTGGTCGGGGCTAGGCGGACGTCTTTTGGGCCAGGGGCCACCAGGAGATGTTGATCACTAGAGCGTAAAGCTCTTTGAGGTATATACAGGAAGAGGCGGTCACTTAGATAAGTTGGTCCCAGGCCATATAAGTAGCACCTGAGGCTGGGGAAGAAATGGTTTTGATAGAGAAAACTGTGTGCAGAAGGTTTGCAATGCGTGGCTGGTCCAAATCCACGTATGATACTTGACTGCTGCTGAGGAAATCCGCTTGCAGACTCAAGAATTACATCGGCTTCCATTCTCATTGTGGGATTAATTTCGTTTTTATTTAACCATAATGTGTGTTTCTAGGAGCATCAAACTACATGGGTGCGGGTTGAAATGAAGAGTGTTCTGCTTCGTTTTTCAGGCATCGACATTATCAAGAGAACACTAAAAATCCCAGCAATGACCATTGCTAAGAACGCAGGCGTTGAAGGATCACTGATAGTGGAGAAAATCATGCAGAGCCCCCCCGACGTCGGCTACGACGCTATGCTTGGCGACTTCGTAAATATGGTGGAGAAAGGCATCATTGACCCGACAAAGGTAACGCTCACATTCTTCCACCACTCATTTCTTGCGTGATAGGAGCTGGTGTATTACTCTTACACTAAACAAAGTTTGAGCCCAGTGGCACCATTAAGACCAGCAAAGTTTAATTCTGGGGATAAGCCTTCGTGTGCCATGCACACACAAGTTTATACCTTGAATACACCTTTGTTGGTCTTAAAGGTGCCACTTTGTTCTGTTGGCTGCTGTAGATTTTCCAGGTGGTCTTGCCGTGGTCTTGCCATCATAGGACCTGACGTTTCGCCAGTATTTGTGACTCGCGTCCTCTGAGGATGCCAGTCACAGCTACTGGTGAAACGTCAGGTCCTACAATGCCAAGACCACGGCCAGACAACCTGGAAAATCTACAACAGCTCATGAACTCCGGCCATAAAAACCTTCGACAGGATATTGGTTCTGTTGCTTCAGACCAACACGGCTGTCCACACCTGGAATTACTGCATTGTGCGTTTCTTGACTTCCTTTTCAGGTCGTAAGAACCGCTTTGATGGATGCAGCCGGCGTGGCTTCCTCCTGTCTACAGCCGAAGCTGTGGTGACGGAAATCCCTAAAGAGGAGAAGGAAGCTGCCATGGGAGGGATGGGGGGCGGCATGGGAGGGGGCATGTTCTAATCATCCTGGGGGGGGGTGGCTCGATGGATGTGCATCATGAACTATAACAATTGCGACTTGACAGTTGACCCTTCAGGTCTTTGTGAGGGACAGGGCGGCGGAGAAGTGACTGCAGAAGGGGCGCAGTGTTCAAAGAATCATTGTAACATTAGTTACTGGATTTCAGTTGACACACGTATAATCGTTTACGGCCATTTGTCCATGCTACGCAGATAATTTATTTTGTACTTTGAATAAAAAGACATTTGTACATTCCTGATACTGGATGCAAGATCTGTGTGCCAGTGTGCTCTAAACACAAATCAGCGGCAGCACGTCAAAAAGTTCTTTTTTGAATCAGAATTTATTGGTGCCTGCTATTGCTAAGAAATCCGGAAGCCATTGTGTGCAGAACTGAATTTGAGGGGGAAAAAATGTGTACAAAGTAGACAGATATACAATTATGTGACAACTTTATGTAATAAAAGATTGTTCAAAGATATGAAATGTTATTTAACTTATTCACAGAACATGGAATTAATCCTGTTTACCAGAGAGCTGAGAGGTAATAGTTCGGTTCATAAAATGCTCATTTTTCTCAAGGAGCAGTGAGGTTTGACCTTTCTGAGGAAGACACTGCCTTTTGGATGGAATCCCGTGTGCTGTTCACTTGTTCAAGTAGGGAAAGCGTTCCCTTTCCACCCTAGGCCAGAGCAGACGCCCCCAGCAGACTAGCTGCTCCACTGAGATAGCCCGACCCAAGCAGGAATTGTCCATTGTTCCAAATCCCCTCCTCTCGTAAACAGCCGGCCCTTTTTATTGCAAGACTTTATAGACCGCTTTTATTTTTGTACTGCATCTAGTACCATTTAGAGTACTGCGAACAGTCTTACTGCAAGTTGTTTATCAACCTGGAAGGAGAGAACTCCTGAGTCCCCTTTTAAGAACAGAATTGGCTGGAAGAAGAAGGGCTCACCCCAGCGTGAAAACTGGAAATGGGCGGCAAGGGCTTTCCACCTTGTGGGAACGGAAAGGGGCTGGCTTCTCCCTTCCCCAGGAGAGGGCATGCTGCTGCTGCTGCTGCTGGAGAAAGTACCGGCCATCCCCGCAGTCACTTAACTGCTAGACTACAACAGAAGAGGTGAGCGGTGTGACTCCGGAAAGCTCCTCCCCTGCCACAAATTTTGTTAGTCTTTAAGGTGCTCCTGGGACTCTGGTTCTTTTCTGCTCTTACAGACTTAACACGGCTACCCGTCTTGCTCCAATGCAATCCTAGTCGCTGCAAAAGTGAATTGATTTTCCCTCTCTGCTGCCATCCCTGCCTAAAGAAAGCACAAAGGACTAGCCACGTGCTCAGATGCTATCTGATAGCGGCTTCCAATTCAGGCCCAGGATTTCAGCTTTCGTTTTGAGCAGCTCTGCTCTCCCCTGCTGCGTCGGCTTGTTGCTAAATTTATAAACACAGAAGGAAGCTTCTTGCCATCTTTGGGACAGAGTCCCCTCCAATCGAAGACTGGGGTCAGTCAAAACTTTTGTGACCCTGCAGAGTTCACTGCCATCGCAGTCCTTCTCTTGAGGCCGTGTGCATGCATTTGTCTGGACACCTGCTTCTGAAGCCTGGCCTGACTTCTGGAACTGATCCGTTCTGAGGACAGACATTTCTGTGATGCCGCTCAGAAAAGGGGTGCTGTCGGGTCTGTGATGGGCACTGGTGTCGGGGAGGAGGAAGAAAGTAATCAAAACACTAATCGGGGAAAGTAGTAATCAAAACACTAATGTTTGAGAATAATTGAAATATTCTAACAAGGCTGTACCACAAATGTTATTGATCAGGCACTGTATTACGGAAGGCCAACCCCCGCCCCTCAATACACCCTCCTGTAACTTGCAGCGAACTGCCTTAAAAAACCTGCTTATAATCTTGCTCAGAGCAAACATTTTCATCCCAACAAGTTTCCCTTATTAATTTTAATTTATGACGGGGTGCGCAGAACTCCACCGGCTGTCAGCCATTTATGGAGGTCCCGCACGAGTCTGCAGTAACATTCCAGATCGCTTATTTTTTTAAAAACAGCCCTTTTAACATTTGCGCAGCGACACTCTCTCCGGCGCTTTGCTGCCGCTATGTACAAGTCAAGAAACAGGCTCACTCGCAAAACTGCCTTTGGTTTGTGAAGAGTAAAAATAAATAAGTTTGAAAGACTAATAACTTAAAAACTTGACTGTAACAGTAAATAAAACACTGCAAAAAAAAAAAATAAGGCAGAAGAACTGCCAGTGCTGAGTCCGTTTATACAAACTGGCAAGATGCAGAAGGCAATTTTGGTGTAGATTGTAGCTGCCTTTCAGTCATGCTTCATCAGCACCTTAAATTGCACTTGATTGAAACGTCTATATTATGTACATACGCACTTCCTGTGCACGCTTTTGTACAGTGGTACACTATACATGATTGGCAAATGCCCCCGTGTAATTTCAGGCACACATGAAGATAAAGTTTCATGTATGAACAAGATGTACAAATAATTTAACGTGACTCCCCCCACCCACCCCTTTTTATGTGTGGTGCACTTCGTGAAACATCAGCTCGCGAGGTATGCTCGTTTCTGGACCGTACAGCTTGGAGGCTCGTCTTTCGAATGCGGCCACCATCTGCTTGACCACCTCGTCGAAGAACAGCGTAGCGAGCTGGGAGTGCAGCAAGGAGCGAAACTCGAAGGAAACCTGCGGAGGACAGTCAGTGTTGGAAGTTACTCTCTTGCAGAACAGCCAAGGTGTGGAAGCATTTCAGTGCACACCTGTTTACTCCTAAGCAGTTTGGCAACCAGAGCACAGGAATGCATTTATTTATATAGCGAGGACTTCTCCTAGATCTGAGGTCTCCTGCTAGGAAACTCAAACTACAGAGTCATGTAGGCCTTTATCAGGGACCCTTCTCCATTTGAAAATACTGTGAAAATAACTGTGTGGTTAACTAGTACAAATGTATTGGGAATGGGCCTATGGTTCAGTGCTATGGTACAACCCTGGCTGGCTGGCCTGAGACCTCTCCTGTGGGGTAAGCCCCTTCTCTTCGGGACTGTATTCCGAGGTCTCCCCAGAGGAAGTGGCCAAAGATTTCTCAGCAGCTTGTCCCATCACCATCGAGTCCACAGATAGGAAAATGTTGCTGTTGTTATTTTCATTTTCTATACTGCCCACAGACGAAGCTCTCTGGGCGGTTAACAGATATAAAACAATAAAATACAATAGATAAAAACATTAAAAAATAAAAATTAAATTTAAAATAACATAAAAACGTTAAAGGACAATAGGCTTGACCCATAAAGATCTGACCCAAAGTGGAAGAAAAACTCCTGGCTAATTGTATTGGAGCCCTGCGATGACCAGGGAGGTCTTTAAGGTCCTCTGCAAAGAGGGCTGTCTTAACCTGCCGCCAAAAAGATGGCAAATTTGGCATCAGGTGGGCCACAGCAGGGAAGTTGTTCCAAAGACGGGGGGGCCACACCGAAAGGCCCTTCCCCTAGTCCCCGCCCTCTTGAGTGTCTTGAGGGGTTGGCACTTGGAGGAAGGCCCCAGAGGTTGAGCGTAGTGTCCGGGTAGATTGCAGTTGGGGGAGGCGCTCCGACAGATGTTGTGGTCCCAAGCCCTGTAGGGCTTTATATGGCAAAAGAGAGATTTTTAAACAGGGCACTTGCCTCTCAGAGGACAAGAAAGAAATTAGCAATGAGCATAAGCACAAGCAATAAACAGGAAACAATTAGGCAAAAAGCCCTGACGGCTGGAGGCAAGATTACTGCATGGGGAAGCCCTTCCGCTGTTCCGATCCAACGGAAGGGAATCAACCATCTCGGGGGGGGGCCCTCCTGCTCCCAGGGAGCACCCTGCACCGATGGAAGAGGTTCCGCCGGTCCCTAAAGGCAAGTGAGGACTTCCTGGAGGAAAAGGCAGACAAACCAAGCCCGACTGAGAAGGCTACAGAGGTCTGTTGGGGAGGGACGTCACACCTGCCTGGTCTATGAGCCTGTCTGCTGCGCCTTTTATAGAACCCGAGCCGCCTCTTTTTTGTTTGTTTTAGTATTGATGCCTGTGTGAAATTAAAAGACGCCTGCTCCTTGGGAGGAAAGTGATGGCAAACCGAGACAGCATGATAAACAGTAGAGACATCACCCTGCCAACTAAAGTCCGCATGGTCAAAGCGATGGTGTTCTCAGTAGTAATGCATGGCTGCAAGAGTTGGACCATAGGGAAGGCTGAGCGCCGAAGAATAGATGCTGGAGAAGACTCCTGAGAGTCTCTTGGACTGCAAGGAGATCGAATCTGTCAATCCTAAAGGAAATCAACCCTGACTGTTCCCTGGAAGGCCAGATCCTGAAGCTGAAGCGGCTCAAATACTTTGGCCACCAAATGAGAAGGGAGCATTCACTGGAGAAGACCCTGATGCTGGGAAAGACTGAAGGTCAAAGAAGAAGGGGACGGCAAAAGATGAGATGGTTAGGCAATGTCATCGATGCAACGAACATGAAATTGAGCAAACTCCGGAGGACAGGAGGGGCTGGCGTGATGTGGTCCATGGGGTCGCGAGAGTTGGACTCGACTGTGCAACTGAATAAATGAATAATGTGTGAATATCCCCCCCCAACAGCATAGCTAATGCAGATGTGAGGCCAGCGTGACCCCTGTTCTGCACAGCTCTGTTCAGACCCATCTCCACATTGAACCAAGAGAGCGGGAAACCAAAGGCCTCGATGTGGCTCAGGCAAGCAAATACGAGCTTCCAATGGATGGACTGGGCCTTTGGGAATTTAATCACTGCATTTAAGCTTTGTCTTCATTCAATGAAACATGCTCAAGATCTGAGGTGTAACAAGTCCAAAATTTGGCAGTGGAGCCACTAGGTGTGGCGGGGAAGGGGGGTCCCCTTATTACTGCAGCACAATGACAGGCAACTGGCTTGAGCCGGGGGGGCAACCAGTGTGATCCGTCCTCAGTTTATCAGTGTCTGACATGAAGGGGCAGAGAGCATCCCTCTGATTGGTAAGTTCCATGCACGGGGGGCCTAGACAAACACCGCCCCATGCCCACACAGAAAACATTACCAGTCCTGGTGGGCATAAACATAGACCTGTGGGCTCTCTGCATTCCACAAACAGGTTGCACCTAATAAAGACACAGCTCCTGAATTTAGGCCAGAAAACAAGAAGGGAGCCCGATTCTGACCGGCTTTTAGTCTACCACTTACGTAAGGAAACGGCACAAAAGTGAGAAGCTCCTGGTAATGTCTTCCTGTGGCTCAAGGGGGCTGCTTCTTTCCTTTTCGTGGTTCGCTGCTGAGATACAAGGTCCAGCCCTGGGGATTGCCTATGCACTCTGGGGTCACAGATAAAACCTGCAGAAGTGTGAACTGTCCTTTGCCGGCTCTTTCTGCACTGCTGAAATTATGCTTTATGCAATAGACGGGGGGGGAGACAGTGCCTTATGTTTGTACAACATGTAGCCACTATGACTAATTAGTATCTCAGTGAAAAAGGATCTGGTAACTGGACTGTGAAGAATGATTAACACAGGGAATTCACGGCCACAGGAGGTGGTGGCAGCTACAAACATGGATGGCTTCAATTGGAGAAACATCTGGAGCAGAGGTCCATCAGTGGCTATTAGCCACAAGGTATAGATAGGGACTCTGGGGCAAGGGATGCTCTGTATTCTTGGTGCTTGGGGGGGGCAACAGTGGGAGGGCTTCTGGAGTCCTGGCCCCACTGCTGGACCTCCTGAGGGCACCTGGTAGTTTTGGCCACTGTGTTGGACTGTCTAGACAGTGTGTAGCTGCAATAAAGAAGGCCAACGCTATGCTGGGGATTATTAGGAAGGGAATTGAAAACAAATCAGCCAATATCATCATGCCCCTGTATAAATCATTGGTGCGACCTCATTTGGAATACTGTGTACAGTTCTGGTCACCACATCTCAAAAAGGATATTATAGCATTGGAAAAAGTGCAGCGAAGGGCAACTAGAATGATCAAAGGGTTGGAACACCTTCCCTATGAAGAAAGGTTAAAACGCTTGGGGCTCTTTAGCTTGGAGAAACGACGGCTGAGGGGTGACATGATCGAGGTTTATAAGATTATGAATGGGATTGAGCAGGTTGAGAAAGAAGTACTTTTCTCCCTTTCTCACAATACAAGAACTTGTGGGCACTCCATGAAATTGCTGAGCAGTCGGGTTAGAACAGATAAAAGGAAATACTTCTTCACCCAAAGAGTGATTAACATATGGAATTCACTGCCACAGGAGGTGGTGGCAGCTGCAAGCATGGACACTTTCAAGAGGGAATTAGATAAACATCTGGAGCAGAAGTCCATCAGTGGCTATTCGCCACTGGGCATAGATGGGAACTCTCAGTCTGGGGCAGGTGATGCACTCTATCCTTGGTGCTGGAGGGGGCAGCAGTGGGAGGGCTTCTGGTGCCCTGGCCCCACTGCTGGACCTCCTGATGGCACCTGGTATATTTTGGCCGCTGTGTGACAGAGTGTTGGACTAGATGGGCCATTGGCCTGATTCAACATTGGCTTCTCTTATGTTCTTATGACTGGGTGGGCCAGTGGCCTGAACCAACATTGGCTTCTCTTATGTTCTTATGTAAAGGAAGGAACTACATCATTCCCCTGACTAGTACAGCTCTTGGTCTTTAAGATAGATCTCGAATGCTCGGAAACTCCCTCCAGTGACAAAGAAACAGGGCCCAGACCACACCCATTTCCTCAGCGCTGGCCGCAGCAAATGCCTCCCCACCCTCCCTTCGAGATGGAGGAGATCTGATGACAGAAATTGTAGCTGGGCTGGTTGAGGAATTGTCCTCTACTGCTCCCCCTTCTGTGAGGGTCTGCCAATATGCCTTCCACTACAATGCTCTAAAAAACGGGGGCTGGGGTGGGGGTGAAGACAATTCTGCTCTCCCTTGCTGATATTTACCTTTCAATTGCGCCGACAGCAAGCTACAAAGCAGCTTGGAAATAAATTCTGCTGACATCGACAGGCTTTGTTCTAGAACAAGCGGCCAGGATCTGCAAGGGCCGCACAGTTCCACACTTGTGGGCAGAGTCAAACATTATCTCCACAAACACTTGTTCCCAAACGTGCATTTGCTGAGATAATGACAACGAGGGCCGGACCGCACTACCATCTCGTTCTGTCAATGAAATGCGATTCTGTGGCCACGCAAATGACATGGGACTGTTAAAACGCACAGCCTAAGTCCGGTTAGAGTTTATTAGGAAGGCTTGGAAACGTGGGAAACCAGAGGATGGGCCAGAACGTCACCCCCTTTTCTTGTCAAGGCCTGGTGGTGATTTATGCAAAAATAACAGTAAAATACCAAATCGATATTTGAGTTCTGCAGTTTAGGGCTGGATCTCTCAGATATTGCAAGCAGAAGTTACAAATCTTTTGGATGGCAACAGACCAGCAAGATCTGAGTCCGGTAAGACCTTCGAGTCCAACAAGAGATTCAGGGTGTAAGATTCTGAGGCTCAACGCTCCCTTGGTCTCTGCTGTGGCTGAGAAGGGAGCTTTGACTCGAAAGTCTACACCCTGGAACTCTTGCTGGTTTCTGCAGGGCCCCGGGACTCGAATCTAGAAGTTAACAGACTTTCAGAAAACACCTGTGCGCATATGGATTTTAGAGTTTGGGTACGACGACTTCCAACGCAGAGTGTGGCTAGGAGCTTAAGACGCATACCACTCACACACACTGAATAATGCCCTTCAATCCACTCGAGTGATTCTTTGCGAGCCGCTTTGCCGTTTCGCGCAATAAAATCCAGCCGTAAGGGCACTGAAAATGTATTATACAGTATGTGTGAATGCACTTTGCTCAGGAAAAATCAGACGATCCATGGAAAGGAGAGAATGGCTTATGCATCGGTGGAAGTGTATGAAGTGTATGATGAGACTTGCCTATCACATAGTTCAAGGCAGCAGAGGAGCAGTGGTTCGTTCTCAAAGTTATCATGGACCCTTTGACCAAAAAGGTGACCAGAGTTCCGGGGAGTCCTGCCAGCTCTCGGCACAACTCCCCTGTGAGCAGGACTACTTGCACACATGGTTTGTCCCATGGATGAGCTTATGTGCTGTGAGTTTACGGGACAGTGCTCTCCTCCCTTCCTGCTTGGGAGCTCCTAAGAACAGAGGGGCCCTTGGGAAGCATGCAGGGTGACACGGGGCCCTGGAAAACTGGCAGAAATCTCCCCCTCTTCCCCCAGACACAGCAGGAGGCTGAGCAAAGGAAATGTTTGCAGGCTCCCCTTGCTGCAGCCCCTCCCAGTGCTGTATCCCGTGCTGTTGCCAAGGGCACCCCCAACCAGAAACGATCTGTGATCTCATAAAAACATCGGAACAGCCCTGCTGGATTAGGCCAGTGGTCCATCGAGTCCAGCATTCCATCTCATGCAGTGGCCGGCCAGTTCCTCTGGAGGGCCAACAACAAGGCACAGAGGCCGAAGCCTTCCCCTGGTAAGAATATAAGAAGAGCCCTGCTGGATCAGACCAGTGAGGGCCCATCTAGTCCAGCCTCCCGTCTCACCCAGTGGCCAACCAGCTCCATTAGAGGGCCAACAAAAGGGCACAGAGGCTAAGGCCTTCCCCTGATAAAAACCTAAGAAGAGCCCTGCTGGATCAGACCAGTGAGGGTCCATCTAGTCCAGCATCCCGTCTCAACACAGTGGACAAGCAGTTCCTCTGGACGGCCAACAACAGGGCAGAGAGGCTGAGGCCTTCCCCTGATAAGAGCAGCAGAAGAGCCCCACTGGATTAGACCAGTGAGGGTCCATCTAGTGCGGCATCCCGTCTCACCCAGTGGCCAACCAGTTCCTCCGGATGGTCAACAAAAGGGCAGGGAGACCGAGGCCCTCCCCTGATGTTGCCCTCCTGGTTCTGGGATTTAAAAGTTTAGTGCCTCTGAATGTGGAGGTTCCCCTCGGCCACCAAGGCTAGGAGCCATTGACAAACATCTCCATGAATGATCTAATCCCCTTTGAAAGCTGTTTATCCATGTGGTCACATCACTACATCCCCTGGCAGCAAACTCCACCTTTTAATCACTCTCTGTATAAAGAAGTATTTCCTTTTGTCCGTCCTGAACCTACAGCTTCATGGGATGTCTTCGAGTTCTCGTCTTTTGGGAGAGAGAGAAAAAGTCCCCTTTGCCCACTCTCTCCACCCCGTGCATAATTTTATAAACCTCTCTCATGCCCCCCCCCCAATTGTCTCTTCTTAATGAAAAAGTCCCGGCAGACTCCTCGGCCTCTCCTCCGAGGGAAGAGGCTCTGACCCCTCATTGCCTTGGTCGCCCTCCTCTGCATCCATTTCATTCACAGTTGATAGCATCCAACCCATAGACAAGCCCAGACAGGAAGGCTCTCTAGATACTAAAATGCTCTGGACTATGCTTTGGGAGCTGGCATTTTATAGGTTTGGGGAAATGCCTTGTGGCCCCTGACAAAACAAGCCAACTGGCAGTCCTCTTAACCAGTCCCTACCTACTGATCACGCCCACTGCTGGACCTCCTGATGGCACCTGGTATATTTTGGCCGCTGTGTGACAGAGTGTTGGACTAGATGGGCCATTGGCCTGATTCAACATTGGCTTCTCTTATGTTCTTATGTTCTTATGCCTTCCGAGGAAGAGGGCAGAGGGGTATCCATGAAGGCCCCTTTTCCTCCCTCCCCCCCACTACATTCAGCAGCGAGGTTGAGGGGCAAAGCTGTGGTTTCCGTGGGAATCCTACTGAATCCGGGAAGACAGACCACCACTGAGGTCCATGGAACCTCGGGCATTGACATCCGCCATCTCCAACGCTCCCTTGATGCCTTTTGCTCAGAGAGATAAACAAACTAAGCACTGGACTTTGTCGGTGTTTATGAACAAATGACTCTGCTCTTCTTCCCCCTCGGAATGGACAGCAACAGGGTCAGGGCCCCAGGAAGCGTGGGAATGCCCCACCTCTCCCCCCCCCGCTTGTGTTTCTCAAGCGGCAGCACCCCCCACCCCACCCTTATTTCCACAACACACGGAGGCCGCTCCAGAGAGTGAAGGGATTTGCAAAAAGCAGACTCTGGTATGGCATGGGGGCTGCCTGTCCAGGGGGAAAGGTAAAAAGATACTGGGCTAAATGTAATAATAATAATAATAATAATAATAATAATAATAATAATAATAATAATAATAATAATAATTTCCCTTGGAAGCACCAGAAGCTTTTCTGCAGTACCCCCAATCCTCCACGTTTCCCGGTTAAGGAAATTACAAAGATGATCTGACTCCAGTGGGAACAAGAGAAAGAAATTTTACTGACAGAAACAGAGGAACATCTTAACATGACATATTCATGCAGGTACATTTAAGTTAATGTGAACATTACCAATGTTTATTGCACTTTTAACTTATGAAACGTGGGACGTTAATAATGCAATGTACCTGCATACATGGTTTTCAGTTTAAAGTATTGTGGTTATGTTGCACCTGACATTTCTTAGTGATGTGTCGGATTTGTTATTTGTTTGACTTAAAATTTAATTTTTTAAAAAAAGTTAATGTGAACAGATTAACTTCAAAAAAGGTTCACTTGCTACAGTTCCCAGCCCGGGTAAGAGAGAAGAAGAAGAAGAGAGGTCCCGTATAAGATTAAAAACAGAAGGTGAGCGACAGCCAAAGAGGCTCAGCCTCTAACCCATGAGAGGGTGGGGTCAACTGCCAGGTGTACCCGTGAAGGAATTCCCTCTTGCATGCAGAGTTACAACATTCAACAACAACAAAAAAACCCCGGGGGGGGTGATGCCTAAGTCTTCACACCAGCGCCTGAAGCCCACTGCAGGGCCATACTTAGCCAGGAAGACTGGAAAACAGATTGTAAAAGTTTTAATTACGGGTTAATAAATAACCCACACTAGGCTGGCTTAGCATAAAGTTTTCCAGTTCTCATCCCCTTTGGAAATCAGAAATCTTTTAATGGCTTGAGGAGAGACCCATGCGACATGCCTGGCTGCACCCGCTAAGGCAGGCATCATTCGCTTCCCCAGTAGAAGAAACTCCACGTGGGATAAGGCCCATGCCCAGTAAAGCACACGGACGATGGCTTCTAACGCCACTCCTACAAGCAATGAGGGCGGCTTATAAAGGCTTCAAAGGTACATCTCCGTGTGCAGCCTTGAGGCAGATGCTCATACTCACTGAAAAATCCAAGGTGCAGGTTCTTGGATAGCCGGGGATTCCCGGGCTGAAGCGCCATATGGTTTCCAAATGATTGAACAGCTTCCCGTCTGTACAAGATGCCTGGGAGAAAGTTAAAAGTCTGTGAACACTCCCACATTGGATTCAAAAACACTCCCGCTTAAGGCCTGGATCTTAACCTCCCTTTCCAATTACCCTACAAACGGAGAGGAGAGCAGTTTTTGCCAATTCCCTCCCCTCTGTGTGGTGAAAGGACACTTTACCCTAGGTACCTGTGTAAAAGTTTACAACTTTGCGTGCCAGGAACAGTCAGTGGCTAAACAGACACGTTCCTTTACAGGGAGGCCAAGGGTTCCAAAACAAGTCTTCTAGCTTCCCCATTGCAAGAACTGGCAGGATGGCCATTCATATGTTGATAGAGCGAGCCAGAAAGGAGGAGGAGATTGGATTTATCCCCCGCCCTTCACTTGGGAGTCTCAGAGTAGCTTACAAACTCCCTTCCCTTCCCCTCCCCACAACAGACACCCTTGTGAGGTAGGTGGGGCTGAGAGAGCTCTGACAGAAACTGCTCTTTTTCAAGGACAGCTCTGACAGAACTGTGGCTTGCCCAAGATCATCCAGCAGCTGCAAGTGGAGGCGTGGGGAATCAAACCCAGTTCTCCCAGGTTAGAGTCCGCGTACTTGATCACTACACCAAAAGGCAACAGAGCTGTCCCTGGGACTTGGAAATAGCAGTATGGCAAGGATCTTCCAGAACACATTTCATTAGGTGACGATGGGGAGGGGTCTCTGGGCTACAGACCAGAGTCTTCCAGAGATGAAAGTGCACAGCTGGCTTGGGTGAGAAAGAATATTTGCGGGTTTTTCAGGAAAAGAAAACTTGGAAGTCTGCCAGGTTGCCTGGAGCCCCAAACTCTGAGCCTTGCCCTGCCCTCCCGAGGGGGCCGTGGGGAGGACAAAGAGGAGGAGACGAGGATGGGGGGTGGGAAGGTACTTCGGGCCCCCACTCAGGAAACAGAGTGGGATATCAATTAAAATTAAAAAATATATATTTCTCGTAAATGGAGGGCAACGTTCGCTTTTTAAAAATAGGTTCACGGTAGTTCTTTCTGAAGCCCGGCTGTATTAATGAGGCTAAGGGTCAAAGCCTTTTATTTTTCAATATAAGACAAAACAAACAGAGGGAAAAAACATATAAACACACACAAAAAACATATAAATTTGGGGGTTACAAGCAGTGTTCCCTCTAAGCTGACTTAGTGTGAGCTAGCTCACAGTTTTTTAGCCTCTGGCTGGCACATTTTCATCTTAGCTCAGGAAGGAGGGCTCCAGAGCAAACTAATTGATGCAGTAGCCAAATCGCTCGCTCACAACTTTAATGCCAGTAGCTCACAAAGTAGCATTTTTGCTCACAAAATTTCACAGCTTAGAGGGAGCACTGGTTACAAGTAACTTCTTATTACATCTATTACATCACCTACTACATTGCATAACTATGAAATAATCAGTTTTTATCACCATGTATTTTTCTGTAGCTGTTCTGCATTATATTTAAAATTTAAATCTAAAGTATCTCCAGATAAAATTATACGTCTAGAGGGTTCATTTGTAGTATTCTTCAAACCATTTATAAAATCTTGGCCATGTACTCTGGCAGTTTATCCATCCCAGCAGTTTCTGGAGTTTTGCTTAGCAGTCTTTCTTTGGAGGGTGTTCCATCTCTCCCCAACGCTACGGGGACTGACAGAGCACCGGACACGACGGAGGGAGGGGACTGCCCGGGAGCCACCACCGTGCCCATTCACAGCAGGGCAAAATTCAAAGAAGTGCGATAGGAAGCTGGTTTTTGACAGTCCCGGCTCTTCCTTTTGGGCTGTTTTCAGAAACGGAATATGAGCGGAGGGAGGCTGTCCTCCCCAGAAAGAGCTGCCAGGACGGGGGGAGGGAGGGGGGCTTAAGAGCCGAAAAGTGCGTAAGCTGAAGCTTTTTTTAAAAAAAAAAAAAAGCCAAACCAGTTTCTGACAGCGCCTTGGGATAGTTCCCTTCCATTTCTTTTTTTTCCGTGACGCAAGCATGCAGCTTGAAGAATGGGCTTCCTGCCGGCACTGCTTCTGCACAGGTTTAACGAGGGATTTACTTCTGCCCTTGAAACCATGCCTCCGAGGAAACAAAGGAAGCGGCACGCAGAAGGCGGAAAAATAAAACAAGGAAGATCTCAGAGGGTTGCCAACCTCCAGGCAGCGTTCCCTCTAAGCTGTGGATTCTTGTGAGCAATGCGCCCTGTCAGCTGTGGAGTCTTGAGAGCAAAAATTCTACTTTGTGAGCGACTGGCATTAAAGTTGCGTGTGCGTGATTTGGCTACTGCATAAATCAGTTTGCTCTGGAGCCATCCTTCCCCAGCTAAGGCAAAAATGTGTGAGCCGGAAGCTAGAAAACTGTGAGCTTAGAGGGAACACTGCTTGTGAGCAAAGATCCGAATTTGTGAGTGACTGGGCATTAAAGCTGTGAGCAAGTGATTTGGCTGCTGCATAAACTAGTTTGCGATGAAGCCATCCTTCCCGAGCTAAGGCAAAAATGTGTGAGCTGGAGGCTAGAAAACTGTGAGCTAGCTCACACTAACTCCGCTTAGAGGGAACACGGCCTCCAGGTGAGGCCTGAAGACCTCCAGGAATTCTGACATCCCCAGACTGCTGCGATCGGCTCCCCTGGAAGGAACGGCTGCTTTGGAGGGGGGACCTCCGTGGTATTGGACCCCACTGAGGTCTTTCCCCCCACCCCAGACTCCAGCCCCAAATTTCCAGGGATCCCAGCCCTAAAGGCCCGTGATGACTCCATTCTACGTGGACAAGACCAGGGCCTGACATACCTGAGGGACCGCCTTTCCCCATGCATACCCCAGAGAGCACTACAGTCGGGGTCTCAAAATCGATTGACCCTCCCTGGTCAGAAGGAAGCCAGGCTCACTGCCACCAGGGTCAGGGCCTTTTCAGAGGCGGCTCCATACTGGTGGAACAACTCCCGGAAGAGATCAGGGCCCTGCGGGACCTTGCACAGGCTTTCAACTAGGAGCTCTTCCGCCAGGCTTTCAACTAGGAGCCGCCCCCGCTATCACCACCAGCTCTCGGCTGCGATGGCCGGCCCGCGTGAAGAACATCAAGAAACTGGAAAACCTACAAAAAGTACGCCATCTTGTATAATTAGCGAAACTTCGACGGCACTTATTATTATTATTATTACTGAATTGTTTTATGTTGATTTTATCAGATTTTAACTGCTGTCTATATATTATATAATATATTTTAATGAATGTAATCTGCAGGGTATAAGCGGAATCATAAATAAACACAATCAATCAATAAAAGAAACAGGCCAGACAGTTGCCGAAGATTCAGTTCTGTTCCGAAGCAAAAGTCTGGGGCAGAGAGGGGAAGATGTCGGATGTCACTTTCTAGAACAGCAGCTTCTCGGAGAGACAGGGTGACTAAACTATTTGGATCTCTGCTCAGAAGGCCCTCCCTGAACCGGAAAATAAATTTATGAATGGAGATTGCCGTTGGCAGGATAGATAGGGCATCATCCAGAAAGCATTAGGCAAGCATACGTCACATGGTTTTCGGCCCAGGTGTTCCACACAAGCTCTGACTTGCAAGTGCAGCAGCCGGAACCTCCAAGTTCCATCTGGCGCCCAGCCCTCAACGGTCCTTTCCTCCTAGAAATCCCCTCTCCAGTGAAGGGAAACGGGCAAGGAAAGCAAAGGCTCACATTCTGGACATGCCGCGGATTTGAGAAGGAGCCGCTACGTATTCTCATGCATTGTTCCAAAAAAACTAGACAAATTATTTTAAAATAAAATCTTAAAGACTTTCTAGACACATGCTTTACACTGGGAACAGCATTTGGCATATCGGTGCCTTGTGATTCCTGAAGAAATATTTCTTTCCAGCTCATGTGCAGAACAAAATAACGTTTAAAGAGTCAACGGGGGACACCAGCTTCTACCCTGAAAACTACACAGTGAAGGCTGATGTCCCCTCTGGTGGCAATTTTTGTTTTTAAAAAAGTTTCCAACCCAAAGGACACACGCCAGTTTAGTGTAATGGTGAAGTGCACAGACTCTAATCTGAGAGAACCAGGTTTGATTCCCCACTCCTCCACTTGCAGCTGCTGGATGACCTTGGGCAAGCCAGTGTTCCCTCCAAGCTGAGCTAGTGTGAGCGAGCTCACAGTTTTTCAGCCTCCAGCTCACAGATTTTTGTCTTAGCTCAAGAAGGATGGCTCCACGGCAAACTAATTTAGGCAGCAGCCGAATGGCTCACTCACAACTTTAATGCCAGTAGCTCACAAAGTAGAATTTTTGCTCACAGGACTCTACACCTTAGAGGGAGCATTGGGGCAAGCCACAGTTCTGGCACAGCTGTCCTTGAAAAAGAGCAGTTTCTGTCAGAGCTCTCTCAGCCCCGCCTACCTCACCGGGTGTCTGTTGTGGGGAGGGGAAGGGAAAGGAGTTTGTAAGCCGCTCTGAGACTCTGAGTGAAGGGCGGAGTATAAATCCAATCTCCTCCTCTTCTTCTTCTTTCTACCACCATCACCACTTCACACAAAACAGAATGACCACAGGACAGCATAAAAGCATTTGGGCGACCAAAAATAAACGGGTTACCTTAACCAAGTGAGGTCTGACTAGCGTCACCACTGAAGTGTATTTCTCCAGCACGGGAGGAAATCCGACTTCTATGTGCGCTTTGCAGTATCCAGAACGTTTGGAGAGCACGTCGGACTTCTTGCACCAAGGGACAAAGTTCTTGTATTCACTGACAACGGCGACCACGTCATACATTTCCTGCATAGAATACCTGGGAACAGGGGGGATGGAAGTCAACGTTACAAGACCCCTCCAAAAGGATAAGGAATTGTTTCCTGGTCATGTGACGAGGTTTCCCGGCATTCCCGTGTTTCAGCTCTTTAGTCCTAAAAGCATCTTTGGAAAATGTTGCCACTGTGAGATGTACTGTAAAGTCACAAGCCACGTCAGAATATGCCTCTGGGTAAAGAAACAGTCTCTGAGATACTCCCCTGTTGTGGCTCAGCTACGGATGCCTACCTGTACAACGTATGTGTTTCAGTTCGCATTCTTCACTCTCTCTCCCCTGACACTGGGAACCTTCCCAGGCACCGCACAATCCTGCCTCTCATTCTTTATCTAAATCCTGTTAGAACAGATAAAAGGAAGTCCTTCTTCACCCAAAGAGTGATTCACACATGGAATTCACTGCCACAGGAGGTGGTGGCAGCTACAAGCATGGACGGCTTCAAGAGGGAATTAGATAAGCGTATGGAGCAGAAGTCCATTCGTGGCTATTAGCCACAAGGCATAGATGGGAACTCTCAGTCTGGGGCAGGTGATGCACTCTATTCTTGGTGCTGGAGGGGACAGCAGTGGGAGGGCTTCTAGTGTCCTGGCCCCACTGCTGGATCTCCTGATGGCACCTGGTATATTTTGGCCGCTGTGTGACAGAGTGTTGGACTGGATGGGCCATTGGCCTGATTCAACATTGGCTTCTCTTATGTTCTTATGTTCTTAACTACTGCTCTGAAGCAAGGACTCTGTTCTTCCTCACCTCGCTTTGCAGCTGCACGGAGGGATGAGGAAGGAGAGGCTGAAGGTCTTCTTCCCCCACCCTGCAGACTGGCTCTCTTGAATTCAGACACAGGTTAAGAACATAAGAAAATCAGAGAAGCCAATGTTGGGTCAGGCCAATGGCCCATCCAGGCCAACACTCTCTGTGTCACCCAGCAGCTAAAAATACCAAGTGCCTTCAGGAGGTCCAGCAGTGGGGCCAGGACACCAGAAGCCCTCCCACTGTTGATCTCCTCAAGCACCAAGAATAGAGTGCATGACCTGCCCCAGACTGAGAGTTCTTATCTATACCTTGTGGCTAAGAGCCCCTGATGGTTAGTGATTGCCAGGGTGATCCTGCATGTATTCGACTTCGGGGTCTTCCTGACTTTTCAAGACGGAATCAAGAGAACAGAAGAACAGCCCTCAAATAATGAGTGACTGGGCAAATGGTTTTAAAATTACTGTATCCGAAGAAGCCTCCTTGCACATGAAAGCGCATACCTGTCATATCAGTCTCTGATCACTGACGCCTCTTGCTCTGAATTGCTGCATCAAAATGTCTGTGGTGTTGCAATCTTGAGTGTGCTGTTCAAGTGTGTATCTGTAAGCTGCAAACCTACAATGACGCAGCAGCTGCAGTTTGAGAGAGCCAGTTTGGTGTAGTGGTTAAGTGTGCGGTCTCTCATCTGGGAGAACCGGTTTGATTCCCCACTCCTCCACTTGCACCTGCTGGATGACCTTGGGCAAGCCACAGTTCTGACGAGAGCTGTCCTTGAAAGGGCAGTCCTTGAAAGAGCTCTCTCAGCCCCACCTACCTCGCAGGGTGTCTGTTGTGGGGAGGGGAAGGGAAAGGAGTTTGTAAGCCGCTCTGAGACTCCAAGTGAAGGGCAGGGTATAAATCCAATCTCCTCTTCTTCTTTTTAAATAAAATTTTGTTGGTCTTGAAGGTGCCCAGCTGGACTCAAACTTTGTTCCGCTGCTTCAGACCAACAACGGCTACCCCACCTGAACCAAGTACCAAGGGGAGCTATCGCAAAAGACGACTCAACAATTGCTAAAAGGTACCTATTTTTTCTTTAGACAGTCTTTAGTAAGTGAAACAAGGACAAAGAACCGCAGGTTCAAAAACAAGCCCTGTGCTAACTTGTCCCATCACAGAAAAAACAGTTTTGCTGCATAATCTGCTATTATTTAAACTACTGTACTGTTTTTTAAATAGCAGTAAATATGAAAACGCACAGCCAGGTAATATAAATGAAACCATTGTCAAAAAGAAGTTATCATCTTTTAAAATATCCATGTTTTTATATTCCTTCATTTGAATATGGTAAATTGACTGCGGTGTTACCGGTCTATCCCGCCAGTTGAACACGCCCTTCTTTGACTTCCGGTGCCACGCCCCCTCCATGGAATAGACTCTAGAACACATATTTTAAAATTGCATATACCATAGGGTGATCCGTATGGAGACTATTAGTCTGCTGTTAGAAAGGTTTCCTGGCAGATCAAATAAAATTAAACTTCATTACCTCCTGTCTGCCAGGAACCATCAAACAACAAGACAGGCAGCGAGATTTTGTGCCCAGGTTTACAAGGCCATTAGATTTTCTAACCTTTTATCTAACTTATACACAAATTTTATGGCTGTCTTATTTTATCTCTCTGTTATAGTAGTCACAGATTTTTAAATTTAAGTACGCCACCGTTGGTTTTATCCCCTATTTCTTATTCAAATGTTTTTATGTAAAATGATTGAGTGCGCTGGTTGTTGACTGTAACAATAAATTTGACTGACTGATTGACTGATTGGCTTCCAGTGCCTAGCCTAAACAAATATCCTATAACAAGTTACAGATATAGGATGTGTAGTTCGCAAAATGCTTAACAGTGAGTCCCACGGAGTCCAGCAAGACTCACTCTTAAGTCTGTAAGCCTGAGACGCAACCTGAGCCACTTTGACCGGTGTGGACAAATGCCATCACTGAACTTGGCTCCTTCGCATGCATGTGGTCGGATACAATGCTGCCTGGGTACCAGTTTGGTGTAGTAGTTAGGGGCATGGACTCTAATCCGGGAGAACCGGGTTTGATTCCCCACCCCTCCACATGTAGCTGCTGGTCTGACCTTGGGTCAGTCACAAGTTCTTTCAGAGCTGTTCTCTCAAGGACAGTCCTCGAAAGAGCTCTCTCAGCCCCGCCTACCTCACTGGGTGTCTGTTGTGGGGAGGGGAAGGGAAAGGAGATTGTAAGCCACTCTGAGACTCCTTTGGGGAGTAAAGGGCAGGGTATAAATCCAATCTCCTCCTCTCCTCTCGTCCTTTGTACATCTGATCCAACCTTACAGTTGCGGTTTGTACAAAATAAGGTGGCTCTCACTAAATTGAGAAATGGCAGCCCCACGAGGGAAGTACCCCCCTTGCCCCCCATATGCATCTGCAGCTGCCCCCACTCACAATTTAGAATTCAAAAGGAAAGAGGCACAGAACCCCATGTTTGCCATCTAATCTGTAGTTTCGTACCCAGAAGCTAAGCCCATTTCACTCTGCAAGACAAATTATTCTCAGACATGTGACTAGAGGTTTGCGCCTGGTATATACTGAGCCGAATAAATATCCAAAAAATGCCTTATCGGTATTTGTCAGGTATTTATTCAACCAACTCAGATTTTCTACCCTTCCAGGTAACTCACACCGCTTCTGGGTACCTTGTGCATGGCTTGGCTTTGCAAAAGCCATTTAAAGGGAGAGCACATGCTTTCCCCTCCCTCTTCAAGTTGCGCCACGGCGAGGGCACGTGTCAGCAAGTGAAGGGAAGGCATTTAAAGAGACCAAAGTGGCTCAGAGACCGCAGTCCCTCTAAATGCGTTTCCTTCAGTTGCTGAAGCGTGCCGCCGCTGTGGCATAATTCACGGAGAGAAGGGAAGGTATGGCGCCAAATAAATTTAGCAATACCTATTATTTCCCGAATCCCAATATCATACTGATATCATACCGATATTGGGATTTGGGAATATCATACCAGTATTTGGATTGGGGAATATCGTACCGATATTGGGATTTGGGAATATCAGTATATACTGGTATTATTCAGGTTTGATTTTTTTTGTGTGTGCACACCCCTATATGTGACATCATTCAGTTAATCCCAAACACTTGGGAAACACCAATAAAAACTAAGACACATGGATGATACGTTCTGTAATTTCTGTTAGCATTCAGCCACACTAGCCAAAGAGTGCCATCCTAGACAGAGTTACACCCTTTTAAGTCCCCTGAAGTCAAAGGGCTTAGGATGGCGTAGTTTTATTTAGGACGGCACTGACAGTCATTTTCACACATCTGTCAATCTGTTTTCTAGACTGATACAAACCCTATAATCCTCCTTTCGGAATATTCTTTTCTTTTGTTCACTAGCGGTGCGGTAAAGTTGAAGAAAGTTCTTCTTGGAAACACACCGGGTGTTCCGGGCTCTTGTTGCAGAGGGACTTTGCTCAACACCATTTCCCAGGAAGTCAAATGCCTACAATTATCAAAACAGTTTTTATTAGAACCGCTTTATGGTTAACACTGCAATGGTATCAAAACTGTCTGAGTGAGACAGTAAAACCAGGGCTTATGGCGCTTGCAAGCTGTCCAGGATAAGGTTAACTTTCAATGCCTTTGCTGAAACTAAAAATATCTCAGTCATGAGAAAGAATCTGGCGACGGCCAAGCACAAAGGCCTTCTCCCTTAAGACTTGGCTCCCCGTCAGCCAGAGGCCAGGCACGACATTATGCTCATGTATCATCGGACTTTCAGGACAGCGTTTCCTGCCTGGGCAGCAAGCACGGCCGATACTTTCAGCCCCGTCACTTAACAAATAAGCAAAAAAGTCCCCCAGCAGGACTGGCTGAATACCAAGTCAAAGCCTAGCACAGTGAGGGTATATCGGCAAATGAGAATTTCAGAATGCTCTTACTATGCTATCTTTATCATCAAATCTGAACCACTGGACTCTGCTCTTAACAATCACCTTCCGTGGCCCCATATAAGGGTCTTTCTCAATGAGATTCAAAATCCCTTTCCTTGCACTGGAGATGTTGTGCTTTAACTCAAATAGTAAGTCCCACACACGAGCTTCCAATGATTTCTGGGCCAATTCAGCTCTGAGAGCAATACCCGAAATGCAGCTTGGTCCACAGCGAATCTTCGGATAAACTGTAACAGAGGCTGATCAGATGACTCGTCCAGGGCCTCTCTCAGGACCCCAACTCCACATGATAATTGGGATACAACCTTAGAACTGAATACCTGAACAGCACCTGGGATGTAACTGCCACCTTGGGTCAAGAAGAACTGAGTAACTGCATTAATGGTGAATCTAGCTTTTTCCATAGCACTAGTGTAGTTCGGCAGTTCCCGTCTCTGGCCCCAGCTCCTGCCAACCTAGCAGTTCGAAAGCAAGAAACTGCAAGTAGATAAATAGGTACTGCTTCAGTGGAAAGGTAACAGCGTTCCTTGCGCCTCAGCGTCTAGTCATGCTGGCCACATGACCACGGAAATGTCTTCTGACAGCGCTGGATCTTCGGCTCAGAAACAGAGATGAGCACCGCCCCCAGAGTCTGATTCGGCTAGCTTTCGAGCTGCAAAGCTACCTTTGATTTATCGACATTCACCACAGGAATCTCATGCTAAGAGTTCTGAGTCTAGGACCCGGGTTGAAACATGAAACGGCTGAGCGACTGAGAGGGTCTGGCGAAGCAGGCTATGATGCAGCAGCAGCAGCAGCAGAACTGGAAGCAGAAGACGGCCAGTTCCACTGCGGGCCTGATGGAAGCCCTCCGGGGCCATGATCCGGCCCCCGGGCCACATGTTTAACACCCCTGGGCTAACCAGAAGTCTCTGGAAGTTTGCAAACAGGGCACAATGGAGATGGCTGTCTTCCACTGCTTGCCTTCAGAGAAGACGTAATCCAGCCTTGAATGCTAAGATGGCTAGGGCTGCCAACAATGTGCAAGAATACAACCATAAATAACACCAGTAACCATATCATGACCGTTATAACCAGGGCTTTTTTGGTAGAAAAAGCCCAGCAGGAACTCATTAGCATAATAGGCCACACCCACCAGCAGAAACTCATTAGCATATTACACCACACCCCTAACAGCACAGCTCATTAACATATTAGGCCACACCCCATGTTACCAGAAGTGTGGTCATCCAGCCACACCCACCTTTTGCTTCTTATTCTGTTTACCTTCTTTGTTGTCAAAACCCAGGGCCTTTTTTGTAGCAGGAACTCCTTTGCATGTTAAACCACACACCCCTAATGTAGCCAGTCCTAATGAGTTTCTGCTGTTGGGTGTGGCCTATTATGCTAATGAGGTCCTGATGGGAGTGACCAACTCAGGAGCCAGCTGGAACTCCGTTCCTGTGCGTTCCTGCCCAAAAATAGCCCTGGTTATAATATAGTAATCAATTGTAATGACAGTTTCGTACAAAACTGATAATATATAAACTGTCAATAGACCAAGAAGGACATACAAACAGAGTAATCATGATAAGGAAAAATAACAATGTGGAAACAAAGATTCATGGCAGCCAGTAAGAGCAATAATTGCCCATAACGGTAAAACAAGGTCCCGGTACAACTCCCTTGTTTCTTAAGTTCTCTTCCTCAGTTGCTGTCAACCTCAAAAGTTCTGTATCGGATGCAATAACGCCAGGGCTTTTACAATCTCCCTCGGGAGTGACCTTGGATGTGAACCTCCTGGTCTCCCGTCCAGGATGATACAATCAGAAAGGAGCAAATACCAAACAGTCACTGCGGCACGGCCTGCCACCAATTCAACAGTGGAATCAGAGATCAGTTCCCCTGGAGAAAATGTTGCTTTGGAGGGGGGACTCCAATACCGTGCTGGGGTTCTCCACTTCCCCAAGTCCTGCCCTTCCCCAAGCTCCAACCCAAATCTCCAGTAAATCTCCCAGCCCGGAGCTGGCCATCCTAACAATAGCTGACGACAGTAAACTACAATTCTTGCCAAACTCCACCACCCCACTCCCCGTCCTGTAGTATTCTTCTCACTGTTGGGACTCCGGACAAAACACACTAGATAAAGTCATCCAACTGGCTATATGAAGGTGTTAATTTTGTGCTTTTTTCCCTTTGCTTTTTTTAAAAAAGGGCGCTGTACTGCCAAACTGGGAAAAAGGAGTCTGGAAACATCTTATTTGGTCACAGATTTTTTTAATCCAGCCATATCCGGCTTCGCTCGCAGGCAAATGAGCTGCTTTATCTAACTCTGCACGAATCCCGTAACAGTTATCTTAATGCCCAAACCACATAGTGAACCTTTGCATTGCTTGCTTGCCAATTTTATTTTTTTCTAATCTCTGACCTGGCAAACTCGGGACCAGTTCTTGGCATTTCTCTGGGTAGCCAGCGGTAACTTTTAGGGTTACCAGAAACTGCAACGCTGAGCAGAATGCAAAGACACGGCAGGAGTCAGGCTTCCAAAGCTGTGGAAAGGAAATTAGCTTTAAAACTGGGAGTCTCCCGTGGAACCAGAGTTGGAACCGTCTTCACAGCAGGTCCCCACAGAAGGCAAAGACACAGACTTGTTGCTTCAGCCACGAGGCTCTCATTAATACCTTGCAGATCAATCGGAACTGTAACGTTAGAATCAAGCAGTCATAAGGATGAGGAGTTAAAAATGGACTTGACCTTCGCCAATCAGCAGACACAGTTTTACACGGTGTACTAGGGGACACACCTTCCCTGGTGGCTAGCCTTTTCTATACTCTCCAAGAGCCATTTTGAAGAGCAAACTTGTTCCTGCCTTAAATTTTCTGAGCACGTTTTAACAGATCAAAAAGCTTTCTCCAACTAGGGCAGCAGGTATCTATAACCACACAAAACAAGACGTTCTTAGACTGTAGCTAGTTCTTCTGTGCACCGGTTTCAAAGGCAGAGTTTCCACCAGTAACAGCGATGTCTTGATGGCAAATTTTCAAATAGGCAAATCCCCCCACTCCAGAATCAAAGTTAGGCAGCCAGGTCACCTGCATTTGACTTTTAAGGTCTCTCTTTCTCACATGCATCCCTACCATAAACAAGCCATAATTATACCGTTTTTGAATTGCACGTGGTTTAGGTTTGCACATTATAAATTAATTCGGCA
Source organism: Gekko gecko (assembly GCA_029375565.1). Taxonomy (NCBI): domain Eukaryota; kingdom Metazoa; phylum Chordata; class Lepidosauria; order Squamata; family Gekkonidae; genus Gekko; species Gekko gecko. The sequence goes on along the minus strand of JAPDNY010000003.1, from coordinate 750,570 downwards.
GCATTACAGCCACCTTATGTCAGCAAGCTGTTGAATACAAATTTTTCTACTGGAAAGCTCAATAGGTACTAGATGAAAAAGGCTATGGGAGAGTTATAAGCCTCCTTGAGGTACACAATGACAACTCCCCACTTAGACAAGGAGGGGCCATTTAAATCATGTAACACAAATATATAAAGGCATTTTGGCAAGAAATAATCCACCACATTTTTGATATGGCATAATGATGTGCCTTTTGACCCGGAATCATTACAACTTGAGGCTTGGCAACTTAATCTTCCTCTTCCTGCACACAAAGAACTTATTGCTTTATTGTGTGCAGCAGCCAGAATTCTTATAGCCAGATCTTAGAAACATAATACAACAGTCTGCCTCGGGAGGTGGTGGATGCTCCTTCCCTGGGCGTTTTCAAGCGGAGGTTGGACGACCATCTTTTGGATATGTTGTAAGTATACAGGGCTATCTTTTGGCTACGCTCCTGCAGAGTGCAGGGGGTTGGACTCGATGACCTGCAAGGTACCTTCCAGCTCTAACATTCTATGATCTCTCCATCTCTGACTCAATAAAGAAAGTATGTGAATTTTGCCTTATGGATAAACTTTCTGATGCTATCTTTTCTAAGACTTCAGGCTCTACTGATTCCAATTTTACTTCAACCTGGTTTCCCTTCTTGGCATATTTATCTACCCAAAATGATTACGCTTCAATCTCAGATACAATAATGACGGTTTATTAGAGTGTTATTTATACTGTTTACAGTTCTTGATTCCTCTCATGTTGTATTCTTACTATGGTTGTTATTAATGAAATGGTCACATATATTGTTTTACATGTTATTGTATCTGTGTACTGATAATAAAGTTTATTTTTAAAAAAAATCATGTAACACGGTGCAGGCAGAGAACATCTAAGTTAAGAAGAACTCCAGCCAGCACAAACTGAAGCATCCCAATGTCCAGGGTATCTCAAGTGACCGTTCTGGAAAGTCTCTTGACAGATGACGGTTGTGTGACATCACGTTTGTCTCCGTTTCAGTTGGACAGAACACCTGCGAGTATTCCAGGAGAAAACACACTGGCTGCCGTCCAAAGATGACACTAAGGGACACGGGCGGCGACCATGGAGAGCGGTTTTTCCTGCTGGAAAACTGACCGCTGAAGAGAGAAGCATTATGCAGTTTCACACAGCTTGTCTGTCAGGCAACAGAGCGCTGGGACCAAAATATCGAGGAAAACGCTGACTGAGGGTCTTGTTCTCACCGGCATACTTAAATAACCCCCCAATATGTCAAGATGGGTAGCCCCGTTAGCCTGTCTGTCTGTAGCAGTGGAAAAGAGCAGGAGACCAGGGGCACCTTAAAGTCTAACAAATATTTGGAAGGGGTGAGCTTTCGTGAGTCACACGGCTCACTTCTTCCGATATAGCAAATCTGTATGTGAAGACATTTTGTTAAGTCTTTCAGGGGCTACTCGCTCCTTTCTACTACCCCCAAAATATGTAAAGTAAATCTCACCTATTCCCAGTGACACTCAGTTGTATGTAATATGTTTTGGATTCACATGTGATATGTTTTGGATCTGCACGGGACATTTGCGCGAGCTATTTCTTTTACCTCTTTTAAAAGCAGTCTACTGTAGATTGCGGTATTTAGGCCTTAGCAATAACTGTTCAGTTCTGATACCAAAGGCAAACAGGAAAGATTAACGATAACTCTACGGGAGAGGTTTTGAGTCTGGTGGCACTTTTAAGACCAACAGAGTTTAATCCAAATTAAACTTTGTTGCTTGTAAAGGTGCCACTGGACTCACATTTATTCTGTCGCTTCACACCAACACGGTGACCTCACCTAAACCTAGAGCAGAGGGTTGTTAAACTTGCGGATAGTGCCGTCATGCACGTTCAAAACTAAAATCTTCTGTCGCCGAAAAAGATCAGTAGTCAAAATAAAACGTAATGGGAGTTAAGTAGGCATACCGAAAATGAAAGTAGTCGGTCATTTGGGTGCAAAACATCACAGATGCATTTCCCCTGCCAACTTGCGCTTGCAGCTGTCTGGGCCGCAGGAAGCAAGACATAAGGACCCTCGAGACCAGAACTGGGTGCGGGGCACCTCTAGGACCCACAAAGTTTTATTCTGGGTATGACCTTTCGTGTGCATGCGCCCTTCTCTGTTGGTCTTAAAGGTACCACTGGACTCAAACTTTGTCCTGAACCTTCAGGAATTATGGACTAAAAGTCTCTCTCTCTCTCTCTCTCTCTCTCTCTCTCTCTCTCTCTCTCTCTCTCACACACACACACACACACACACACACACACACACACACACAGCCGTCTGAGTAACTGCTCCAAAAGTCGTATCCAAGAGGTCCCAATGGTTCAGCTAGTATTTGAACATGTGCTGCCATTCCTCTTACACAGCATCCCAGTGGCCATCGGAATTCTTTCCTGTCTTTTCACACGTGCACTCATAAAGCACAAGAGTATACGGGTGGATGCCTCCTGCAATGGCAAGTACAGAACAAGCTACAGAACAAAGTTTGAATCCAGCTAGGGCAGTCAGATATGTGCTAAATATTTCCTTTGTACATGACACGATGCAGTTTCCAAATCTAATCTGTTTCGATGCCGTGTTACATGGATACAGATCTAAATTTATTTTCAATGTAGAGGGACACCTGCTCTGTTTTGATTTATTGTTATTGTTTTGATTTATTATTATTATTATTTTGCAGAGCAAGATGTCTATGTGCAAACATATACTGGGGGTCTGAACGGGCGAAGGTGGGGAGAAAGAGAAAGTGTTAAAGGGAGAACGTAAGAAGAGCCCTGCTGGACCAGACCGATAGTCCATCCAGTCCAGCGTCTCCTGTCTCACACAGTGACCAACCAGTTCCTATGGACGGCTGACAACAGGGCATAGAGGCTGACAAGAACCCCTGACAAGAACCTCAGAAGAGCCCTTCTGGATCAGACCAATAGTCCATCTACTACAGCGTCCTGTCTCACACAGGGGCCAACCAGTTCCTCTGGACAACCAACAACGAGGCTTACAGGATGAGGCCTTCATTAGAATATCAGAACAGCCCTGCTAGATCAGACCGGTGGTCCATCTAGTCCAGCATCCCGTCTCACACAGGGGCCAACTAGCTCCTCTGGACGCCCAACAACAGGGCACAGAGGCCAAGGCCTTCTTTAGAACATCAGAAGAGCCCTGCTGGATCAGACCTTAGTGGTCCATCTAGTCCAGCATCCCGTCTCACACAGGGGCCAACCAGCTCCTCTGGATGACCAACAACAGGGCACAAAAGCTGAGGCCTTCCCCTGTTGTGACCTCCTGGCTCTGGGACTCAGAGGATTAGTGCCTCTGAATGCGGAGGTTCCCCTCGGCCACCACAGCTAGTAGCCACTGAATAGACTTCTCCTCCATGAATCTATTGAATCCCCTTTGAAAGCTGTTTATTCCTGTGGCCCTCACGACATCCCCTGGCAGCAAATCCCACATTTCCATCCCTCTCTGTGTTAAGAAAGCCTGTACATTCATGCCTACCCTTGGCAAAGCATACCAGAGGTTTGAAACCTTGAGAACTGGCAGGGGCCAAGGTCTGACCAGGCACGCTGCCTGGAATACCCCTTGAGAACTGGACTCAGATGGCACATGACACAGAGCACATGTCCTCAAAGCTCTAGGCAGAGGGAGCTGTTCCCTGACGGCTGAAGGGACGGTCAGGAGGGAGGGGGGGAAAGGAAGAGGCCGCGCTGCTCCGGTGGAGACTCGCCAGATACTAACACCGTTCCTTTCTGCAGCTTTGCCTACGCTCACCGCCACAGATGCATTCACAAGAAGGCAAAACTAAAGGAGCGGCCCGCGGCGAAACGGTACGCTTCCCCGCCCCTCCCCATTTTGTGCTGCTAACAATGTTGCAGCCACCGCAAGTTCTTCAACCGGATTTTTTTTTTTAAGTACTTGGTACAGCAAAGAAGAGCAACAGAAAAGTCTACTGAGGTTAACAGATCCTGTCTGGGTCACCCTGCTAGAGGGTGTTAACAAAAACCAAATGGTTTTTGCAGCTTTCTCCACCCAATATTACTAACAATACACAGATCAGGCCCTTGAAAAATGATTTAAAGACGTGCCCATAGACCTGGGCTTTTCAGCTCTTTGGATGCTTTACCGTTGACGTTTTGCGTGACATGTATCTGCCAAACGCACACTTGGTAGAGAAATACCCAATTCTGGCTGTACTGCAACAATGATGCTTTCCCTTTGGAACTTCCTGTGCCCCCCCACACCCAAAAAAAAGATAAGGATGGTTGCAAGACCAATTGGGGTTCTGCCTTATGAGACCGGATTCGCCAGGCCCTTCTTTTAATATCCACAGAGAAGCTCAATAGGCAAAGCTTTGCCCAACGCAGAGGGAGCAATGCAGGGGGAGAAACTAGACCTGTTGAACTTCTGGGAGTGGGGAAGAGACCATCAGAGTCTGCCTGCCCTTTCTCACCAGGGGGAGAAACTGCACCTGTTGAACTTCTGGGACCAGGAAGAACTCATCAGAGTCTGCCTGCCCCTCCCACCAGGGGAAGAAACTGCACCTGTTGAACTCCTGGGACCGGGGAAGAGCGCAGCAAGAGTCTACCTGGCCCTCCCCACCAGGACGAGAAACTAGACCTTTTGAAATTTTGGGAGGAGGAAGAACTCATCAGAGTCTGCCTGCCCTTTCCCCCCAGGGGGAGAAACTGCACCAGTTGAACTTCTGGGGCTGGGAAAGAGCCCATTAGTCTACCTGGCCCTCCCCACTAGGGGGAGAAACTACACCTGTTGAAATTTTGGGACCAAGAAGAGCCCATCAGAGTCTTCCTGCCCCTCCCCACCAGGGGGAGAAACTGCACCTGTTGAATTTCTGGGGCTGGGAAAGAGTCCATCGGCTACCTGGCCCTCCCCAACAGGGGGAGAAACTACACCTGTTGAAATTTTGGGACCAAGAAGAGCCCATCAGAGCCTGCCTGCCCTTCCCCACCAGGGGGAGAAACTGCACCGGTTGAACTCCTGGGGAAGAGCCCATGAGCGCCCCCCCGCCCCTTAACCCTCCCGCTGCCGGAGGGGCGGGGCTTTCCCGCGCGGTGGGCGGAGCCTCGCCGGGCCCCCGACTCACCTGAGGGCCACTCTGCGCGGCGACGCCGCCAACCGCTCGGCCAGCGCCTTCCCCACCGCCCGGCCGCTCCGCGCCATGCTGGGCCCCCGTCGGCGCCTCAAGCCGCCCTCATCCCACCCTGCCTCAGCCGCCCTCCGCGACGCGCTCGCCAACCCCCGGCCCCGCCCCCTCCCCACGCGGGCCCAATCGCCGCCCGGCGCCGCCGCGGCTCAGCCCATCGACGCGCCGCTCGGCGCTGACGTCACCGCCCGGAGCCCGCCCTCCCTCCACACCCCTCTTTCGCCCCGCCCCCTCCCGCCTTCCTGAGGCGCGTGATTTTTTTTCTCCCAACCCCAGCTCGCGCGCCCTGGCCGCGGGGCCGCGCGCAGTCACAAGACCAGCCGGCGGGGAGGGAGGGGGCGAGTGGGAGGGGACCGCCCGGGGTTGCGTAAGAGCGATCGAGCGCCCGATTGGCCGCGAGGCACGTCCTTTAACTCTCTCCCCCTTTAAAAGAGCCGTGAGGGGGAAGAAAATGTCAGTGGCGCCCCCGCCGAAGAAACGAAACCAGCAGGCGGGTTTTCTCCTTCCGCTCCCCGCGTGATAATAACGGCCGGTTGTAAAAAACGACGTTTTGATTTATTTTACAATCAGAGGGGGGGGGATGAACTTTTAGGGTCGAAGAAAACGTTTTAATTCCCCCCCCTCAGATGAGCTAAAATAATGAGTTTTTAGGGCCCACGAAAATCCAGTACGTTTTGCCCAAAACAGAAAAAAAGTCTTCGTATTTAAAGATATATCAAAAATAATTCTTAAAATTGATGTCATCAAGGCTCTTTTAATAGAAAGAGCCCAGCAGGAACTCATTAGCATAATAGGCCACACCCAACAGCAGAAACTCATTAGCATATCAGGCCCCACCCCATGTTACCAGACCTGTGGCCATCCAGCCACACCCATCTTTTGCTTCTTATTCTGTTGACCTTGTTTGTTGTCAAAACCCCAGGACTCTTTTTGGAGCAGGAACTCCTTTGCATGTTAGGCCACACACCCCTCATGTAGCCAATCCTAGTGAGTTTCTGCTGTTGGGTGTGGCCTATTATGCTAATGAGTTCCTGCTGGGTGTGGCCAACTCAGGAGCCAGCCGGAATTCCGTTCCTGTGCGTTCCTGCCCAAAAATAGCCCTGGATGTCATTATGGCGGGAGGGGCCGCAAAGGGCAAAAGTGCCCACCAAAGTCATAATGCGGCCCTGTGGCAGGCAGTTCCCCTGGCTACACCAGAACTGCTTTCCCCCCCAAACTCTTAGGCCTCAAATCAATAGGGGTAGCACTATGTTAATTCCGTCTGTAGCAGTAGAAAAGCGCAGGAGTCCAGGAGCACCTTAAAAACTAACAACATTTGCTGCAGGGGAGGAGCTCTCAGGAGTCATGGCTCACTTCTTCAGGTACCTGAAGACACCTGAAGAAGTGAGCTGTGACTCACAGATTATGCATGGGACAGAGCAGGTCGAGAAAGAGGTACTTTTCTCCCTTTCTCACAATACAAGAACTCATGGGTACTCCATGAAATTGCTGGTCGGGTTAGAAATGGATAAAAGAAAGTCCTTCTTCACCCAAAGAGTGATTAACACATGGAATTCACTGCCACAGGAGATGGTGGCAGCTACAAGCATGGACGGCTTCAAGGGGGAAATTAGATAAGCATATGGAGCAGACTTTATTCAAAGTCTTAAAAGAAGATGCTGTTAAAGTGCTGCACTCAATTTGCCAACAAATTTGGAAAACACAACAGTGGCCACAGGATTGGAAAAGGTCAGTTTACATTCCAATCCCAAAGAAGGGCAACGTCAAGGAATGTTCAAACTATCGCACAATTGCACTCATTTCACACGCTAGCAAGGTCATGCTCAAAATCCTACAAGCTAGGCTCCAACAGTACGTGGATAGAGAACTGCCAGAAGTACAAGCTGGGTTTCGAAGAGGTAGAGGAACTAGAGATCAAATTGCCAACATTCGCTGGATTATGGAGAAAGCAAGAGAGTACCAGAAAAACATCTACTTCTGCTTCATTGACTATGCTAAAGCCTTTGATTGTGTGGATCACAATAAATTATGGCAGGTTCTTAAAGAGATGGGAGTACCGGTCCACCTCACATGTCTCCTGAGAAACCTGTATAAGGGTCAAGAAGCAACAGTTAGAACCGGATATGGAACAACTGATTGGTTTAGCATAGGAAAAGGAGTACGACAAGGATGTATATTGTCACCTTGCTTATTTAATTTATATGCAGAGTACATCATGCGAAATGCTGGCCTGGATGAATCACAAGCTGGAGTTAAGATTGCTGGGGAAAAGATCAATAACCTCAGATATGCAGACGATACCACTCTGATGGCAGAAAGTGAAGAGGACCTAAAGAGCCTCTTGCTCAGGGTGAAAGAGGAGAGTGCAAAAGTGGGCTTGAAGCTCAACATCAAAAAAACTAAGATCATGGCATCTGGGCCCATCACTCCTTGGCAAATAGAAGGGGAAGTCGTAGAAGTAGTGACAGACTTCACATTCCTAGGATCCCAGATCACTGCAGATGGTGATTGCTGCCATGAAATTAAAAGACGCCTGCTCCTTGGGAGGAAAGCGATGGCAAACCTAAACAGCATGATAAAAAGCAGAGACATCACCTTGCCAACAAAAGTCCGCATGGTCAAAGCAATGGTATTCCCTGTAGTAATGTATGGCTGTGAGAGTTGGACTATAAGGAAGGCCGAGCGCCGAAGAATAGATTCTTTTGAACTGTGGTGCTGGAGAAGACTCTTGAGAGTCCCTTGGACTGCAAGGAGATCGAAACAGTCAATCCTAAAAGAAATCAACCCTGACTGTTCCCTGGAAGGCCAGATCCTGAAGCTGAAGCTCAAATACTTTGGCCACCAAATGAGAAGAGAGCACTCACTGGAGAAGACCCTGATGCTGGGAAAGATTGAAGGTCAAAGAAGAAGGGGACGGCAAAGGATGAGATGGTTAGACAGTGTCATCGATGCAACGAACATGAAATTGAGCAAACTTCAGCGGACAGCGGAAGACAGGAGGGCCTGGCGTGTTCTGGTCCATGGGGTCGCGAAGAGTCGGACTCGACTGTGCGACTGAACAACAACAAATGGAGCAGAGGTCCATCAGCGGCTCTTCGCCACAAAGTATCGATAGGAACTCTCAGTCTGGGGCAAGTGAGGCTCTGTATTCTTGGTGCTTGGGAGGGGGTGTCAACAGTGGGAGGGCTTCTAGTGTCCTGGCCCCGCTGCTGGACCTCCTGATGGCACCTGGTATTTTTGGCCACTGTGTGACTCAAGAGTGTTGGACTGGATGGGCCATTGGCCTGATCCAACATTGGCTTCCCTTATGTTCTTATAGATGGAACTCTTGGTCTGGGGCAAGTGAGGCTCTGTATTCTTGGTGCTTGGGAGGAGGTGTCAACAGTGGGAAGGCTTCTAGTGTCCTGGCCCCACTGCTGGACCTCCTGATGGCACCTGGTATTTTTGGCCACTGTGTGACTCAAGAGTGTTGGACTGGATGGGCCACTGGCCTGATCCAACATTGGTTTCTCTTATGTTCTCTTATGTTCTTACTCATGACAGCACATCCTCTGCCACAAATTATTTAAGGTACTACTGGACTCTTGCTCTTTTCTACTCATTGGCCTCAGTTCTGCTGCTGCTGGGACTCTGTCGCAAGCCCACTTTGCTGTGGAGAAACCACCAAAAGCAGCTGCTTTCGCTTGCTGTTGCAACTTGCAATTTCGCTGCCTTACATAAAACGCAGTTTCAGCGGGGGAAAGGCACAAATCATTTAAAACCCAGAAAGAAAAATATTCTGGTGGGAATCCATAGGGGAGCTGCCATTGGATGCCAGTCTATAAGCAACAAAAGTAGGGTGACTAGATGTCCTCTTTTTAAAGGTGTCCGTCTTTTTGAGGTGTCTGTCCATCCTCTTTTGGGCTCTTTTTAAAAAACTGACGGAAAATGCCCTCTTTTTGGGGTTGGAAGGTTAGGTAGGGTTACCATATCCTGAAAAGTGGAAAAACAGGCCATATTTCCCGACTGACTGCTTCAAACAAGTTTTGTTGTTGTTCAGTCGCACAGTCGAGTCCGACTCTTCGCGACCCCATGGACCAGATCACGCCAGGCCCTCCTGTCTTCCGCTGTCCGCTGAAGTTTGCTCAATTTCATGTTCGTTGCATCGATGACACTATCTAACCACCTCATCCTTTGCCGTCCCCTTCTTCTTTGACCTTCAATCTTTCCCAGCATCAAGGTCTTCTCCAGTGAATGTTCCCTTCTCATTTGGTGGCCAAAGTATTTGAGCTTCAACTTCAGTCTCTGGCCTTCCAGGGAACAGTCAGAGTTGATTTCTTTTAGGATTGACTGATTTGATCTCCTTGCAGTCCAAGGGACTCTCAAGAGTCTTCTCCAGCACCATAGTTCAAAAGAATCTATTCTTCGGCACTCGGCCTTCCTTATAGTCCAACTCTCGCAGCCATACAAACAAGTTATCGACCCCCTAATATTTAAGATGTGCTTATTTACTTACTTATTTATCTGGATTTATACCCCACCCTTCCCGCAAGCGGGCTGAAGGCGGGTTACAAATAAGCAATTAAAAGTAGATATTAAGCAATAAAAACAGTTAAAAGGACATAGCAGCAATTAAATATTCAGCAATCCTAAAACTGGGAACAATTGGGCCACAGCTGAGATATGAAAATCTTATATGAGTAGCAGAAATTGCAGCAACTGCAGCAGAGAGGCTAATCAATGGATGCCCACTGCCTCACCCGAAGACCTAGTAGAACAGCTCCGTTTTGCAGGCCCTGCGAAACTGTACTAGGTCTTGCAGGGCCCTGATCTCAATCAGGAGCATGTTCCAGCAGGCCGGGGCCAGGGCAGAAAAAGCCCTGGCCCTCGTTCAGGCTAGCCGTCCCTCGGGCCAGGAATAACCGGCAGATGGTGGTCCATGGAGTGCAATGCTCTCCAGGTCACACATGGGGAGAGGCAGTCCCTTAGATATGTCGGTCCCATGTTGCTACCAAGAAGAAAGAGAAAGGAGATTGGATTTATACCCCACCCTTCACTTGGAGCCTCAGAGCGGCTTACAAACCCCTTTCTCTTCCCCTCCCCACAACAGACACCCCTGTGAGGTAGGCGGGGCTGAGAGAGCTCTGACAGAAACTGGTCTTTTTCAAGAACAGCTGTGCCAGAACTATGGCTTGCCCAAGGTCATCCAGCAGGTGCAAGTGGAGGAGTGGGGAATCAAACCTGGTTCTCCCACCAAACTAGGAATATAACTGACTTTAGGGTTACCAGATGTGTCCTCCTTTTGGGGTGTCTGTTGTCTTTTGGGCAGCTTTTAAAAAAACTGGTGAAAATGACCTCTTTGGGGAGGGTGGAAGGTTAGGTAGGGTTTACTTACCATGTTTTGAAAAGTAAAAAAAAGGACATATTTCCCGAATGACTACGAAGAAGAGGAGGAGGAAGAGATTGGATTTATACCCCACCCTTCACTCAGAGTCTCAGAGCGGCTTACAACCTCCTTTCCCTTCCTCTCCCCACAACAGACACCCTGCGAAGTAGGTGGGGCTGAGAGAGCTCTTTCCAGAACTGCCCTTGAGAGAACAGCTGAGAGAACTTGTGACTGACCCAACGTCACACCAGCAGCTGCATGTGGAGGAGTGGGGAATCAAACCTGGTTCTCCCAGATTAGAATTTGCACTCTTAACCACTATACCAAACCACTACACCAAACAAGGGATCGCTATGACAAATCGTATTTTAAGTATCCATACTATTTAACCTGTGGCCATTCCTACAAGCTAGGAAGATTCCTAACCTTCCAACCCCAAAAGAGGACATTTTCATCAGTTTTTTAAAAAGAGCCCAAAAGAGGATGGACACACACGAAAAAAAAAAAGAGGACATATCCTCTAAGAAGAGAACATCTGGTAACCTTATGGTTAGGAATATTCCTAGGTAGTAGCAAATTAGCACAGTTTAAATAGGAGGGGTATTTAAAATGAGATTTGTCAAAGTGATCATACGTCTGAAGTAGTCAGTTGGGAAACATGTCCTCTTTTTGGCTTTTCAAAATATGGTAACCCTAAGCAGACGCAGAAGAAGAAGAAGAGGAGGTGGAGGAGGAGGAGGAGGAGGAGATTGGATTTATACCCCGCCCTTCACTACCCAAGGGAGTCTCAGAGTGGCTTACAAACTCCTTTCCCTTCCCCTCCCCACAACAGACACCCTGTGAGGTAGGCAGGGCTGAGAGAGCTCTTTCAAGGACTGCTCTTGAGAGAACAGCTCTGAGAGAACTTGTGACTGACTCCAGGTCACCCAGCAGTTGCCCATGGAAGAGTGGGGAATCGAACCTGGTTCTCCCGGATTAGAGTCCGTGCTCCTAAGCACGACACCAAACTGGCTCTCAAGCCAGACTTTGGGAATATCTGCTTTAATCCAGTCTTAGCTATCCTTATCGCCGAGTTACTTATGCATCTTGACTCTAACTTAGCCCTTCCTGGCAACTATCCCCCCACACCTATATGTAACAGTTGTGGAAGTCTGTTTCAATGTATCTGAAGAAGTTCACATTCACAGGAAAGCTTATGCCCAGAATTAAACTTTGTTGGTCTTAAAGTTGGCACTGGACTGAAACTTTGTTCTATGGCTTCAGCCCAACATGGCTACCCACCCAAATCTACCTTTGTGTATCTCTATAAAGGTGCACACTGTAATCTGCCACCTTGAGGCTCAGCAAGAAAGCAGGCTGTAAAAAGCAGGCTGTAAAAAGGTATAACAATAAGGTCCCCAAACAAACCTAATTAAGTTATAACTCAAATATTTTGAATTCGGCTCAGCTTTGAACCAATTATTTCCTTGAAACAATGCCATTATGAAATCTCAAGGCATGGAAAAATCATGGGACCAAGAGAGGAATAAACAGAATTTTGTAACTGACCCCCTCTAAGCACCTTGGAACAGAGAAAGACGCAAATCCAAATTTTAATTACAACGGACTCCTCTGCTCCAATACCCAGCAGCAGAGAAAACACTTCAGTGCAATCAAGTAGAATCCTTGTACAATCCCAGAAGTTCCTTTCAGCTTCATTCAAGGTGAAATCCTGGCTCTGTTTGACCCCTCAAGAAGTCAGAACTAACAGCGGTCTCCGTCCTACGCAAAGGAAAAAGTATTTACCGTTCTTGAAGAGCCACCTCATAATGCTAAGGAAAATTTCCACTTTAAGACTAAGACACGTCGGCTCTATCTTTGGAAGTGGGTGGCTAAACTAGGCACTACGTTAATTGGATTCTTATTACACGGGCTGGCAGACTTATGTAAGCACAGACAGCGTCAGACGCCGCTTTCCTTCAGAGCTGTCCGTTGCCAGTAACAGAGCCTTTGGCTCTGCATATTTCTAACAGAAACGCGGCTGATTTCCTTGTCAGAAATGTATCTGGATAACAATATAAAAGTTAAATACAAAAATAATATCGCATAGATGCCGAAAACTTTGATAACAACTACAATACAGTTAAACCCTTTTGGTGTTTAGACTGTGCTCATATATTGATAAATAGGCATTTTTCAATCGGTGGATAAATTGTTAATTCATAAAACTATCACGCCATGTTAAGGGTGCATAAATTGTTAATCCATAAAACTATGACGCTATGTTAAGGGTGCCAACCTCCAGGTGAGACCTGGGGATCCCCCGGAAGTACAGCTCATCTCCAGACTGCAGAGATCAGTTCCCCTGGAGAAAAGGGATGCTTTGGAGGGTGGACTCTGGGACATCGTACCCCCACTGAGGTCCCTGTCCTCCCCAGCTCCATTCCCAAATCTCCAGGAGTTTCCCAACCCGAATCTGGCCACCCTACCCCCTCATCCCCCGCCATTGGCCGGGGGAGGGACCTGGCAACCCTATACCCCTGTGTCAGAGACAGCAGTTTTTAATAATCCTGCAGGGTATAAAATATTATTGTATTCATGGCTCTTTACTAAATACTTTTATAAAGTACTAAGTATTACTGTTGAATGAAGGGGAGGGGAAGGTCTAATTGCCACCCCAAAGTGGCAATCCTAAAAATATACTTGCTGTAGGTGACCGCTCAGTAACAGAACGTATTCTTACATTGTCGATAAGCCTCAAGGTGTGGTCAGTATTTCCTTACTATGGCCCCGTTCACACTGAGCATTTGCCCCACTGAAGGCATGGGAGCCCTGCGGACTTTCCGTGCACGATCATACGAGCACATCTGGGAGGCGTAGCACTCCTGTGACCAACCCGCGGCTTCCCATGGAAAACACGGAGTAAAAAACTAATAGGATCGAAGCACTAGTTTCCGGAAACCCCAGGGCAAAGGCCAGCGTCTGATCGCGGGAGTGCCAGTATCCCGCGGCTTCTGACGCCGGCCCATGTCCCGGGGTTTCCAGATGTTGTAGATTTCCATGGGATGCACACCAACGCTGAACAGCGCATGCGCACACACAAGACACCGACAGCGCCCCCCCCCCATGGCGCATGCGCACTTCGCAACACTTCGCACTTGCGTGGTCTGTTGCACTGCTTTTTTGCAGCGCTGCAGCAGCACAATGTGATCAGGGCGCAGAGCTGGAGTGTGGCAACCCGGTGGCCCCTGTGATCGGGCTACCGCGCCTTATTTAGCTCCAGGGCGAACTGCCACGCTTCTCCCCTGCGTTTTCTGGCCCATATGACCGGGGCCTATATATACTAAAGCTAACATCTATTTGGCATCATGGCAATAGTATTCTTAAATTTGTATAGACCCAAAGTCTGAAAACATTTTACTCATAAGTAACAACTTAATTCCAATGACTGAGGCCATAACCATTCTTCAAAACCAGGCAAGCTTCCCAAGAACTTACCGTAATTAGGCGGGGGATGGATACATCTTGGCAGGACCATTCCCGGGGGATGGGTTCCAGCCCCATTGCCAGAGCATCGCCCGGCATCACTTCCTGGCGACGGCATCATGTGGCGTGGCTGTTCCATGGAGGAATGTTCCAGCCGGGGACTGTGTGTCCCCCACCGAATTATGGTAAGTACTTGGCAACCCTAAAACCAGGGTCACTAAAATCAAAGTGAATTTCAAATAAATATTCTAGAACCCAGGTACCAGGTTGTAATCTTTTGTGTATGTGAAATCTGCTGGCAGCAACTTGGACCACAAGTCTCAAATGCGGTAGCTCCATCTAAAATGATTGAAAGCCTGTAGTCCATTTGACTTCCAATTGCACAGTTTAAGAATTACATTCTAAACTTCTCACGTTTGGTTCAGAGTCACACAAGAAACATGGAAAGGCATGTATTAATGAACTACTGAGTCAGACCTGGGAATTGTGCTAGCCGTTTGTGTGCCTTAAGCAAAGCATGCCATACCCAGCAATTACAGGTGAATACACCTAATTTATCTGCAGGTATGACAAAAGAGGAGCTTTATATACCTCCAAATGCTTTAGAGGAATATTTCTTCAGTTCATGAACTGCAGTTTTGTATGCTAAACCTAACAATTCCCCTTCTGTATGTATCCCCCCCATTAGTTGCAGGCAAATCCTAAACATATTGAACTTGTTTTTAGGTAACTATGCTGAAGACTCCAGCCATAGCCTGGAGTATATTTGAACCAATTAAAACAAAACGGCTACTTCGCCAATTGGCTGCCAGCAACCAATTAAAACAAAACAGCCACTTCACTTCTTCTCTTTCCTTGTATGTTAAATGGGTGACAATACCCGGCTGTTTTCATAATTTAAAAGTCACCAGTAGATTATTGGTGACAAGACCATATGTACAGTGGGATGGATCCAGCCACCCCACTCAGCAGTTCTTGAAACTTTTCATCAGCCTAAGAAGTTTTTCTGCAGCTTGGGGTTCTTCGTGGGGGCCCTCTTGGAAGAAGGTTTGCTTTTCTATTGGTCTAGAGCAGGGGTGTCGAACATGCGGCCCGGGGGGGCTGGATCAGGTCCCCGGAGGGCTTCTCTCAGGCCCGCAGTGGAACGGGCTGTCTTCTGCTGCTTCTTCCAGTTCTGCTGCTGCTGCGTCATCGTAGGTTTGCAGCTTACAGATAGACACCTGAACAGCATAAGGACATAAGAGAAGTCATGGCAGCCCCACCAGAAAAATGTTTGCTCCCCAAGCCACAAATTCCTGGCTATGGGCCTGCCTAAGAATGTACTCTGACATTTTTGGATTCAATTTAACTATGTTTGTTAATAATATCTTAATGACGAGAGCTTTAAAAAACCTTCTGGAAATCTGATATTGGCATCTATAAATCTATAGTATAGTCAGTGGCAGAGTAACCCTTAAACAGACTAAGCACGTGCCTTAGGGCACCGGGGCCAAAGGGGGCACCACAAAGTTGGGAAAAGGGTGAAAAAATGTGGAAAAATGCCTTTCGGGTCATGAATATTGGAACTTCGATACGTTTAACTTGTGAAATATTAAAGTAGATGTTGTCTTGCATTTTTGGAGAACTTTTATGTCACCAAAGCTTGGCTTCGTTTGCACAGTATATTGTGTGTTATCCTATGAATAAATTTTTGTATTGCTGCAACCTGCCTTGTATATCTGGCCAGACAGGTCAACAACTAAAATGGACTCTGGGTCCGTGTGGAAAGGAGGGGGGGCACCAAGATGGGTCAGTGCTGCTCAGGGCACCAGTGAACCTTAATCTGCCCCGGAGTATAGTATCTAAATCTATAGTATAGTATATACAAGAGGTGGGACCCGTGATACTCGCAGGGGGCGGGAGTATTCCCCGCAGTTCCTGGCCAGCCAGCCACTGAAGCAGCAGGAACTCCACATGGAGGAGGAGGCGGCCACAGGTGAGCCCAGCAGGTGGTCCGCCAGGCTTCCCTCCTGCCTGCCAACAGCAGCAATGGCTGCGGCTCCCAACTGCCGGCCCGCCAAAGCTTCTCCTCCCCCACCCCCAGCAGCAACGGCGGCGAGCCCTATGCGGTTCCCTGCCGCTGGGCCCGCCAGGCTGATCCCCCTCTGCCACAGCAATGGCCGTGGCTCCCAGCCACCGGCCGCCAAGGTTTCGCCACCGCTGCCAGCAACAACGGCAGCAAGCCCTGTGTGGATCTGCCACAGTTTGCAGTGGTAAGTACGTATGCGTAGGGGACTTTTACTTTTTTTGGGGGGGGGTTAAATATCCCCCCTATAGTTTTTTTATAGATTTCAGCAGGGCTTTATTTGTAGAAAAAGCCCAGCAGGAACTCATTAGCATAACAGGCCACACCCAAAAGCAGAAACTCATTAGCATATTAGGCCACACACCCGACAGCACAGGGTATTCTGTTTACCTTGTTTGCTGTCAGAACCCCAGGGCTTTTTTTTGTAGCAGGAACTCCTTTGCATGTTAGGCCGCACACCCCAAATGTAGCCAATCCTAATGAGTTTCTGCTGTTGGGTGTGGCCTATTATGCTAATGAGTTCCTGCTGGGTGTGGCCAACTCGGGAGCCAGCCGGAACTCCGTTCCTGTGCGTTCCTGCCCAAAAATAGCCCTGGATTTCAGATTTTTCTGCACACCTGGGGATTGCAATAATGTGCAGGAAAATCTCTTTGCCCCCTATGTGCGGATTTAGATACCCACACACAGGGGGCGCCTTGGCTATTAGATATATAGATAATAAATAGTATAGTATAGTATAAATCTATAGCATTAAGTGTGGCTCAGGCCCTTAAAGATCTGATAATTCCCCTAACAACCATCTTGTTGCTTATAATTGTTTAGCTGTGTGTTATGACATTGGGCTTAGCAAGTTTTTAAAAATATCAACCAGACTCACACAAGTCCCTTGTCTAAGACCAAGCAGATATTTTTCAAACAGGTGATGGGGGGAAGCTGAAATGTGAATGAGCTATAGTGTAGCCATGTCAATGAAGGCCGAGTTAAAAATGGAGGAGAATGTTTCACCCAGTGATGAGCCAGCACTGTTATCTCTGCTTTTAGCTGCAGTCTCCCAAAAGTCTGCATTTCTCACCTTGTCGGGCAAACTAACCTAAACTCACCTTTAACACAGATCCTGTTTTCTTAAACTACAGAAGTCAGCCATTCATGTTGCACTTGTAGCATACCATAGATAAAGTAGAAGTAGTATTCTTAAAAGTATGTTAAGAAGGAAATATAGATTGCTTTTCTGTTAGCGCAGTGCTGAGCAGGCATGCATTGACTGGTTATATCAGGGGTGTCAAACATACGACCTGCGGGCCAGATCCAGCCCACAAGCAGCTTCCTTCAGCTTCCTTTTCCAGGGCTGCTACTGCAGTCGCACTGTAGCTTGCTTTTTTCATTCCTCAGTGGCTCTTGCCTTCCTGTTTCCTGCCTCCCTTTCCCCCCGCCACACACACACACCTTCCTCAGTGATGACTTCTTGCTTTGTGTGGGAGAGATACAAAGACAAGCCCCCCACACACACACACACACAGCTTCTGCTTCCTACTCCAGGGCTGCCCCCTCCTCTTTGGGGAGGAAGAGAGGGAGAAGAGCGAGAGAAAACAAAGCTGGAGTCCCATGGCAGCTTTAAGAGCAACAACATTTTATTTCAGGTATAAGCTTTTGTGCGCAAGCATACTTCTTCAGAGAGAGAGAGAGAGGGAGGTTGGATGGATAGATAGATACTTCTTTTTTTTTTATTATTATTATTATTGTTTATTTAGTTTTTCATTCCACCAACAACAAACAGTCACACGTAACCCATAACAATACATCACGACAATGAACACTACAAACACTAAACAACAGCAGTCATCCCATCACCCCATTACATATAAAACAAAAATGTACATCGAGTCTTCTTACTAATCTATTTAAATTGTTTTTGAGGTCGAAGAGGAATATTAACAATTTTGTCTCATCCATCTGTATACTTTTTCCCATCTATCTTGACATATTGTTTCATCCTTTCCTGAGAGTAGCACGTTTAGTTTATCTGTCTCAGCTATCTCCATCAGTTTCTCTATTATTTCTTCTTTACTAGGGATAATATTTGTCTTCCAACGTCTGGCTATCCCAATCCTTGCCATCGTAACTATATACAATATCAATCTTACATCCTCTTTCTTGAGTCCCACCGGCACCATATTGAGCAGAAAGATTTCGGGCTTAAATTCTAGGTTTACATTAGTGATTTCCTTAACAATTTTGTTAATCATTCGCCAGAATTCTTTAATTTGTCTACATTCCCACCAAATATGAATATAGGTCCCTACTTTTCCCCCACATCTCCAACACTTATCAGATGCCTTTTTATAACACTTAGCTACTTTATCTGGGGTCCAGTGCCATCTGTAAAACATTTTATAGATATTTTCTTTATAATTTGTTGCTCTTAACAGGTTCAAAGATCTCCAAGCTCTGGACCACTGTTCGGTCGGAATCGTGTGCCCTATGTCTTCCATCCACTTAATCATATTTGGTTTGATAGTTTCGTCCATCATATCTTCTCCTAGGAAAAATCTGTACAACTTCTGTATTAACTTATCCGCTGATGAAAGCCAAATCTTGTCCAATTGCGTGGGTGCATTTATAAAATTTATTTTTTGGTCTTTAGCAAATCTGGATTTTAATTGGTTTTTTTCCCAAATAGTTAGGCTTGCTGTTTTGATTTCTTGCTTCTCTAGGGATTTTAATTCATTCTCTTTTGTCAATAATGTTTCATACGTTAGTCCTTTCTTTTTTTCATATAAGGATGGTAATATGAATGCCTCTAAAGGGGATACCCACTTTGGAATTTTAGTGTAATGCCTCATTTTAATTTCCTTCCATATTTTACTTAGTGGGCCTCTAAATACAGATAGATAGATACTTCTGACAAGCACAATTTACACTGAGGAAATTATTTTGGCTTACTCTGAAAAAGTATTTTTTTAAAATAGATTGGATTTCTCTATTCCTATCTGGATTTTATTTTCTTTCAAAAAGGCCCCGATTAGGAATTAGAAACCTTGGATTGGTCCTTAGGTCTTGGAGAGTGAAGTGATTTCAGATGCCAAATGATAACAGCACATATTGATAATGAGACAGAAAGGCCTCAGTTCAGTCCTGGAGGATGTATTGTCTTGAGTTTCATTATCCCTGCAATTCAGCAGTGTTTCTTTCTAATCTCCCTTTGAAATTCCTTTGTAAGAGCACTGATACTCTTCGGTCAGCAACTGAATGTTGTGGTTTCTAATATCAAACTTTTGTCCATTTATTCTTTGCATCCTCCTGGACTGAATCCTCCAGGATAGAATTGAGACCTAGGTTTCCTGTCTCATTACCAACGGTGGTATCTCCACGCCTACTACTCCTCTGCATATCACACCTAATCCAATCAAGCTTGCTATTGTCATTCACCTGCTATTGCCATTTGGCATCTGAAATCACCTTTATAAAGTTTATATCTCTGGTACCTTGTATTACATTTTATGGCATGCATGGCCTGGCCCAGCAAAGTGACATTTTATGTCAGATGCGGCCCTTGTAACAAATGAGTTCAACACCCCTGGGTTATATGCGCTTTCCTTTATGTAATGTAAAACTTGCCATAAGTACCAAAGATGAATAATGTAACAGTGTTAGCATCTTGAACTTTCTTAGGAATAGATGCTTTCCTTGATCTTTATCAGTAAATAAAGAGTTTCTACTGTCGTTGGTAGCAGTGATTTGGACCCTCTGTTTGAACCCAGCTAAAATTTCTAATTTCCCGGTCACTACTAGCTATGCCAGTCTGCTTTAGGAAAGAAAACATAGGTGTCTTGCGGCACTGTGAAGACAAACAGAATTTAATTCTAGGGTAAAATTTTGTGGACTAGAGTCAAGATACAATGAATGGGTTCTCAGTATTCAGATATCTTTATGTAAAAGTGTAGGGGGGGAAAGAAACAGTCTCGGTCATGAAAGGCAGGGCTATTTTTGGGCAGGAACACACAGGAATGGAGTTCTGGCTGGTTCCCGAGTTGGCCACACCCAACGGCAGAAACTCATTAGGATTGGCTACATTAGAGGTGTGTGGCCTAACATTGCAAAGGAGTTCCTGCTCCAAAAAAAGCCCTGGGTTTTGACAACAAACAAGGTAAACAGAATAAGAAGCAAAAGGTGGGTGTGGCTGGATGATCTGGTAACATGGGGGTGTGGCCTAATAGGCTAACAAACTGTGCTGTCAGGGGTGTGGCCTATTATGCTAATGAGTTCCTGCTGGGCTTTTTCTACAAAAAAGGCCCTGATGAAAGGAAAGGTGAACTGTAACGATGTAACAGTAGAAAAGTGCAAGAATCCAGGAGCACCTGAAAGACTAACAAAATTTGTGATCTCCAGGCCCCAGCTAGAGGTTGGAAGCCCTGTTTGGAGGTGAATAACATCCCATTAGGAAAAAGGACATTTTCCCCCCACACGAGGCACAGCTGGCAGTCCTAGAGACAGATGCTCAAGCCTTTGCTGATGTGTATGTGCCTTGCATGCTTCAGCGTTCCCGCCCCTGATTCTGAGGTCCATCGGTCCATGGTTGCCAATCTCCAGGTGGGGCCCGGAGCCCTCCCAGAAATACAAATGATCCCCAGATGACAAAGCTCAGCTTCGTAGGATGGACTGAGAATGTCAACTCCAAACAGCTTCACTGAATTTACATCACTGCACAAGTGATGGAATCGCCAATTAAAAATTAGGTACAGCTGGGAACTCCTGTAGCTCATTCCAGCCGTCTTTTGAGTTTTTGTAATAGTAGCTCATAAATATCATATATAGTATTATGCAAGGTGCTTCAGCTACTTAGTCCATCCACCTGGAGTTTGGTGTAGTGGGTAAGTGTGCGGACTCTAATCTGGGAGAACTGGGTTTGGTTCCCCACTCCTCCCCTTGCACCTGCTGGATGACTTTGGGCAAGCCATAGTTCTGACAAGAGCTGTCCTTGAA
Organism: Gekko gecko; assembly: GCA_029375565.1. Taxonomy (NCBI): domain Eukaryota; kingdom Metazoa; phylum Chordata; class Lepidosauria; order Squamata; family Gekkonidae; genus Gekko; species Gekko gecko. Next base: position 729,485 of record JAPDNY010000003.1, on the reverse strand, counting down.
AAAGAGCAGTTTCTATCAGAGCTCCCTCAGCCCCACCTCCCTCACAGGGTGTCTGTGGTGGGGGGGGGGAGGGAGTTTGCAAGCGGCTCTGAGACTCCCTTGGGTAGTGAAGGGTGGGGTATAAATCCAGTCTCTTTTTCTTCTCTTCCTGCCTTGCTGTTAGCTGCACAACTCGAGGAGGAGGAGAAGAAGAGGAGACTGGGTTTATACCCTGCCCTTCACTTGGAGTCTCAGAACAGCTTACAGTCTCCTTCCCTTCCCCTCCCCACAACAGACGCCCTGTAAGGTAGGCAGGGCTGAGAGAGCTCTTTCGGGGACTGCCCTTGAGAGAACAGCTCTGAGAGAACTTGTGACTGACCCAAGGTCACACCAGCAGCTGCATGTGGAGGCGTGGGGAATCGAGCCCGGTTCTCCCAGATTAGAGTCCGCGCACTTAATCACTGCACCCAACTGGCTATAAAAGGCGGCCTATAAACAAAGCAAATGAAATAAATAACGGGTGTAAAATCCCAAAGAATGAAACAAACACAAGCACGAAATAGACAGCGCACGTACCACCAAGCACACGGACAGCCAGAAGCCTAGAGCGGCTCCTCTCCCGCGGCTCCGGAAACCTCGCCGGAAGTCCAGCCTCCCGTCCTCTCCCTCACCGCGCTTCCCCACTGTGGTGGCTTCCCCCACTGTGACGACGCCCGCGCCTGCGCAGAGCCGCCCCGCCTCCCCTTCTTCTTCCCCCTCCCCCTCCTTCCGGGCCCAGAGCGGAAGTTGTGGCGGGCGAGGGAAGGCGCTCGGCTCCCCCCCTCCCACCTCAAGGCGCTCTGACGGTCGGAGCTCCACAAAATGGCGAAGATCGCCAAGACCCACGAAGGTGAGGCGAGGCGCGGCCTCCCCCTCCGCTTTCTCTCTCCCTTCTCCTTTCCCCGGAAGCCTTTTCCTTTTCTCCCGGGGCCGCGTGAGGCGGGAAGAGGGGTGGGGTCTGTCGGGCGGGCGGCGGCCTGGGCCTCCTCGGCGTGGCCGGGCCTGCGCGTAATGGCGGCGCTGCGTCTCCCCTTCCTTTCGCTTCCCTCTCGGCCAAACACCCCCCCTCCTCGGCGGGACCCCTCCCGGCAGGGGACCCCCCGCTTAGGAGGAGTGGGCGAGGCGCTGAAGGGGGCCGGGCGGGAGTGCGGCTGCGCCGTCTGGTCTCCCTCCCCGCTGGGAAGGCGGGCGGAAAGGGCTGGGGGGGGCGGGCGGGGGACGGCAAACTCAGCATTAATTATTATTGTTGTTGTTTTTTGGTGTAGCTTTCAGTTTCGTTCCCGGTCGCGCCGGCCTTTTGGGAGAGCGGGCGGGCGGGAGGAGGTCTCTTGCCCACCACCAGCGTCGTGTTGAAAGGGGGAGGGGAGGATTGGGGGCTGGCCGCAGGGTGGGAGGGAGGGAGGGAGGGCCGAGGCTGGGTACTTTATTATTTATTTATCGAATTTATACCCTGCTCTCCCTGCAAAGCAGGCTCAGGGCCACAGAGAGCCAGTTTGGTGTCGTGGCTAAGTGCGCGGACTCTAATCTGGGAGAACCGGGTTTGATTCCCGCACTTCTCCACTTGCAGCTGCTGGATGACCTTGGGCAAGCCATAGTTCTGACAAGAGCAGTTTCTGCCAGAGCTCTCTCAGCCCTCCCTCCCTCCCAGGGTGTCTGTTGTGGGGAAAGGAGTTTGTAAGCTGCTCTGAGACACCTTTGGGTAGTGAAGGGTGGGATAGAAATCCAATCTCTTTTCTTCTTCTTCCATACGAGCATAAATACAGTTAAAATCATACAATTATTTAAAACACAACAGGTAAAACAAATACAAATATTTATTTATTTCTTCAGCTTCTATCCCGGCCCTTCTGCCAAAGTGGCTCAGGGCGGCTTACCTGCAATCATAAAACCAACATAACTTAAAATAACTAGACTCCATTCCAAATAAATAGAGTTAAAAGCATTTGAGTGTGGTGGCGTCATATCATCAAGTGTAGGTGCAGCTCAGCCAATAGAATCCTTCCTACTGAAACACCTGGCAGGAAAAAGGCTCTATTTCACGGCCCTGTGGGATTGCTGGAGGTCCCACAAGGCCCTGATCTCGCTGGTGAGCTAGTTCCAGAGCGTCGGCGCTGCCAGGAAGAACTTCCTGGTCCTGGTCGACTCCAACCTGGCATCCCTAGACCTGGGGGGGAAGGGGGGCAGGCTGTTTTGTGTTCCAGATCACAGTGCTCTCTGGGGAAAGTGCAGGGAAAGGCGGTCCCTCAGGTAGACAGGCCCCTGACCATATTTATTTATTTAGATTTTTGACGGTTTGGAATCCCTGCAGGGCAACAAGGCTGCTTTTCTGGCCTTTTTCCTAAGCCACCTCCCCCTCCACACACACACCCCTTTTTCGGTCTGATCCAGCCAGGGTTCTAATTCTTATGCCCTTCATTCAGGCTGGGGTGTAGAGGGGTCCAGTGCTCCCTCGAAGCTGTAGAGTCTTGGGAGCAAAACAATTCTACTTGGTGAGCTGCTGGCATTAAAAGTTGTGAGTGGGGCGATTCGGCTGTTGCATAAGTTAGTTTGTGCTGGAGCCCTCCTTCCTGAGCCAAGACAGAAATGGGTGAGTTGGAGGCTAAAGGACTGTGAGCTGGCTCACACAGACTCCGCTTCGAGGGAACCCTGGTCACAGGTGGGAGGGAAGTCAGTGAGGCTGGATGCTTTATGCATTTCTTTATTATTTTCAAAGGTTTGCGGTCTCTGCAGGGCGACAAGATGCTTTTGTGGCCTTTTTCCTAAGGGCCCCCCCCATCTTTTTTGGTCTGATCTAGCCAGGGTTCTTCTTGTGTCCTTCATTCAAGCTGGGGCATAGGGGGGTCCCCCCGGAGGTCTTCTGGCCAGGCTGGGCATGCTTGGGTTCCCTTTTGTACGCTTCTGCCATGCATGTTTCTCCTCTTCTGCGGATCTGGGACTCTTCCTCTCGGCTGATACTTCTGCCACCCTCCTCTGTGGCGCACCTCGTGTTTCCGTTCCGATTTATATTAGAGCACTTGCTCCTTGCGGGCAGTGGCTGGACTGTTGCCATTTTATCAAAAGGCAGAAGAGTGTCTTTAGAAGGCTACTAGCCACATGGTGACTGAGGGGAGCCTCCACATTTAGAGGCACTAATCCTCTGAATCCCGCAGCCAGGAGGCAACATCAGGGAAGGCCTCGGCCTCTCTGCCCTGTTGTTGGACCTCTGGTCTGACCCAGCAGGGCTCTTAAGTTATTAATTCAAGTTGGTGCATAGAGGGATCCCATGAGGTCTCCTGTCCAGGCTGGGCATGCTTGGGCTCTATTTAGCACGCTGTCCTGTGCTTTCCAACTAAATTTACAGCAGCTCTGTTGACATGAGAACTCCAAATTCATCTGCTAACCAGAAGAGACACTGATTAAATGGGTCCTGTATTAGAATTGTAACAGACCGTGGTATTTACGGAGCAAAATATCTAGAGTTATTTATTACAGCCTTCCATAAATCAGATAAAAATTACAGTTCTGTTTTATTTACTTTATGTTTGCTTCATTTATGATCTGTCTTCCACCCCAGGGGGAGATTCAAGGTGGCTTACATTGTTCTCACAACAACCCTCTAGGGTAGATTAGGCTGAGAGAGTGAGTGACCGGCTGAAGGTCGCCTAGCAGGCTTCCACGGCAGAGTACGAATCCAAGACTGCTGGTTATCCAGGTCCTGGTCTTGACACTGAACAAGTTATTTAATATGTTTATTTCCATTATTTCTCATTTGGACTCAAGGCCAATTACCCAGAGTGAGTCAGTGCAGTCGACAGATGGGGCATTCAGTAAACAATGTGAAAGGAATATTAGGGTTGCAGAACCAACCAGAATTCTAAAATCAGAACTGAAGGAGAACATAAGTATTAACATGACACATTAAATGATGCAGATTTCCATAGTGGGACCCTAGTGTCAGGATTCTGTGCCTAGTAGTCCCTAATTCCCGCCCCGCTGCCGCCCCCCAAGTAATTTTGTGAATCATTTTTTGCAGCTCTAGTGCCTGTGAAGAAAAGCCCCCTTGAATAATTCAGTTTTGAATAGTTTGTGGAAAGCGTGTACGGGCAATTATTGATTTTGCTCATTCGCGGGTTGGCACTTGCAGAAGACCCTGCTCCAGTAAGCGAAGCTGTCTTGGTGGACCGTAGGGGAAGAGGCGGCCTCAAAGATCTGAGGGGCCAAGGTCGTAAAGGGCTTTGTGCATGATAGACCCCAGCTACCTTTGCAGACCTACAACTAATTCTCCCTCTAAGCTGTGGAGTCTTGTAAGGAAAATTTCTAATTTGTGAGCTACTGTTATTAAAGTTGTGAGCGAGTGATTTGACTCCTGCCAGAGGCTAAAAAACTGTGAGCTAGCTCACACTAACTCAGCTTAGAGGGATCACTGCCTACAACCCACTGAGCCACAAATAAAGGGATAAGTCACATGACAGGAAAAGGAGGGAGCCAATCTTATAGTTTTGCTAGCATCAAGGCTTGAATGACAGACCCGAGAGCCAGGAACATGAATAAAGTTGTGGGGCAGAGCCACTAAGGAACCCCCTGTGCTACCAGTTGATCTCCCTATAACGTTGCTCCTCTAAGTGTGTGTGCATCATGTGGCCTGGCACACTTGATGCATGTCCTAGCATTGGGATCTTCCAAAAGGCGGCAGAAAAGAGGGGGCAGCTCTTTAGGGAACTACAATCCATCAGGTAGGGCGGTGTCACCCACCTGAGGATCTCCAGCTGTTTCCTGAAGACAATTGATTTAGTCTCTTATTGTATGCCAGTAAAGGTTATTGGAGGAGCTGCGGTGGCTCAAGTGGTGAAGACGCTGAACTGCAGGCTGTGGAAGGTCAGTAGTTCGGCAGTTTGAGACCTGAGACTGCCGCATGACGGAGTGAGCTCCCGTCTCTAGTTCCAGCTCCTGCCAGCCTAGCAGTTCGAAAGCAAGAAATTGCAAGTAGATAAATAGGTACCACTTCGGTGGGAAGGTAACAGCGTTCCGTGCGCCTTGTTTAGTCACGCCGGCCATATGACCACGGAAATGTCTTCGGACAGCGCTGGCTCTTCGGCTTTGAAATGGAGATGAGCACCGCAACCCTAGAGTCGGATTCGACTGGCTTTCGAGCAAGGGAACCTTTACCTTGACTAAAGGTTATTGGGGTTGGATTTAGTCTCTTGTAGCAGACTTTTGCCTGCATGTCAAATTTAGAGGAGCTGTAAAGGCAGGGAACACTTTTCTTGTAATGCCCGTGATTTTTAGTAAGCCGTTAGTGGATATTCTGCTGAACAGGACTAGTGACCGACTGGGATCTGTAAGGAGTAAACATTGGCATCTCATTTCCTTATAGTTATTGTGGTGGATTAGTTACTGGGTGGGTGGGGATTATCCTCCGATATGTTGCATCAAAAGTGCCGTGCTCAGGTTTACTAATAGAGCCATCCTCTCTGAACAGATTTGCATTTCTGCCCTAACACATTTGTTTGGAAAAAAGCCCTACTGATTCCAGTGTTTAGGATTACAGCCTTATCTTAGGTGCTCATTTGCCTTTCAGATATCCCTGTCGTTATGTGTAGTCTTGGGGCCTCCTGTGTGTTCCAGGTTTTTTTACAGTAACATTTGAAAGTAGTTATACACAAAGAGTTCATAGAGGCCACCGGTGAGTCCCCGATACAGCTGTCTTTTGGTGTTTTTGTTTTTGGAAGAATCTGATGCTAAGTTGCCTGTGCGTGCCATACCTCCTGCATCTCTTGGCATGCAGGTGGGACCAGCAGAGAAGCAAGATTAGCTCACTCAGCTGTGGCGCCACAGATCTCACATGTCTGCAGCTCAGTGGATCCTGCTGCCACATGGGAGGTTGGTTAGAAGGTGGGTCTGGAAAGGTTGGAACTCGACTGGAGTTCCCAACTGAAGCTGGCTCGGGGTTTGACAGATCCCTGGTTGCCATGGTGCCTAGAAATTCCATTTTGGTGCCTAGTATTTTCAGCAGTGATTTTATTGTAGCTTCTCTGAGAATTTCTCAGAGGAGGTATAAAGGACGGATGAAACGGGTTCTTCCACTGCTGAAAAAGGGAAGAAGGTGTCCGCTGTGACCACGAAAGAAGCCCAGCTCAGGCTCATGGGACCTACATGGGCCAAAAGCCATGTAGCTGTAATGAGAATTAGTGGAGGTTGTACAAAACAAGCTGACTGGATCCAACCGAAAGCTTCTTTATTATTTGGCATCAGAACGTTTTGTTCTGAGACATAAAACAAATCTGCATGAAGTTCTTCTGATTGCTTGTTTATGTGTAAACTTAACTTTGCACTGTTCAGAGGTGGTGGATGGATTCGGTTTTTAACCGGTTGCTTCCTGTAGTATATACCAGATACTCTCAGATCCAATTCAAGGTTTTGGTGCTAACCTTCAAAGCCCTCAGCAGTCTGGGATGCTCATACCTTCGGGACCACTTCTCCCATTACAACCCTCCCTTTGGTCATTGTCTAGGGGCCTCTTGCAGGTGCCTGGCCCCAGGATGGATCAAATTAGCTGTCAGCAGGGGAAGGGCCTTCTTTGTTGTGACTCCTGCTCTGTGGAATGCACTGTCAGATGACATCTGTACCTTGTTGGACAGGGGGAGCTCTTTAGGTTGGCCTTTGCATGGTAACCACATGTTTGGGCTGTTTCAAAAGTGATGTAGTGATAAGCCACATATTTTAATGTTTTTATTTTTTTATTATTACTTGTTTTTATGTTCTTTTTAACTGATTGGTTTTAATGTTGTAAGTCACCACAAGACCCTTTGGGTGAGTGGCTACTAAAAAATCTGGTGCAGAGGGCAGGATAAAAATTGGATTAAATAAAAATCCAGTAAATAAAAATACTGGGGCTTCAGTATTAAGTTAAAAGAAGGTTTTAAAAGCAATAATAGGATTATGAAAAATTGGGGAGAACTTAGGCTCCAGTCAGAGGTTAGCTTTTTGTTGTGGTCGCGATAAACAGGGTTACTCCTATATTTGTTTATATACAGTAGCATGTTTGGCATAGTTTTAATACTGTTTAATACCATTATGAGAAACTGTGTAGACGTTAGGATTAGGGTTTTTTGGCAACGCTACTTGGAAAATTTGGTCATTGGAAAGCAAACCCCCATTGGCTAAAAAAAAGGGAATCTGGCTGCTAAATTTTTGGGACGGCTCTGAAGGAAAGTTGTCGTGAACTTGCACACCCTCTTGTTCATTTTAATAACAGTCAAGGCTTTCAATGCATGTATCTACCACATGTATTGAAGGGGCTTTGTAGATGAGTCAGGGCACCTCAGTTTGAGTGGTGAAGTAATTGCGGCATCACACACTTCAGGTGATAGGATGAGAGAAAATAGCCACTATCCACTTTTAGCAGCACTACCGTTGTATTGTAGTGTAATGCTGGATCTAGACCCTTCCATGAACAGTGAATTGGTGGCATGGGTCCACGTTCCTCTTCGCTGTAGAGGCCTTGGTGACATCTCGCCCAGAAGCTGGTTGCTAGGGCTTATTTATTATTATATTAGGTTTGTATACTGCCCTCCCCGCTAGAGGGCTCAAAAGACCCCTGTGGGATGTGTCATAGCAGGTTGCTACAAGGAGGAGGAAGCGGCTGAAAATCTCCCCCATCCTCCAGGGCCCTCTTGTATGAGCAAAGCAGTCTCTGCACATAGACCAAAAGGTGACCCTTTCTTATCGGAGCCCCGTATCCCTGCTTTCATGGGGGTCCCTCAGGAACAGCTTTTCAGAGGGTTGTAGGGTCTAAACTGGGAATTGGATGATGGAAGAAATCAGTCCTGCAAATTCACTTGGGGGGGGGTTTGGACCCAGTCCTTGTGTCTCAGAATAGCACTATTTTACGTTATTCCAAAAATTCTGTGGCTAAAGTCCCAGTTTCAGGTATACCCATGCCATTTACTTTGCCAGGTCTTCTCATAATCATTTATACCAGGGGTACCCAGCGTGTTGCCCGTTGACATCTTTCCTTGTACCCACCAGATGCTTTTAGAAAGTGGGTGTGGCTAGGTGATGCTTTTGCCCACAGAGTTTCTGATTAGCTGTGTAGATTTAAAGGTGTCCTGTTAAACAAAGTTTCTGCCTGAAACATTGAAGAGGTACTATTACAATTATTTCAAACCTTGCTCTCTGGCATTTTGTGGTTGGCACCACCTCCTGTGTGCCCAACGCCTTATGTCAGAATTCCGAAGGTATCCAGAGGCTCAAAAAGGTTTGGGACCCCTGATTTATGCTGCTTTCTTTGAACATTGCAAGTTGTAGATGTGATTTTGATGAGTGCTGTGACAACTTTATAATAGTCAGGATTCTGGTTCATGACGTTTGCTGTATAGGTTTTGGTGGAGAACTGTCCAAAAGCCAAACAGCATAATCAGCATATCTTCTGCACATTTGATGCCATTATCTTTTTATGTTAAACTTCTCTAAACTGTAATCACTTTCATTTGCACATATCTATATTTTGGAAAAAGTTTAAGCGTACATGGTACTAACCCTAACCTAAACCCATTTTCTTGTTTTAACAACATAGCTAGCATATAAAATTGTATGAATTAGCATATGTATGGAATTTAAAAGTTTAGCGGCTTTTTCTACAAGCAAAATTGCAAATATACCCAATTACTAAAGAGAGAATTGCAAACTATTGCACCATATGCTGTCTCATCACACTTATTCCAAAGGGGGAAATAATTTTTTTTAAGGAGTCTCTTGTTATTCTCCAACATTTTCCAGTTCTTCCAGTGGAAAACTGGGAGAAATTCCTCAGTCTTCAGGAAGGGAAGTCTGTCCTTCCTGGGTAGAAAAGATCTTGCCACTGTGGGGCATTCCGTGGTAAATTCCAGATTAGATTAATGCAGTGTGGTTTATATGAGGCAGTCCTTGAAGACTGTCAAGAAGCTGCAGTTGGTACAGAATGTTGTGGCCAGAGTGATAAGTTGGCTGTAGGGAGGGACCCCATTGTGGTAGTCTTGTTCTGTCTATACTGGGTTCCAGTTTGCTTCCAGGCTCAATTCAGAGTGCTGGTATTGGCTTTTAAAGTCACCCAATCTCCTCACATCTGCTGATTAAGAGACTTGTGATAGGCTTTCCTCTCCCATCCTCCCACAGTACACAGATTTCCATCTTGAAGGGTATTCAAATACATGGTGACAGCAGCTAGAACTATTTCTGCAGCAGAATGGAAACTAGACACCTGTTCACGTTTAGAAGAACGGGAGAATAAACTTGCTGATTATGCAGTAATGGCAAAATTAACAGCCTATTTGAGAAACAGGTCTATTACAAAATTTGAGGAGAGATGGAGTGTGTATTATGCTAGCAGGAGATAAGTGGGAAAATACCATATACAAATGTATGGTAATGAAATAGAAGTAGAATTAAAATCTGTTCCAAATGTAATATCTCGAATACAAATGGATTCTCAAGATGAGATATATAATAGACTTTCTTTACACCAAAGTCATGAAAGATGATGCTGTTAAAGTGCTGCAATCAATTTACCAGCAAATTTGGAAAACACAACAGTGGCCATGGATTGGAAAAGGTCAGTTTACATTCCAGTCCCAAAGAAGGGCAATGCCAAGGAATGTTCAAACTGTCACACAATTGTACTCATTTCACACGCTAGCAAGCTAAAGATCTTGCAAGCTAGGCTTCAGCAGTACGTGAATAGAGAACTGCTAGAAGTACAACCAGGGTTTCGAAGAGGTAGAGGAACTAGAGATTAAATCACCAACATTTGCTGGATTATGAAGAAAAACATCTACTTCTGCTTCAATGACTATGCTAAAGCCTTTGATTGTGTGGATCACAACAAACTATGGCAACTTCTTAAAGAGATGGGAGTACCAGACCACCTCACATGTCAGACTCGACTGTGTGACTGAACAACAACAACAACAACAAATACTACTTATCTATTAAAGGTTCTAATGAAATGTAGAAGTGGCAAGGATATTTCTTTTGTAAATTCTGTCTCAAAAAGTCAAAGTCTTTCCTTTTCTTCAACACACTTGTTGGTAAATCCTGAAAGGTCTGCACTTCTTTTCAAGCAACTTTGATTGGTGATTCCCTTTGGTTCTTTAGTATTATGTCTTGTGTTTTCTTGCAGGTGAATCAAACCATATATCTTGGGTAACTTACTCTTGAACGCAAATCTTGAATTCACTCTAAAAATCTGGACAATGTCAGGAAAGTCTTCTACCTTCAAGTAATTCTGAATTAAACCATGAAAGCTTTTTTTTCCCAAATTTGGGCTCCCAAAGTCCTCTGGAATTCCTCTAAAATGCAGATTGTTATTGAGTTTCCTGGATTTCATTTTTTTGTTCTGCCTTCTCAGTCCAAAGATCCTGCCTTTCTAAATGTGTGTCATTCTCCTTTTGCTTCTCTTTGATTTCTTGTGTTCTTGTAATTTTAAATTAATTCCTAATAGTCCAGCTGATACCTCTTGACACACTTCTTAAATGTTCTTCTGGAGATTCTTGAATATTTCTCTGAATACTCTGAATATTCTTTAAGGTTGTTTTCTCTGAATCTTGAATGGCCTTTTGAAGTTCTTTTTTCAGATTGTTGTATTAGGTGCACCACACGTTCATGATGATTTCCCCACCATTTCTTCAGTTCTCTGGTCCTCACCTGTTTCATCTATATTCTTTTTTTTCTTTTCTATTTGGTGTGTTCTTGTTGCCATTTTCCTGTTTGCTCTTCTCTTTCTAAAAATATTGTACATGCTTTCCATATATTATTTCCATATATCAAATGCATAGCAATCAAAGTTTACACTATTTAAATAACTCAGCTAAAGTATATGTCCATTAAAATAAAAAGGTATTATCTACTGTTCTTATAAAGAAGAGCTACATGTAGCAAGGAATGAGTGTAGTGATTAGGAGCGCAGACTCTACTCTGGGAGAATCGGGTTTGATTCCCCACGCCTCCTGACGCAGCTGCTAGTGTGACCTTGGGTCAGTTACAAGTTCATTCAGAACTGTTCTTTCCAGAGCAGTTCTGGAAAGAGCTCTCTCAGCAGAGCAGTTCTGGAAAGGAGATTGTAAGCTGCTCTGAAACTCCATCAGGGTATAAATCCAATCTTTTCTTCATCAACAGAACATTTTTTTCAATTAAAATTTAGTAAAGCAGGGTGGAAAGGTGATAAATGACAAGGGGGAATAGGGGAGGGAGAAAGGGAGGGGGGCATCAAGGAAATAGAAGGGAAAAAGCAGTGTCTCAGCTTTGTTTCCTATTATGTTGATTCCTTTAAGGTCTTCAGACCCACCCCCCTTTGACATTGTCTTGTTGTTTTTCATTCAGGGGAATTTCAAAGAAGGTGCCCAAATAGGAAAATATGTAACAGGGAAAAAAATCTTGTCTCTCCGATGAGCAGACTGTCTGGCAAAACGGAGGTTTTTTGTCCCCGCTGCATCATATCACAGCTAAAACACTAAACGTGTCAAACAAATGTCTTTTACCAAAGATGGGGGGAATATGAAAGAGTAAAAATTAAAATAACCAATTGTATATTCCGCAGAGTAGATAATAAAAAAGAGCTCCACTTAACTATTTAGCGCTATTATTGAAGCTAAGATTTTCTTGGAAAGCAGCCAAGTGCAGTTCAGCCAAAATAAAGTTCTTTAAAACTGGTTACATAAATCTCTTGCTGAGTAGCTGTAGTCAAAGATCAAAGCTTATCAGAAGCCTTGCTCCAAAAGCCATAAATTTTTGAAGGGGGTCCCTCTTACCCCTGTATATTGGATGCTGACTTCAAATGCTGCTGGTAGTCTGCCAGTCTTTCTAATTAGGATGGCAGTTCCAGGAGTCCAAAATATTGTAGAGATTGCTAAATCCAGATTGATTTTTTTTTTTTAAGTGAGAGGGAAAGGATCAGTTGTGGTTGGCTGACCTTATCAAAAAGCCCTCCTTTTCTCAGCTGCCATTGATATTTCCAGAACCGGGATGGAAACCTGACTTATCAAGCCCCCCTATGGATTCGCCTGTCAGTTGGGTCTTCTCTGTGTGGAAGAGGTAAGGATAGAGAAGGAAATTCCCATCTTCCCTGGCATTGTTCACCCCACAGCGAGAAAGAACTCAGGCCTTTGAAAGTGCTCATCAGGTCGCCATATTCCCTGGAAGTCAAAAATTTTGTTAGTCTTTAAGGTGCTACTGGACTCTTGCTCTTTTCTAGTGCTAAAAGGTAAAGGTTCCCTTGCTTGAAAGCCAGTCGAATCCGACTCTAGGGTTGCGGTGCTCATCTCCATTTCAAAGCCAGCGCTGTCCGAAGACATTTCTGTGGTCATGTGGCCAGCATGACTAAACACCAAGGTGCACAGAATGCTGTCATCTTCCCACTGAAGTGGTACCTATTTATCTACTTGCAATTTCTTGCTTTCGAACTGCTAGGTTGGCAGGAGCTGGAACTAGAGACAGGAGCTTACTCAGTCATGTGGCACTCTCGGGTCTTGAACTGCTGAACTACTGATCTTACACAGCCTGCAGTTCAACATCTTAACCACTTGAGCCACCTGTCTTGGTCTGTCTTCATTAGAATAGTATTAGAATTCATTAGAATTAGAACCTCGCTTTGGAAACGACAAAAAATGACTTAACATTTGCAGTTTCTGGATGGATTTTTTCTTTTTACTGGCAAGACTTGTACGGCTGTCACAAAGTTATCTTGATCATGTTAGATTTCTGATTGCACACTCTAGATAGCGAGTCAGAGATGAATGTTTTAATTTATGTTTTTATGTCTTTGTACGTATTTAAACTCTGTTTTTTATTTTGTTTTAATGATGCGTGTTGGGGAGGGTTCATCGTAATGAGTTTTAAAGTGATTTTTATCATCTGTGTTTTAAATTGTTAGCCGCCTTGGTGGCCCTGGTGAGGACAGAAAAGGTGGGATATAAGTTTTGTAAATGAATAAAATGAGCTGCATCGTTAACGCTGTGGAGTTCAGGTCTGAGGTCACCTGAGTCCCAGAGTGCGGAAGAGGAAGAAACTGCTTCTATGTTAGTTCCTGTTTGTGCGTGCTGAACTGCCTCAAGCTATCCAGTGGGATAGTTACAGCCAATGTGGACTGCGCTAGTGTATGAAGTGATTTAGATCTGAATTTGTTCCAGAGCCGTCAGCTGTGACAGAAATATATGTAAATGATCTTGGAACAGTAATCTTTGTATAATTTTATCAGATGCCAGCCCTGAACTGGATAGCCCAGGCTAGTCAGATCTCGGGAGCTAAGTGGGGGGAGGGTGCCCTGGCTAGTACTCGGATGGGGGCCTTGCCTTGAAAGCCTTGCGGGATCGCCGTAAGTTGGCTGTGACTTGATGTTTGGGGGGAAAATAGCTGTGGGCACGGGCTGGCAAGTGGGCACTCTTGCCAACATCCATGCAAGTCTTAATTGGGACCATTGTGCCGGGTCAGTTCCCAGGGGTTCTGGAACGCCTTGCCTTTACCTCACTTTCTGAAGCCTTTGGACTTGAAACTGAAAAGTTAAGAGAACTCTGGGGCCTCGTCTCCCCCCACAGTTCCTGCTTGTGTGATGAAAACTGGGGTTTTTTGGCCTGTTCTGTGGAGAACTTTAATGTAAAATCTGTGTGGGAGAGGGAGAAGCCTTTGTTTGAATTAAAACTTTTAATATATATAAATATATAAAAAGACAAAATTTATTTTTTCTGAAAGCCAGTATGGTGTAGTGGTTAAGTGCGTGGACTCTAATCTGGGAGAACTGGGTTTGATTCCCCAGTCCTCCACTTGCACCTGCTGGTGTGACCTTGGGTCAGTTACAAGTTCTCTCAGCTGTTCTCTCATGAGCAGTCCTCAAAGGAGCTGTCTCAGCCCCACCTACCTCCCAGAGTGTCTGTTGTGGGGAGGGGAAGGAGATTGTAAGCCACTCTGAGACTCTTTCGGGTAGTGAAGGGCGGGGTGTACATCCAATTTCCTCTTCTTCTTCCTAAACTTCCAGGAATTTCCCGGTCTGTAGTTGGAGCCAGTTTGGTGTAGTGGTTAAGTGCGCGGACTCTAATCTGGGAGAACCAGGTCTGATTCCCCACTCCTCCAATTGCGGCTGCTGGATGACCTTGGGCAAGCCATAGTTCTGTCAGAGCTGTTCTCTCAAGGACAGTTCTGGAAAGAGCTCTCTCAGCCCCGCCTACCTCACAGGGTGTCTGTTGTGGGGAGGGGAAGGGAAAGGAGTTTGTAAGCCGCTCTGAGACTCCGAGTGAAGGGCAGGGTATAATTCCAGTCTCCTCTTCTTCATAGAACGCATTGTTAAGACTCAAAGTGTTTAGCTCCAATAAAGCTACAGGAAAGGCTGTGTTGTAGAAATGCAGGTACTTGTGAGTGTAATCATGCCAACTCCAGTGCCTGTTGCATTAGGAAGACCTATAGCAGGACTGCCAGAACTTGATTCTCATTGCAAGATCTGTTGGAAAATGTAAAGTTATCTGGCAGTATTTCCTGCAGGAAACGGACTATTAAAGTAGTAAAATGACTTCTACATTAATGGCTCCTGACACACTACGTGGACAGGCATCACTGTCACTAGACTTCCATTTTAGTATGCCTTGGGGAAAATAAAGATTACAGAAATGCTTGCTATAAGAACACAACATAAGAAGAGCCCTGCTGGATCAGACCACTGGTTCATCTAGTCCAGCATCCTGTCTCACACAGGGGCCAACCAGTTCCTCTGGAGGGCCACCAATAGGGCAGAGAGGTCGAGGAGGCCTTCCCATGACGTTGCCTCCTGGGTCTGGGATTCAGAGGATTAGTGCCTCTGAATGTGGAGGTTCCCCTCAGTCACCATGGCTAGGAGCCATTGATAAACCTATTCTCCGTGAATCTGTCTCATTCCCTTTGAAAGCTGTCTATGCCTGAGGCCATCACTGCATTCTCTGGCAGCGAATTCCACATTTTAACCACTCTTTGTGTTGAGAAGGTTGCCTCCTGGCTCTGGGATCCAGAGGATTAGTGCCTCTGAACGTGGAGCTTCCCCTCAGCCACCATGGCTAGGAGCCGTAGACTTATTCTCCATGAATCTATCTAATCTAATCCCCTTTTAAAGTTGTCGGTATACTGTCTTAAAATGCGCCATAAATCTGATATTGTTCAAGTATGTAAAAAAAAAATGGCTTATACTTTCCTACAGATATTGAAGCACAGATTCGAGAAATTCAAGGCAAAAAAGTTGCCCTTGATGAAGCTCAAGGGGTCGGCCTTGACTCGACTGGATACTACGATCAAGAGATCTATGGCGGAAGCGATAGCCGGTTTGCTGGATATGTAACCTCGATCGCTGCAACAGAATTAGAGGATGTAAGTGCATTTTAGCAAACTGTTACCGGGACCAAGATTCAGCTGTATTTGCAATTGCAGTTACTCAAAAATGGCTTTAGCCTGTGTTTACACAGGAAAGAGTTTGGGTGGTACTTCCTGGGATGGTGTCTGCCAGCACGATGGGTGATTTTGTGTGTATGTTTATTCCTTAAAAGAAATAATTTGCATTGATTTTTGTGGAAGCAAGTGAAGGAGCTGCAGTCGTTCGTCTGGGAGGGGAACCTATGCCCCGGCTTTTATGCAGGGGCTGCTGGTAGCGGGGACCAGCACTTCCATGTTTGTTTGTTTATTTTATTTCATTTTATTTCTTAACCCCCCGTCCCCACTTATGTGGGGCTCAGGGCAATCTACAACAACATAAAATCCAACACAAATTTTTAAAACCATTTAAAAACTACAGAAATTCGGTACTAAAACATTCAGCATAAGTTTTTAAGCACTTTAACAAGATGGCACATTTAGCATTCAGGTTTTCATGAGGGAGAGGGGAGGGTGTCGGGTAGAGGTAGAGGAACTGTCGGTGGACTCAACCAAAGGCCTGGCGGAACGTCTCTGCCTTTCATGTCCTGCGGAACTTGAATAGATCAGGCAGGACCCGGAGGTCATCCGGCAGAGAGTTCCACCAGGCTGGGGCCAAGGCTGAGAAGGCCCGGATCGAGGCCAGCTGGATATCTTTGGGGCCGGGTATGTTAGCACATACCCGCGTTTGCAATCCTGTAAATCTTACACATGAGTCTGCTGGATCTGCAGATTCCTGTAGCAGAGGAGGGCACACTCCACCCAACAAGGACACCCGTGAGTGTGTGTTATGTATGATGCTTGTTTGAATCTATTCAGAAATTGCGTTGGGAGTTGTACACCGTAACTTCTTGTGTCGGGTGTGCTCTGCTTTCAGTAGTTTAACGCTTTCTCAGATTCTTAATCACTGTCAATATGTCCCATTACCCTGAGAAATCCAGGTGGGCTGGTTGGGTTGTGTGGACGGTATCATCCCTTCAAAATCTACATGCCAGTTGCGGGTCCTAACGGCAAAGCGATTCGATGCTGCAATTCGAAGGCAAGAACTAACAATCAGTAAAAGTTCTTTTGTGTTTTCCCTTAGGATGACGACGACTACTCATCGACAAGCTTGCTCGGCCAGAAGAAGCCTGGGTACCATGCCCCAGTGGCATTACTTAATGACATACCACAGTCGACAGAACAGGTACATCTCCCTTTACTGTTCTCGAAGGAAAGGCAGGCATGGTTTTCAGCAGTGTGTAGGCTGAATTGAGCAGCCTAAGAGCCCAGGCTGGTCCAGCCTCACCAGAGCTTTGAAGCTAAGCATTGTCAGCCTTGGTTAGTACTTGCTGTGCGGAGGCAGGCAGTGGCAAACCACCCCTGCTCATCTCTTGCCTCGAAAACCCTACGAGGTCGCCATAAGTTGACTGTGACTTAATGGAACACTTTATGTGTAAAGCTAAATCGTGTAGCATGCAGAACGGGGGTCCCTAGCAATGCTCCCTCTAAGCCGTGGAGTGCTGTGAGCAAAGATTCCACTTTGTGAGCCGCTGGCGTTAAAGTTGTGAGCGAGCCATTTGGCTGCTGCATGAATTAGTTTGCTCTGGAGCCCTCCTTCCTGAGCCAGGACAAAAATCTGTGAGCCGGAGGCTGAAAAACCTGTGAGCTTGCTCACACTAACTCTGCTTAGAGGGAACACTGGCTCCCTAGCCTTTTTGAGCCCGTGGGCACCTTTGGAGTTCTGACACAGTGTAGTGGGCGCAACCACAAAATGGCTGCCCCTGGAGGCGGAGCCAGCCACAAAATGGCTGCTGCAGCTTACTGCAGTGGAGGTCTTTGTGCTGCGGTTGCAGCTGCTCCCAAAGGAATGTTTTTAGAAATCTGCACAGCCAATCAGAAGCCTTGCCGAGCCAAAGACCCACCTAGCTCTGCTTATTTCCTAAAAGCACTTGGAAAGGTCTTGGCGGGCATTGTCGTGCCCACTGGCCCTGTGTTTGAGTACCCCGATGTGACATTGTTCTGACCGTTGAGCTTGTGTGTAATTGCAAATGCTCGGCTGATAGAGTTTCAGAGCAGTGTTTCTTTTATATCTCTAAGCAGTCATATACTTCAGTTAACTTGCTCTGTTATGATTCTGGTGTGTCCGTATTGGGCTGAAGCAGCAGAAGGAAGTTTGAGCCCAAGGGCACCGTTAAGACAGCAAAGTTTTATTCTGGGTATAAGTGTTCGTATGCATGCACACAAAAACCTTATACCAGAATAAAACTTTGTTGGTCATAAAGGCGCCACTGGGGCTCAGACTTTGTTCTGCTCTGAATCATGAGAGGTATTTCAAACCAACGTCGTTTTTGAACATAGCAAGCTAGAAGAATGACTTCACAAAAGGGAGCTACTGTGAAATGTGCTAGTAACAACTGGTGCTTGTCAGACTGGAGAGAAGGAGACCCAGAAATTGAATTGCCATATTTTAAATCCTTAAAAGCAGAAACTGGCCTGCTTATTCAGCTGTAGCGGAGCATGTCGTGATGACAAAAATATTGAGAAGGCAGTGATTTAGGGCAAAAGCCTTCCTATTTCTGTCTGGGTGCCACATCTGAAAATCATGCCGTGATCCAAGGTAGGGTCCAGGTCGCCACTCATACTCACCCGTGAATCTTCCGAAGGGTTTCCCTTTGAGTGGCCGACCCACAGAATCTGAGCTCCATCAGTTTGATCAAATATTAAATGGAGTTTTTAAAATAAGAGTTTAATGGGGAAATGTACTGATTTTCCTAAAATACCATTTTAAACCATTTTTACAGGAAGAGTAATCTCCATGTTGTGGAGGAGGAGGAGGAGGAGACTCTTCCCTTTAAAAAAAAATTGCCTAAAACTGTCTGTCATTCACCATCCTTGTTACCCTCTAATGTCCCAGGCAGCTATCTTAATGGAGGGTATTAGAAGAAAGACCTGGTCTAGGAGATAATCTCACACTTCTTTTTTTTCTCCTGCCTCCATTGTGAAGTCAGGTTCCAGGGTCTAAACCTGATTTGCTCTACTTGGGTCCATTGGTTTGAGACCAGGAGTGGCTTTATTTGCATACCTTTTGATACTTTTGTTCTCCAACAAGATAAACGTTTAATTTTTTTCCCCCCAGTATGATCCATTTGCTGAACATCGTCCACAGAAGATTGCCGATCGGGAAGATGAGTACAAAAACCGCAGGCGGATGATGATAATTTCCCCTGAGCGTCTTGATCCTTTTGCAGATGGTAACTTATTTTCACTTTTTCACCGGACCTTACCAGTTTGTTCCCCTTAAATTTATCTTTAGCCCTTTGATTTCTGTTGGCATGCTTATAAATTTAGGATTTTTTTTTAAAGTTTGCATAGTTTATTAAAGAGTTGGTTGAAATCATAGTTTGCCATTTTGTTCATCTTTGATAATACAAATTTTCTTTCCAGGTAGAAGGACAAGAAAATAATGAGCCATTGCCATAGAAACACAAAGGGTTAAAGGTTTCTCTTTTCTTTTTGCTTTGGGTTATATGTTACTGTACTTCATACAACTTGTCTATTTAGTGCTGGAGAATCTTCCGCCTTACTTGGAAGCATTCGATCCGAAATTAGAAACTTAAAAAAAACAAAAAAACACGAATGACTGCTTTTTAATATTGCGAACTGGCAGACCAGAGCAGTCGATTCTCGAAATTTCGATTCGAGGAAGTTTAGCTGAGTGAAGCAAAAGCAGCTTTTAAGAAATTTTTGGAACTTTTTAGTCAAATCTTTTCTGATCATTTTGGACTATAGATCAGTGCAAGGGGCATTAGCTGGCCTGATGGAAACTTTCCTCAGGTGAGTCGGCTCGACAGGTGACTAAAGTTAAAGCCTGTCCGTTAAAGCTCATGATGGGCTGCAGGTTTTTGTAAATGGAAGTGTTTCAGCCTGCATGGATTGCTAGGGATATGGATTTTACTTGCTTTAACTGTCGTTGATGATAAACATGTATTGTCAGCATTCACCGGCCCGTACTAACTGTCCTTAATTTCTTTCCTACAGCAGTACTGCTAAATGCCAGTCCTGTCTGCATTCTTAAGGGTGCAGTTCAACACATCCTGTGTAGATAATGGTGAAAAAGTATCCCAAAGGAAAGTCCTATCAAAGCTAGTGTCAGAGTGACACTGCCAATTGGGCACTGATTTCAGCGTAGAGAGAGAAAAAAATGTGTTAAGCATTCTTATTTTCATCCTCCGTAGTAATGCTATTACTACCTGTATAGCCCACCTGCACACTTTACAAAAGTGATGCTTTCCTTGATAAATTTGTTAACTCTACAGCTGGGCTTACTGTAAAGTAAAATATTTGACAGTAGAATAAATTCGAGGTGCAGCTTAGTATATTTAGTGGTGTGGAAGAAAAAGCAAAACAAAAAACCAAAAAACATATAGTTTGCCTGTGAGTATCCTTGTGATGGTAAATGTCGTTTACTGCGATCAGCTCACACTTTGTAATTTTGCCTGCAGAAGCAGTGGGGGGAGAGAAATTGGGTGCTCTTTAAGCAAAAAGCCCTTTAAAATAAGGATCTGGGAATGGCTGTCCAGATTCCTCGAGCGTAAAAGCTGGTTTTTATGATTAAAAAAAAAAAACAGTTTTGAGTGGTTGTCTAGGTGTGCCATAGTTCATAGTCAGATGTAGGCTTTTTATCAGCTTGAACAAGGTAATGTGTTGATGATAAATATCTTTCCAAAGTGTTACTAATGGTAAAGAGATAATTTTCTAGGCTTCTATTCTGCTGCTTGAAGTCAGAACTGCTGATGGAGACAAAGGCACGAAAGTGTACGTATTCCGGATTAGCAACCCAGGAACCCATCACTTCTGAAGACTCTTTTTATCTTGTGCTGTCATTTTATCATTCTTATCTCCTTTTTATAAAAAAAATACATATATATATATATTCGTTTTTAAACCGTTGTAGTTATGTTTGTGTTCAAACAGGTTAAATTGATCAGCAAAGTGAATAAACGTAAGATACACATGTAACCTTTTTTTAAAAGAAGAAATTCAGTCAGGACAGTAAAAATAATTGATTTTTTTTGTTACATTAATGTAATTATTAGAGCAGGGCGTTTTTAAGCACTGACGTTTCAGCCGGTCCCGTGCTTATTATGCCTCTGTCCTGTTGCTGTTCTCTTCTGCAGGCGGGAAGACACCTGACCCAAAAATGAATGCCAGAACATATATGGATGTAATGCGTGAACAACATTTGACAAAGGAGGAGGTGGGTGAACACGTTCTGTCTAACTTGGCTAGTCAGTAAAGCAAAATACACAGCATTCAAAATACACAGCATTCACAATACAAGAACTCGTGGGCACTCCATGAAATTGCTGAGCAGTCGGATTAGAACAGATAAAAGGAAGTCCTCCTTCACCCAAAGAGTGATTAACACATGGAATTCACCGCCACAGGAGGTGGTGGCAGCTGCAAGTATGGACAGTTTCAAGAGGGAATTAGATAAACATATGGAGCAGAAGTCCATCAGTGGCTATTAGCCACAGGGTATAGATGGGAACTCTCAGTCTGGGGCAGGTGATGCACTCTATTCTTGGTACTGGGGGGGGCAGCAGTGGGAGGGCTTCTGGTGCCCTGGCCCCACTGCTGGACCTCCTGATGGCACCTGGTATATTTTGGCCGCTGTGTGACAGAGTGTTGGACTAGATGGGCCATTGGCCTGATTCAACATTGGCTTCTCTTATGTTCTTATGTTCTTAAAATGGAGCTCATCCCCTCCCTCAGAATCAGCTATGGCAATGATCTTTTTCCGGTGTCAGATTTCAAAATATCACTGCCATATAGATGAAATAAATCAACATTTGTGCGAGAACATCAGACGAGCCTTGCTGGATCAGGGCAGTGGTCCATCTAGTACAGTATCTTGCTTGATACAGTGACCAACCAGTTGCCCCGGAGGGCATGTTGCCTCCTGGTGCGGATATTCAGAGGTTTGCTGCCTGAGGATCCCGTTTACTCAGCACAGCTGGTAACCAATGATTGACCTCTTTTTTTGGTTGATCTAACGCCCATTTGAAGCCATCTGTGCTTGTAGTCATCGCTTACATCCATTGGCAATGAAGTCTACATAAGAATATAAAGAGTCCCCTGGATCAGAGCAGTGGTCCATCTAGTCCAGCATCCCATCTCTCAAAGTGGCCAACCAGCTCCTCTGGAGGGCCAACAACAGGGCAGAGAGGCCAAGGCCTTCCCCGATGTTGCCTTCCTGGCTCTGGGGTTGAGCCTCGGGTGCCCCTGAATGTGAAGGTTCTCCTCAGCCACCATGATTAATCATTCATGGTTTGATCATTCACAGTTTAATCACTCATTGAGTAAAGAAGTATTTTCTTTTGTTCGTCTGGGGTATATTGCCTATCAGCTTCATAAGTAGCCCCTAAATACTAGGACAGGGCGAAGAAGATTTAGGGGTGTGCAAAAAAAAAAAAATCGGTAAAATTCGGATTTGGGCATATTGGACCTGAATTTTTTCGGTATTCCCGAAAAAACCCGAATACCTATACCGCTAAAGCATTGAAATCCGAAAAGTTTTGGGATTCCCGAAAAATTCGGGTCCATTATATCCAATGGGGCCATTGACTTCAATGGCAAAATTTTCTGGAAAGTTTGCAGGGGGCTGGAGAGGGGGTGTTGAGGTAGAGACTCCAAATTTGGACTGTAGCTGCTGGAGCCTCTCCCCAAAAGACCCCCAAGTTTTGAAAAGATTGGACCAGGGGGTCCAATTCTAGGGGCATCCAAAGAGGGTGCCCCCAGTTCTCCATTGTTTCCTATGGGAATGGATCAGGCAAGCAGATTCTCCCTGTAAAAAAACCTGAGAGGTGTGGTGGTGGTGTGAGGGGGCATGTTTGCCAAGCCAGAAGCAGACCATGTGTAGTCACCACCCCACCAACCCCAGGTCTCTCCCAAACCAACCCTAAGGAAGAATAAAATAAAGAGAAAAGAAATTAAATTTAAAAGTGCCCTAATAAATCAAATCAGTCTGAAGTCTTCTGAGGTATTGATCCGAGGTCCATGAAGAGCAGGGAGGAAAGCAGGGCAGACTCAGGAGGAGCAGGGGCAGCAGAAGCCAGCCAGCCACAATCTCCAACAGCCAAGCCATGCAGCTCTCTTTCACCAGCCAGCAGGATCCAGGAACACAGCAATGAGAGTCAGCCCAGAGACTGGCTCCTTTTATGCTCTCTGAGCATACACAGAAGGATTTCAGAAAGGAAAAACCTTCTGTGATTGGCCAGAGAGCAGATGCCAGAACCCTATTGGCCACCACAGTGCTCCTTCCCTGGGAAAGGAGCAAACTGGTGGTTGGGCTGCAGGCAGCAACAACAGCCTTGCAAGCTTGCAAACTGCAATGCATTTTGCAAATGCATTGCAGTGATTGGCTGTCTGGAGCCTCCCCCCCCGGAAACAGGAGGAAAAGGCAGGAAAGAGGGGAAATGGTGGGGAAAGGAATTCCCGGGCCCTTCAACAGTTTAAAACCCCCCACAACGCCGTTTTTCGGCAATGCCGAAAAATGCCGAAAAAATGCCGAATTTTCTGGGATTTTTTTTTTGGAATTCGAAGATTACAGTGAATAGCCTGTCCGGAATCCCGAAAGCCGAAAAAACCCGAAAATGCTTTTTTTGGGTTTTTTTCCGTTTTGGGATTCCCAAATGCACACCCCTAAGAAGATTGCCCTATCCACCCATCACCCCATGCTTAATTCTATAAACTTCTGTTGTGCACTCACAGCCTTTCCCCCTCGATTAAAAAGTCCCAAACGCTTAAGCCTTTCCTCATAAGAAAGGTGCTTCAACCCCTTGATCATCTGCATTACCCTTTTCTGTATTTTTTTCCCAGTTCTGCAATATCCTTTTTGCAATACGGCAACCAAAGCTGCACAGTATTCCAAATGGGGCTGTGCCGCAGCTCTGCAGAAGTGATTACTGCATTGGCCGTTCTGTCACCGATCCTTTTCCTGATCATCCCCGACATGCAGCTTGTCTTCGTCACCGCTGCTGCACACTGAAACAATTTCCATAAAATGAATACATGAAGAGGATGTAGGTTCACTAAGAAAAATCCCTTTTCCTGTAGAATCTGGAATACGAGGGTTTACCATCCTAGTTCCATCTTCTTATCAAACTACTACCCAAATAATCATCATTATTCAGCAACACGACATAGGTCTCTGGCATAATTATTTGGTTCCTTGGGTTATGCTGGGCCACCAGTTAATGTCTTAACAAGATCATAATCTGGTGACACCGATTCACCTCGGAACTTTCATGTCCTGCAGTTGGAACTTTAACTGCAGTACTCCAACTGCGGGACATGAAAGGGGAGCGCGCTTGGGTCTTGGCCAGTCAAACATGTTCCAAATGGCCCAAAAAAGGCAGCTAACATACCGTGTTAGCTAAGGGGTGGAATTATTTTGAAATGGGTTTTGTCGGAGGACTCGAACGCCATAGTCAGTCTATTTTTTTTTCCTCTGTCACAGAGGGAGATAAGGCAGCAGCTAGCAGAGAAGGCTAAGGCGGGGGAACTGAAAGTCGTCAATGGTGCCGCATCCCAGCCTCCATCCAAACGTAAGCGGCGTTGGGATCAGACTGCCGACCAGACTCCTGGTGCCACACCGAAGAAATTGTCAAGCTGGGATCAAGCTGAGGTAAGGGGGGTTGGCAGGCGATGCTTGTCTCTGCCGCTTGTGTCATCCGCTTCTGCTGTCCCCTACTCCCCAAGATTCCCCCTTCTGCCACTGTGTAATGATTTCTTGTTTTGGTGTGTGTGTGTCTTTAAATGTTTAGTTTGACTGCAGTAATGTAAGGAGAGTGATAGAGGGAGATAAGTGTGAAGTGTTTGGCTGATGACTGAGAGTGTGGGAGGGGAGATGTCTATGAGGTGACTGTGTTCTTGAAGAGACGAGTGTGGAGAGTTTTTGTGAGCATCTGTGTGACAGAGGAAGCAGTTGGAGTTTATTTTAGCCTGTGTGGCTGAGAGAAAATTCAGCCTGTGTGGCTATATGAGCATAGCCTGTGTGGCTATGAGCAAGAGAGTTCAACCTGTGTGACTATATTTGAGAAAGAGTTTAGCCTTTGTGGCTATGAGCAAGAGAGTTCAGCCTGTGTGACTGTATATGAGGGAGAGTTTAGCCCATGTGGCTATGTGAGCAAGAGAGTTCAGCCTGTGTGGCTATATATGAGAGAGAATTTAGCCCTTGTGGTTATGTGAGCAAGAGAGTTCAGCCTGTGTGGCTATATATGAGAGAGAGAGATAAGCCTGTCAGAGTTGAGTTTTGGTATCTGAGAGACTGTGATGCCAAGCCTTGTCAGTTATATTTTCTTTCTTCAACAACAGTTCAAAATTATCCAGAAACCTATTTTGTTCTTATAAATAAATCATTATTTGTTTAAACTTATCCCAGCAATCAGAACAGTCTTTCCTCAGGGCCACATAGTCCTCTGAAGCGCCCAGACACTGGGTCAGTCTACCAAAATAGAGTGATTTGGAATATTTAATTCCTGGTGGCAGCAGAAATCTACTAAGTTCGTGTACACCGAGTGTGGTTTAAAGGAGAAACGTTCTCCCCAATAAGCAGGACGTCATTGTCCTTCAACCACAATTTATTGTTAATTTCACCTGCTATGTAGCTTTCCTCTAGCTGACATTCTGACTCTGCCCAACGAAGACTTCTCCTTCAGATAAACACTTTTGTCTTTGTATATCAGAGTCTTCCTCCTTATCTTGTGCTGCAACTGACTAAAATGGCTGTTCTGGATCCCCCCCTCCCGTTGTATAGCAACTCACCAAGGACTACACCTGTAATTGGCTCATCCTTTTCCAGCTTTTCTGGTTGGATCAGTAATGGATCCTGTGCTTTGCTGGATTTATTTTCTTTGTTTCCTTGTTCAGACCCCCGGGCATACCCCATCACTGCGATGGGACGAAACACCTGGCCGTGCGAAGGGCAGTGAGACACCCGGGGCAACCCCTGGATCGAAAATATGGGATCCGACTCCCAGTCATACTCCAGCCGGAGCAGCAACCCCTGGGCGTGACACCCCTGGCCACGCGACCCCCGGCCACGGGGGTGCAACTTCCAGCGCACGGAAGAATCGATGGGATGAGACTCCGAAAACAGAGAGAGGTATTCTCACAAACGTTCTTGATAAGCATGTGGGCATCTGTCATCTAGGTTGCTTTTGCAAGTAACATCTTCCCCGATGTGCTGCTTTAAAAAACCTTGGGGAAAGGGACCTTGGAATTGCCGTCCCATGAGCCTGGTGTTCTGGGAGTTCAGCAACAGATATAGTGTGGAGGCCTCATCTTGTTCAAAACCATCTCTTTCATATAAATTTCACTGAGAATTTTTTGAACAACAAATAAAACAGAAAAAAGAGAAAAGCAGTAAAAATAGTAAAAAAGAAAAGTAGAAAAATAACAAAATATAAACAACAACACTTCCAGTTTTCTCTACAAGTACAACTAATTCTATGTGAGTCACTCTTATTCCATATTACAAAAGGAATCAGTTCCCCTCCTTAATCTCCAAAACCACAAGTCATCAGTTCATTTTTTTTCCATTTCATGCAAAAAGTCTATCTAAAGACATTTTCATTTACAATCATTTATACTAGCTAATATTTGAATTTTATTCTGCTTTATATTTATTTATTTATAAATATTTGAGTCACGATCATATTGAACAGTATATATGTACTCTGTATATTATGTATTTATGTATTTATTTCCATTTATATCCTGCCTATGCCGGAGCAAACTGGTATATGATGGTGGAACTGCAATGAAATTTATTTTGAAAGAAAGACATTTCTAGTTAGCAATTAAAGTGGATAATCAGTTTTCCCTAATCAAAGAAGTACAGTTTGGCCATCTTAGCAAGTTCCATCATCTTCACCAGCCATTCCTTTACTGTAGTTACTGAGAAAGTTTTCCATTTTTGCACATATAATAATCATGCTGCTGTTGTCATATACAAAAGCAAAGTTCCATGTGTGTGTTCTAAGTGTCTGTCCACTAGTCTCAACAAAAAGGCCTCTGGTTTCAGTTGTACATTGATCTTTAGAATCTTCTGGATTAATGAATGTATTTTTATCCAGATTTTTTTGGCTTTATTACCTGACCACTATAGGTGGTAGAATGTCCCTTCATGTTCATATTTCCAACATCTATTAGGTATATATGTCCTGGCCCCACTGCTGGACCTCCTGATGGCACCTGGTGTTTTTGGCCACTGTGTGACAGAGTGTTGGACTGGATGGGCCATTGGCCTGATCCAAAATTGGCTTCTCTTATGTTATATATGTTTGTACATTTTAGCTAATTTTTCTGGAAAACCTAAACCAGCGATACGTCATTTTTATAAAAATTCTCTTTCAGACTAGAACGTAATGTAAATTTAAGACCTTTCAACCACATATTTTCCCATTGTTCCATTTGTATATTATAACCAAAGTTTTTTAGCCCATTTCATCATAAATTCTTTCACCTGTTCTTTCTGTATCAAATTTCAATAAGAGTTTATACATTTTTGCAATAACACTTTTCAAGTTCAGTCTTAGATTGATCAAAGCCATAAGATCTTCTACCTACTTTAAACCTTTCCAGTAGTTGTGCATAAAAAACATTTGACAACTATATTCTTGGCTGTCAAATCTTCTCTTGATCTCATTTTATATTCACCCTGTGAAAAATCTAATGTGTCACAGTAGGGTTAGCCACTTGTGTTAGTTACCATTTCACATCTTAAAAAAATGCTTCTTGAGTTGAGAGCCACAATGGTATTTTCAGACACAACCTTGGTTTATATTAGTTCCATATTCTTAGAACGGCACATCTAATACAGTGATGTTTAAAATCCACGTTACCTTTAATTTTGTCATACCGTAAGTAGGCATGCCATCCAAATCTCAAGTCATGTCTTCTAACTCCCAATAGCCTTTTATTTCCCAACAACAGCCATTCTTTCATCCATACTAAACAACAAGCAGAAAAATACAATTTCAAATCAGGCAAACCCAGACCTCCTCTTTCTTTGGCATCTTGTAATATTTTATATTTAACACACGGTCATCGTCGTTTCCCCACACTACTCAAAACCATCTCAGATATTCATTCATATTTGACAGCTGTAGGCTCCTTCCTCAAACACCCCCCCCCCCCAAATTGTCAGCCCATAAGTTTTGGTGCTCATGATTGTGTCACGATGTTAAGTCATCTTGAGAATTGGTGATCGGTCCCGGGTCGCCCAGCAAGCTTTGTGGCTGGGTAGGGGTTTGAACCAGGTCTTCCAGATCCTAGACCCATGCTGCAGCTGCATTCCTGAGGCCGCTTTCCTGGGAGTAAGCCCCACTGAATGAGACAGTCTTGTGTAGACAGGCTTAAGGTTTGCTCCCGAGTGCATCTTTAAAGTAGGCATTTGGATCCCAGCCCTTCAAATTGAAGCTACTGCTGAGACTTGGAAGGATATAACAAACATATCAACTCGACCAGGCACAGTAACAACAGGAACCACGGGATATACTGTTGAGACTTGGAAGGACCCAGCAAAGCCATACACAACACAAACAACCTCGTTGGCATTATGCGCCAATCACGGTGTTTATTATTTACATCTGAACTTTTCATGCGAGGTGGGAGTCACAAGCTGTGCAAAGCATTTTGTCCGCTTCGCTAAATCTTCGACTTGTGTTTATCTCTTTTTATCATGCTCTGAATTCACTATGAAAACAACCCGTGTTTTGTTTTCCAGATACTCCTGGCCATGGGAGTGGTTGGGCTGAAACACCTCGTACCGATCGGGGCGGTGACTCCATCGGCGAAACACCAACCCCTGGAGCGAGTAAAAGAAAATCGCGTTGGGAT
The DNA here is from genome assembly GCA_029375565.1 of Gekko gecko. Classification (NCBI taxonomy): domain Eukaryota; kingdom Metazoa; phylum Chordata; class Lepidosauria; order Squamata; family Gekkonidae; genus Gekko; species Gekko gecko. The sequence goes on along the minus strand of JAPDNY010000003.1, from coordinate 701,207 downwards.
GAAACGCCGGCCAGCCAGATGGGTGGGAGCACTCCCGTGTTAACGCCTGGCAAGACACCCATTGGGACACCAGCTATGAACATGGCCACTCCTACACCAGGTATGATCGATAGTTTAACCGCCCAATCCTCATCATGTTTACTTGAAACTTAAGGTTGTCCACTTCCAAGCATATATGTTAAGGCTGGAGTCCCCATCCTATGTGTGCCCGTGGGCCCCTTTAGAGCTTTGAAGGGGGTTGGTGAGCTCCACCCCAGAATGGCTGACCCTAAGAGGCGGAGCTAAATGCAGTACCATCCTCCTCAAACCTCCTAGGAAACAGGAAAGCTTGAAGAAGGGATGAAACCATATACTGATTAAGGAAAGCCCAGGGGCTTACCAATCCTCCTAACCCCCCAGTGGATGATCCTTTGATTTGAACGAGGGTAGCCAATAACAAGTGTGGGGCTGCGAGTGGCTCAGAGGTTAAGAAGCTGAACTGCAGACCGGAAGGTCAGTAGTTCAGCAGTTCGAGACTCGGGTGCCGCGTGACGGAGTGAGCTCCCGTCTCTGGTCCCAGCTCCTGTCAACCTAGCAGTTCGAAAGCAAGAAATTGCAAGTAGATAAATAGGTATCGCTTTGGTGGGAAGGTAACAACGTTCCGTGCAACTCGGCGTCTAGTCATGCCAGCCATATGACCACGGAGAAGTCTTCGGACAGCGCTGGCTCTTCGGCTTGGAAACAGAGATGAGCACTGCCCCCTACGAGTCGGATTCGACTGGCTTTTGAGCACGGGAAACCTTTACCTTTTACCTTTTTAGCCAATAACAAGCCCTGCCTTACAGTGCCCCTGCCCCACTTTCTGAAAAGCTTGTCAGGGGCTAAGGGATGTCCTCGCCCGTGTTAAGGACTACAGCCGATATCTATCCTTTGAATTCCTGTGCTTTTTCCCTTTTGAAATAATACATTTTTGTGCTGCTCGTCACTATATGCCCATCTTTCTTAAGACTGTTTAGCAGCTAGAAATGTCACTGGGGGCTTTGTGTATACTTTGCATATTATTGGACAGATAAGTATAAGGAATCCCGGAACTGTCTGCCAGTTTAATGGCCTGGAATTTGATTCCCCATGACGTACAAAGATCACGTTACGAATTTCATCCAAAGGTTGTCTTTGTATTCGACTTGGAGGTTTTCTTCTGTTGATCCCTTGGAGGTTTCCTTCTGTTTAATCTCTTCTCTTGATCCCCATGCAGGTCACATAATGAGCATGACTCCCGAACAGCTCCAGGCGTGGCGATGGGAGAGAGAAATAGATGAGAGAAACAGGCCTCTCTCCGACGAAGAGCTGGACGCGATGTTTCCGGAAGGCTATCGAGTGAGTAAGAAGTCCAGACTGTCACGGGAAGCATTAAAAACCCCCACGCATTGGTTTTGAACCTAACTTAAATCCATATGTGCCCCGGTAATGTAATTCTTATTAGATAAATAACAGTTCATGCTTTATTTCTGGTGAGCTGCATCCACGAGAAACGTCTCGTAGGCGATGTCTTGTGGAAACAGTTTTTCCTGGTTTTCGGTGACCTTCCAATAGATAAGGATTTTGCAAAAATAAAATCTTTAGTTCAGGAGGAGAACCTTTCTGAGGGGTTTTAGTGTGTGACATTAGAGAGAGGTAGCTGATTGGACTAGCCTGGGCTATCCAAGGCAGGCCAGTCCCATCAGATCTGGGAAGCTAAGCAGGGTCGGTCCTGGCTAGTACTTAGATGGGAGACCTCAAAGGTATACCAGGGTCCTGATGCAGAGGCGGGCGATGGCAAACCAACTCTGGACGTCTCTGCCCACCAGGTGTCGCCATAACTCAGCTGTGTCTTGATGGTGCTTCCCACCACCAGTTTATAGACATTTAAGAACATAAGAAGCCGATGTTGGATCAGGCCAATGGCCCATCCAGTCCAACACCCTGTGTCACACAGTGGCCAAAAATACCAGGTGCCATCAATTCTTGCCGTCTCATGGTTAACTTAGCCAGTTTGGTGTAGTGGTTAAGTGCGTGGACTCTAATCTGGGAGAACTGGGTTTGATTCCCCACTCCTCCACTTGCAGCTGCTGGATGACCTTGGGTCAGTCACAAGCTCTGGCACAGCTGTTCTTGAAAAAGAGCAGTTTCTGTCAAGAGCTCTCTCAGCCCCACCTACCTCACAGGGTGTCTGTTGTGGGGAGGGGAAGGGAAAGGAGTTTGTAAGCCGCTCTGAGACTCCCTTGGATAGTGAAGGGTGGGGTATACATCCAATCTCTTCTTCTTCTCCTTCTTAGACATTTTTTGAGTTACACCATAATTCATTCTTTATCACTTTGTTTTAAAAATCTAGGATGAATAGTATAAAGGGGAATAGATAGATTCAGGTCTATCAGTGGCTACTAGTCATGGTGGTTGAGGGGAACCTACACATTCAGCAACACTAATCCTCTGTGTCCCAGAGCCAGGAGACAACATCAGGGGAAGGCCTCAGCCTCTGTTCCTTGTTGTTGGCCCTCCAGAGGAACTGGTTGCTCGCTGTGTGAGACAGATGGACCACCGGTCTGATCCAGCAGGGCTCTTCTGATGTTCTTATAGATAGATTCATGGAGGAGAGGTCTATCAGAGGCTCCCAGTCAGGGTGACTGAGGGGAATCTCCACATTCAGAGGCACTAATCCCTTGAATCCCAGAGCCAGGAGGCAACATCAGGGGAAGGCCTCAGCCTCTCTGCCCTGTTGGTGGCCCTCCAGAGGAACTGGTTGGCCACCGTGTGAGACGGGATTGGTCTGATCCAGCAGGGCTCTTCTTACGTTCTTTGAGGTAGGCTGGGATCCAAATAGTTGCTTAGGCTCACTCAAGGAACGTCTGGTAGGCCAGTGAAATGTTTGATTTCCTTCGTTTTAATGGCTGGAAACAAGAAGAGGAAATAGCCTATTTCTGTCCCCCTCACCTTCCCTGCTGTGGCCTCCTCCTGCGGCTGTTACCCTACACAAGTCCTGTAACCCCAAGAATGAATTTTCCCCGGGGTCCGAAGTAGCTACCGTGGGCAGCAGATAGCCCGGCAGATCCAGGATCCTTGCAATGGACCTTGTGCTGGATCTGACCCCAGAATGCTTTCCCAAGCAGCAGTGGTCCCGTTCAGTCAGGAAGTAGTGTGCAGGGTGCCCCTAGATGGGGAGGGGCCGGGCAGTAGGTGTTAGTTCATTCTGATTCCTTCGTGGCCGTCGCTTCACTCTTGAAACGTTTTGATCTCTTCTACCTTGTTTTAACCCTCCGCTTTCTATTAGGTTCTCCCTCCTCCGGCTGGTTACGTCCCTATCCGTACCCCAGCTCGTAAACTCACAGCCACCCCCACGCCCCTGGGCGGAATGACGGGCTTCCACATGCAGACCGAAGACAGGACCATGAAGAGTGTCAACGACCAGCCCTCCGGGAATCTGCCTTTCCTGAAGCCAGACGACATCCAGTACTTCGACAAACTGCTGGTGCGTTTTCTGGCCTGACGGCGTGATCCTCGTGCGTTGGGTGGGGGTCGATGCAGGCGGGCTTTAATCACTGTCCTCGTAATCGATTGCAGGTCGACGTTGACGAATCAACGCTGAGCCCGGAAGAACAGAAAGAGAGAAAAATCATGAAACTGCTTTTGAAGATTAAGAACGGCACCCCGCCGATGAGGAAGGTAAGGCGGACCACTTTGGTACCTCGGGATTCTCTTTCTTGTCATACTTTATCTTGCTTTGACTTTCCCTATAGGTTATTTGAAACATTCATCAGCCATCTTTCTACCTTACAGAACTGGCGGTTTACGATGTAAACAAAGCAAAAATATACAAAACGCCACATTTAAAATCACAATTTAAGGCAGCCGGTAAATAGAAAAGCTAGATTAATCAAATGCCATCCTAAATAAAGTAATTTTTGGCTGCCTCCTGGAGATTGGAAAGATCCTTTCCTTCTGGTGTTAATTTTATATATGAATTCACTTCATAGCCAGTTTTTGTCTTACTATAGCTGTTCAATGTAATGACTCTGTAAAGATGCTGTTATTTTTAGTTCAAGCCATCCTGCCTAACTCATTAAATGTTGTGGGAGTTCTTCTCTCCGTGCAAAGGATACTTGGACCTGCTGTGTCTTGAATAGGTGGGACTGGCTGTTCTTAATTCTACCCCATATGTCATTCTGTTTCCATAGGCTGCTCTGCGGCAGATTACTGATAAGGCTCGTGAATTTGGAGCAGGACCCCTCTTCAATCAAATTTTGCCCCTGCTGATGTCACCAACACTTGAAGATCAAGAACGCCATTTGCTCGTCAAAGTTATTGATAGGATCTTGTACAAACTGGATGACTTGGTCCGACCCTACGTGCATAAGGTTTGTTTTGCTGAAACTTGGTACTTTTACTTTAAGGGGCAGAAAGGAGAATACTTTACCCGCTGTTTTTCTTGGAGAAGACCATGGTAGGCACATCTTTAGTTCATAATAACATATCCTTGTATTGCCATGGTGTTGTGTAGGTTCATAGATACAAATATTCATAGCTGTTTTCGGTGCACATTAACAACCTTTGACTATTCAGGGTTCTCTCAAGGGTATGGCGTAAAAATGTATATGTTCATTTGGAATTTCAGTATTAACTAAGCCCCCTCTAACATTTTCTTACATTTGTAGAAGCCATTACAACTTGCAGAAAGTTACACATTTTTGCTTTTTTATGTATAGTTTAATGGAAGAGTAGACTCTTATTACCATGCTGTTAATACATGTTTTATTCTCCTGGTCCATGATCATAGTAAATGATTGGCTGATTGATTTGCAAATAGTGTCTTCCTCAGTGTCTTGTCTTGGATAGGGATGGGCATGAAGCAGCTGGCGAGCTAAAAAGTTTGCCACAAATTTTGGCCAGTTTGTTGTTCACAAAGCAGTGTTCATGAACTGAAGAACCACCCTGAACTTTCACAAATTCCGATGCCATTCAAGGCAGTTTGTAAAGAGCAGAAAGCAGGGTTTATCTGCTCTTCAAAAAAACCCAGCTGGCTCACAAACTAATACAAGCCAGGTCAGTTCATGAACCAACCTCCAGGTTTGTGGTATGAACGAACCACAAAAATGCAGTTTGTGCCCATCCCTAGTCTTGGATATCTGAGTAAGAAGGTAGCTAAAAATTATGGTAGGGAGGGGTTTAGAGGGAAGTTCCCCCTCTCTGGTGAAACTAACAAGCATGTGGAAACCTGAGTTTGAATCATTTCATTCTTTCTTGCCTAGAGGACCATCTGAATTTAACACCAGTTCAAAGGTGCTGTTTGTGTAATTCTTATAAACTTCTTTCAGATTCTTGTGGTCATTGAACCCCTGCTGATTGATGAAGACTACTACGCCAGAGTGGAAGGCAGAGAGATCATTTCTAACTTGGCCAAGGTAACCAGCAACACAATTTTCCTATGTTGGGAGAGGTTCCGCACAGCACTCTGGGCAAGCCATGGTTTGCACCGTATGCAGTTTCAGGGTAGCATTTGCTACTATCAGTGGGCTGTTTTGACTTGGGTATCAACCTCAGAATATTAAACGCCCTTTTAAAAAACAAAGCGTTCTGGCAAGTGGAGAGGCGCAACGGTTTTGTGGGAACACACAACATGGGTTTTTTTTAAAAGTCAGGGTTAGGTCCAAAGCACCATCAATGGCGCTCTGTTGCCAGAATGGGACATGCACACACCCACCTTGTCTCTGCAACCCTTTGAGCTCCTTTTGAGCTGCGTTTTGGAGAATGGGGAGTGGTGGTGGTCTTTAAGAATGGGAAGGGGGGCAAAGTGGGGGTCTGCAGATGGGAGGGAGGAGCTGGTGAACATTATCCCCCCCCCCGGGCGCCATTATTGCTGGAGGGGTTCCCCGGAGCCCCCTTCAGCATTCACATCTGCAGTGACTCGACCAACTGCTCCTTTTTTGTCTTCCAGGCGGCCGGTCTGGCGACGATGATCTCCACCATGCGACCCGATATCGACAACATGGATGAGTACGTGCGTAACACGACAGCTCGCGCCTTCGCGGTCGTGGCCTCCGCTCTGGGCATTCCTTCTCTGCTGCCCTTCCTGAAAGCGGTGTGCAAGAGCAAGAAGTCCTGGCAGGCCAGGCACACCGGCATCAAGATCGTCCAGCAGATCGCCATCCTGATGGGCTGCGCCATCTTGCCCCATCTCCGGAGTCTGGTGGAGATCATTGAGCACGGTAGGCGGCTTCTGGTCCCTTTTGTAGACTCCTTGAACCACAGAGTTGGAAGGGGCCAGACAGGCCGTCTAGTCCAGCCCCCTGCTCAGTGCAGGACCAGCCAAGAGTATCCCTGACCAGTGTTTGTCTATAAAATCATAGAGTTGGAAGGGGCCAGGCAGGTCATCTAGTCCAGCCCCCTGCTCAATGCAGGACCAGCCTAGAGCGTTCCTGACCAATGCTTGTTTATAGAATCATAGAGTTGGAAGGGGCCAGACAGGCCGTCCAGTCCAACCCCTTGCTCAGTGCAGGTTCAGCCTAAAGCATCCCTGACCAGTGTTTGTCTATAGAATCATAGAATAGAATCATAGAGTTGGGAGGGGCCAGACAGGCCATCCAGTCCAACCCCCTGCTCAATGCGGGATCAGCCTAGAGTGTCCCTGACCAATGCTTGTTTATAGAATCATAGAGTTGGGAGGGGCCAGACAGGCCATCCAGTCCAACCCCCTGCTCAATGCAAGTTCAGCCTAGATTATCCCCGTCCCCTTAGAAGAAATCTGCATGGGGGCTGCTTGAAATACTCTGGTTTGCTACAGCTGTCCATGTGCCAAGCATGGACTGTGGCTGTTGATAGCAAGTGCACTTCATGGTGAAGTCGATCCCTCAGTGCTGAATTTGGAGGCAATTTAGTTTTTATCCAGTTGACTCTGAAGATATAACACTTGTGGGCTGCCTCGCGCTATGGATGGCAGAGCAGAGCGTCATTTCTGTACAGGAGCAGGAAGCTGTGGCGTAGTCAGGGTCACGCTGAGCCATTGGCTTAGCAGCTGAATACCACACCAAAGTGGGTGGGCTGGAGGGCAGTGCAGTGCCCCAGACTCAAAAGTGGTGGTGTCCTCCTTGACTTGACCATTGGGGCGTTCTTCAAAAACAGCATGAGGGGCCCTTGGTGATCCAGAAATATTTAAATGTACATCGAGGCAGCACCAAAATAACTGTTGAAGAAGAAAGGAAAGGGAATATCCTGATTTCAGTAAATTCCATAAGAACATAAGAGCCCTGCTGGATCAGACCAGTGGTCCATCTAGTTCGGCATCCTGTCTCACACAGTGGCCAACCAGCTCCTCTGGAGCACCAACAACAGGATATAGAGGCCGAGGCCTTCCTAAGAACATAAGAAGACCCCTGCTGGATCAGACCAGTGGTCCATCCAGTCCAGCATCCCGTCTCACACAGTGGCCAACCAGTTCCTCTGGAGGGCCAATTACAGGGCAGAGAGGCCGAGGCTTTCCCCTGAGGTTGCCTCCTGGCTCTGGAGTTCAGAGAATTAGTGCCTCTGAATGAGGAGTCTCCCCTCAACCACCAGAACTAGTAGCCTCTGATAGACTTGTCCTCCATGAATCTATTTAACCCCCTTTGAAAGCTGTTTATTCTTGTGGTCATCAGTACATCCTTTGGCAGCGAACTCCACATTCTAATCACTCTCTGTGTAAAGTGGTATTTCCTTTTGTCTGTCCTGAATTTACTGCCCATCAGCTTCATGGGGTGCCCTCGAGTTCTACTATTTGGGGGGGAGAGAGAAAAAGTTCCCTTTGCCAACTCTCTCCACTCCGTGCATAATTGTATAAACGTCTGTCGTGTCCCAAGTGTAAAGTCCCAGACTCTTTGGCCTTTGCTCTTCAGGAAGGTGTTCCAGCCCCCTCATCGTCTTGGTCGCCCCTCCTCTGTACTTTCCCCCGCTCTTTCTGTAGTTCCATCACATCTGTTGATTCTCAGCTCGGGTCCCGGAAGGTGCAGTGAACGTCGTATTTGTTTTTCAGGCTTGGTGGACGAGCAGCAGAAAGTCCGCACCATCAGTGCTTTGGCTATCGCCGCTTTAGCCGAGGCGGCCACTCCGTACGGCATAGAGTCATTTGACTCTGTCCTGAAGCCCCTGTGGAAGGGTATTCGTCAACACAGGGGGAAGGTAAGTCTGTGGTCTCTCCATTCGCCCCACATTGTCCATTTGTTTCTTCTGAAGGAGACGTCTGGATATTATTCTTCAAGTGAATTGCAAACTTCTGTCTCTCTAGGGCCTGGCTGCCTTTTTGAAAGCCATTGGCTATCTGATCCCGTTGATGGATGCTGAGTACGCCAACTACTATACCAGAGAAGTCATGTTGATCCTTATCCGAGAGTTCCAGTCCCCTGATGAAGAAATGAAAAAGATCGTGTTGAAGGTAGCGTGGGGACATCATAGCGTTCTCTGTTGTCGTTTAACTGTTGTTACTTGAGGATCTGAAAGGTTTCTCTGCACACCAAGAAGGGAATTCCACTTCTGGGTGGGAGGGAAGGTTGTTACTATTCTATTGTAGCCGCCGACAAAAACCCAAATAGATTTCACGGTGCTCAAAAAGCCCAACTTGTATTTTCATAACAAAATCAAGAGTCCATTGGCTTCTGTAAGACCAGCAAAGTTTTATTCAAGGCCAATGTTCCCTCTAAGCTGTGGAGTCCTGTGAGCAAACATTCTGCTTTGTGAGCTCCTGGCATTAAAGTTGTGAGTGAGCCATTTGGCTGCTGCATAAATTAGTTTGCTCTGGAGCCTTCCTTCCTGAGCTGAGACAAAAATGTGTGAGCTGGAGGCTAAAAAACTGTGAGTTAGCTCACACTAACTCAGCTTAGAGGGAACACTGTTCAAGGCATAAGCTTTCATGTCCGTGCACACTTCTTTGAGTGCTTAAAGCAGAGGTGTCGAACTGATTTGTTACGAGGGCCAGCTCTGACATAACTGTTCCTTTGTTGGGCTGGACCGGGCCATGTGTTGCCGTAAAACATAATGTCAGGTACCGGAGATGTAAACTGCGTAAAGGACAGCAGCTGGTAAACTCCGAGCTGCAAGGCTTCACGGGCTCTGGGTGGGGGTTGCAGAGGAAAACCCGTATGGGCCTATCGGAGAGCCAGCAGTGCAGCACTGGGCAGATGTGCCCGCCCTGCTTGACTGCTGCAGACGAGGTTGTTCCGCCATGCCGAAACCACAGTTGGAGTGGCTCCGCCCACTCGCCCCATGGGCAGTCTCCCGTTCCCTCCCTTGCACTAGGCGCTCGCGGGCGGCATAAGAGCCCTGGAGGGACCTCTTCCGGCCCCTGGGCCTTATGTTTGACATCCCTGGCTTAAAGCACTTACTTCATCCTTTGGGTAGGGCCATGTTCTCCCAGAATACAGAGGAGGGGACTGGTATCATAACATAAGAGAAGCCAATGTTGAATCAGGCCAGTGGCCCATCTAGTCCAACACTCTGTCACACAGCGGCCAAAATATACCAGGTGCCGTCAGGAGGTCCAGCAGTGGGGCCAGGGCACTAGGAGCCCTCCCACTGCTGCCCCCTCCAGCACCAAGAATGGAGTGCATCACCAGCCCCAGACTGAGAGTTCCCATCTATACCCTGTGGCTAATAGCCACTGATGGACTTCTGCTCCATATGTTTATCTAATTCCCTCTTGAAACCGTCCATGCTTGTAGCTGCCACCACCTCCACCATCAAGGCACAGAGGCTTGCCTGGGTTTTGAGTGAGCAGAGCTCTGAATTGGGAACTTCTCAGCTCACATTCTAAGCCTTGTCCTGCCTGTTTTCACTTGTGCCCAAACTTTCAAACAGAATTCTTTTGAGGTAGCGTAAAGAAACAAGATGAAATAAAGTAAGTTAACAGGAGATCCGCTCAAATTCCCATACTGAGATATACTCTCCACTGGAGAGGCGGGTTTGTATCCTGCTGCTCTGCTTAGTCGAGACGGAAGCCGTTATCTGGCCTAAAGAGGTTCCCTCTGGTGGGAAAAACTGCTTTGGGAATGTGCCAGTTCTTTCTCCGATGGAAGTGGCCGCCGCGGCTGAAGAAGCTTCCATAGGCTGAAGGAAGCCGTGGGGCTTGACTGAATGGAGCGGTCCGGTTGGAGCCAGCAGAAACTTGGGTTTCGGGTGGAAGAAAGAAAGAACTGGTGCATTTCTCAGGCAGTTATGTCAGTTTCCGTTGCTGTGTTATCAATAAAAATCACTGTACAGGATGCACTGTACTTGACAGTAAGAAGCCAATCTCAAATCCAGCTTTTACAGTCTTCTTTCTTGAGCTGACATCTGCCAGTGGAGCAAATGTACTAATTCCACGTCCTGTGTGGGACGCGGAGAGAAAATCTCATCTCCTGATATGCCAGCTGGTGTTAACACCAGAGGCATCACCGTATAATTAGAAGTGTAAGAGAGATCCAGCGTAACAGTTCCTCTTCCTATTAGATGTGTTCTGTAGTCTATAAAACTGAAGAATTTTTTTAAAAATTGTTTGCTCTAAGCACATTATGAAAATGAATTAACTCATTCTCCATATCCGGGATCTTTTTAAAAGTTTTAAAGTTTAATTCCACCTCCAAAGAACAGATTATATTAACTTTCTTCAACGTTCATCCGGCTCTCTTTCCAAAGTAGATACACAGCACAATTTGTAGCATAAATCCTTTCACAAGAGAACATAAGAGAAGCCATGTTGGATCAGTTCAGTGGCCTATCCAGTCCAACATTCTATGTCACACAGTGGCCAAAACCCAGGGGCCATCAGGAGGTCCACCAGTGGGGCCAGAACTCCAGAAGTTGTCCCACTATTGCCCCCCCCAGCACTAAGAAGACAGAGCTTCAGTGCCCCAGACATAAGAACATAAGAGAAGCCATGCTGGATCAGGCCAGTGGCCCATCCAGTCCAACACTCTGTGTCACACAGCAGCCAAAACCCAGGTAACCTCAGGTGTTCCACCAGTGAGGCCAGAACTCCAGAAGCCCTCCCACTGTTGACCCCCAAGCACCATGAATACAGAGCTTTCTTTCTTTTGGATGAACGGGAAATTCATCCTGTCTGTCTTTTTCCTCCCAGGTGGTGAAACAGTGTTGTGGCACCGACGGCGTGGAAGCCAACTACATTAAAACGGAGATTCTTCCTCCATTTTTCAAGCACTTCTGGCAGCACAGGATGGCCCTGGACAGAAGAAATTACAGACAAGTACTGCTGGCTTTTAGTTTACCTGAGATGTTGAGCTGATGGGTGGGGGGTCATGGACTAGACGGAAGTGTTTGGGCCTCCAGCGGCCTTCCATTGGTAGCTCTAAATCAAGCTTTGGAAGGAAATGAGGGGGGTGGGGCTGGCATAAGGGTTATGTAACACTCTCAAGTGGCTGTGAGGGAGATGTTCCTCGTTCAGGAGCAGTTCCAGTGATTCGCATGCAAGGCTAAGATTTATGTGTGAAGCCAAACTCTGAAGAGCAGAACTGCCAGAGGAACCCTAGAATACAGTCCTGCCAGGTCAAGCCATTGGGCATTTCAGTGGCATATCTTGCTGGCAGAGACATAACTCAAATTATCCAAATAGTTATGAGAATGCAGAAGAAATGCTAATCCCGACACTTTGGAATATTATTATGTTACGTGCCAGGAACCTCTGCTACTTCTGCAGTCTCTGAGAGAGCCAGTTTGGTGTCGTGGTCAAGTGCGCGGACTCTAGTCTGGGAGAGCCGGGTTTGATTCCCCACTCCTCCACTTGCACCTGCTGATGTGACCTTGGCTCAGTCACAAGCTCTGGCACAGCTGTCCTTGCAAAAGAGCCGTTGCTGTCAAGAGCTCTCTCAGCCCCACTCTGAGACTCCCAAGTGAAGGGCGGGTTATAAACCCGATCTCTTCTTCTCCTCCTCCTCCTCCTTTCACTCCCAGTAAATAGATTTGTTTTTGGGGTGGTGGTGTCCATTTCCCCATTTTGGGTCTGGGTTTCTCGTCCGCTCAATGCTGGTTTTTTTCTGCCCGTCCGTTTCAGTTGGTCGACACGACCGTCGAGCTGGCCAACAAAGTCGGGGCCGCGGAGATCATTTCCAGGATCGTGGACGACCTGAAGGACGAGGCCGAGCAGTACAGGAAGATGGTCATGGAGACCATTGAGAAGATCATGGGGAACCTGGGCGCGGCCGACATCGACCACAAGCTGGAGGAGCAGCTCATCGACGGCATCCTGTACGCCTTCCAGGAGCAGACCACAGAGGTACGGGTCTGGGCCTCGGCTACGTTTGGAAGAGCCGAGCCCTGCCACTGGCCAGCATGGGCCAACGTTGCCTTCTCGGACAGGGGAAGCCCTTCCTTTCCAACTCTTTAACGGCAGAGACCAGTAGTCGAATCTGAGGTTACTGTGTAAAGTGTGGCTCATACCACTGAGCCGCTGACCTGTCCCATAAAGCTGCCACATAGAATGTCATCCGGATCTGAGAGGTCGTTCCCTCCCAGGCTTAGCATGGGATCAGCGTGGACTCTAATCTGGGAGAACCGGGTTTGATTCCTCCCTCCTCCCCATGCAGCCAGCTGGGTGACCTTGGGATCGGTCCCAAGTTCTCTCAGAGCTGTTCTCTCAAGGGCAGTCCTAGAAAGAGCTCTCTCAGCCCCGCCTATCTCACAGGGTGTCTGTTGTGGGGAGGGGAAAGGAAAGGAGTTTGTAAGCCGCTCTGAGACTCTGAGTGAAGGGTGGGGTATAAATCCAATCTCTTCTTCTTCTAATTGTGTGTTTGAGCAGAGGGGGAAACTGCCTAGACTCTCTCTCTCTCTGCCCCTCCCTGCAGCTGCACCCCACCCCGGCGATGTCTTCAGCCTGCTTTTCCCTTGCTTTTGTAAGCAGCTGATAGGTTTCTGCTTTACAGCACCCGGAACGATTCCTGCTTCAGTATCTGTTTTATTTATAGCCTCCCTTTCTCTCCAGTGGAGACCCAGAGAGGCTTGCACTGTTCATCTCTCCTCCATTTTATCCTCACAAGAGCCCTGTGTGGTAGGCAATGCCTCCCTCTAAGCTGTGGAGTCTTGTGAGCAAAAATCCTACTTTGTGAGCTACCGGCATTAAAGTTGTGAGCGAACGATTTGGCTGCTGCATAAATTAGTCTGCTCTGGAGCCCTCCTTCCTTGAGCTAAGACAAAAATGTGTGAGCCGGAGGCTAAAAAACTGTGAGCCAGCTCACACTCAGCTTAGAGGGAACACTGGCGGTAGGCCGGGCCGAGAGTGCGTGACTGGTCCACGGTCACCCAGCCGACTTCCGCAGCGAACTGGGGAGTCACATCCCGGCCTCCCAGATCGTAGTCTGACATACTGACCACCACACTGTTTTTAGGAAAGAGCCAGGAGCACCTTTAAAGACTAACAAAATGTGTGGCCAGGCTATGAGCTTTCATGGGTATCCGAAGAAGTGAGCAGCGACTCCAGAAAGCTTCTCCCCCGCCCGCAAATGTTGTTAGTCTTGGAGGTGCTGCTGGACTCCGGCTCCCTTCTGCTGCTTCAGACAGACTAGAATACCATAGAGGCTCACGGTCACAGCAAGCAGCAGATAAGGGCCCAAGGGAAACTATGCAAAATGCGCTTATATAATACCATTGCAATTGATGTCATAACAATTACTTTCTCAAGTGTACAGAAGAACAAGAAGTCTTCAACATACGTATGGTTATTTATTGAGTATGATGTGGACATTGCTTGGATTTTCTTAAAGTGTATTATTTTTTAAAAAAAAAAGTTGATAAAATGGTATGCATTTCATTAAGGATCTCTTAGAAGAAGTTGTCCGCGAAACGTGATTTACTCTGGAGAATTTCGTCATCCTGTTATGTTGAAGATTTCTTGTTCGTCTGGACACTTCAGAAAATAATTTTTATGACATCAGTTGCAATGGTATTTTACAATAATATATGATGTAATACAAGCGCATTTTGCACCGTTTCCTTTTGGTCCTTATTTGCTGCTTCAGACAGACTAACACAGTTGCTCGTCTTGATCTATCACACTGCTTTTTTACTCCCTGTCTGTCGACGGATGCGTTGTGGAGGAGTGAAGCGTGGATAATTCCCAGGGCCCTCTCCTCGCCTGTCACCAGAAGTGAAGTAAAACGTAAAATGTTGGTGGCAGAGCAATGTGATAGCATTGTGTTTTGAACCTTTTCCCTTTTTTTCGTGAACAGGACTCTGTGATGTTGAATGGCTTCGGCACAGTGGTGAATGCTCTCGGCAAGCGAGTCAAGCCGTACCTGCCCCAGATCTGCGGTACGGTTCTGTGGCGTCTAAACAACAAGTCGGCCAAAGTGAGACAGCAGGCCGCCGATCTGATCTCTCGCACTGCAGTGGTCATGAAGACATGTCAAGAAGTACGTCCCTCTCTGCCCTTACTTAAATTCGGGGTTGGATCCTGCAGCTCTTAATGGCTGCTGGTTCCTGCAATCAGCAAGAGGCTCTTCCGTTTGCACAGGATTCTTTGTGCTGGAGGAATGTTGCTTGTTTCATTTGGAGGTAAAATGGGGTTATGAGCTAATTTTTGTCTCCTTTCCCCCAGGAAAAATTGATGGGGCACTTGGGTGTGGTGTTGTATGAATACCTGGGCGAAGAATATCCGGAAGTATTGGGCAGTATCCTCGGAGCACTTAAAGCCATCGTGAATGTCATTGGTGAGTGGCACCGAAACTCTGCAACTCTCTCCCCGGGGATCTCCATCTGTCCCCTTCTCTTTGCAAGCTTTCATGAGCGGGTGAAGACTTTTTGGTTTCACTTGGCAGTCCCTCACTGATCCCACCTTTCCCGCTCAATGTTTTAATCGGTGTTTTTATGTCTTTATATGTGTTTTACCTTTGGTTTCAATGATGTGTCGGGGTTTGGGGAACATAGTAGAAGAAGAGCCCTGCTGGATCAGACCAACCGTCCATCTTGTCCAGCATCCTGTTGCACACAGCGGCCAGCCAGTTCCTCTGGACGGCCAACAACAGGGCAGAGAGGCCGAGGCCTTCATAAGAACATAAGAAGGGCCCTGTTGGATCAAACCAGTGAGGGACCATCTAGTCCAGCATCCCGTCTCACACAGTGGCCACCCAGTTCCTCTGGAGAGCCAGCAACAGGCCAGAGAGGCCGAGGCCTTCCCCTGATGTTGCCTCCCGGCTCTGGGAGTCAGAGGCTTTAGTGCCTCTGAATGTGGAGGTTCCCCTCAGCCACAAGGGCGAGCAGCCATTAAGATGAATCTGTCTAATCCCCTTTTAAAGCTGTTTATTCCCGTGGCCCTCACTACATTCTCTAGCAGCAAATTCCACCTTGTAATCACTCTCTGTGTAAAGTCATATTTCCTTGTGTCCACCCATCAGCTTCATTGGATGCCCTCGAGTTCTAGTATTCCGGGAGAGGGAGAAAAAGTTCTCTTTGTCAACTCTCTCCACCCCGTGCATAATTTTATAAATGTCTATCATGTCCCTCCCTCAGTCCTGTCTTTTCTAAACAGAGAAGTCCCAGAGACTCTCCAGCCTTTCCTTGCGGGGAAGGGACTCCAACCCCCAAATCATCTTGGTTGCCCCCCTCTGCACTCCTTCCAACTCTGTGATGTCCTTTTGGAGATACAGTGTCTGGAACTGTACACGGTATTCCAAATGAGACCTCACCCTAGATCTATACAGGGAGCATTAACAATATCCAGAGGGGTTAATGGTTTAAAAGTATGGTTTTATTATGTATGTTTTAATTTGTTGGTACAAAGCACACAAAAAAAACTGCTGGCTGAAATCACTAGGGTGAACAAAAAATGTATAGAAAGAATATTTTAATGGCGAGTTCAATAGCACAATAACCATATAATTAAATAAAGCCAAGGTGTTCTTACAAGAAACAATAGTAGTGCAGAGAAGTGAAGTCCCAAAAGTTTCAATTTGTCTCATTTCTGTTGTATTGTAATTCCATAGTCCAACTTGACATACATTTATCATAGAGTGGACTCATATCGTTCCTGGAAATCCATATAATCTTGAAATCCATATAATCTTGCAATCCACAAGCCATAGAGACGCATAGTCCGGATGCAAGCTGCCACATTTCGAGTGATTCTTCTTCAAAACCAATAGGCTACAATCTCAGTAGCAGCACATACAGAAGCCAGTTTATTCAATCACTAAGAATCATTATGCTTTGTACCATTTCATGTATGCTGGTTCCCCTCCTGTTTTTTTATTTTTTTTAATTTCTTTCAGTTTTCATTTGTTAGCTGCCTTGGTGGCCTTTGGCAGTATAAATTTTGCTAAGTGTATGTTACACCGTGAACAAATGAATTCTGCCTTGGGGGGGGGGGAGAACTGGAGACTTACGGTCTCGCTCTGTGTTGAACAGGAATGCACAAGATGACGCCTCCAATCAAAGACTTGCTGCCAAGGCTCACACCTATCTTGAAGAACAGACACGAGAAAGTGCAGGAGAATTGTATCGACCTGGTTGGCCGTATTGCGGACAGGTAAAATGGCTTGCATTTCTTCGCTCAACACTGTGCCTGGTTAGCTCCTCGCAAACAAGGCATTTTTCAGAGTTTTGTAAAATGAAAAAAACAAAACATGTGCCGGCTTAAACGTATGGGTCTCAATCCTTTAGCTGGGCGGGGGGGTTGTTGCCAATTCTCACCCTATGGCAGCCCCCCAACTCCCCCCAATGCTGTTTTAAGTGTTTACCTAGAAGCAGCATTTTGGGGGGCAGCTGGGGGGTGCAAAAGTTATGCCTCATGCTACTGATCATGGTAGGGGTTGAAGCCACAGTGTATTTACATATGCCAGTACCTTCTGCGTCTTGTCCTCGTTCTGGCCTTAAATGCAATCCTGTATCCCCTGTTAAAACTACGTTGTAAGTCTAGATGTTTCTATAACAATATCACCTAACTTTGGTAAAGCAACAGAACCCAGTTTTACTCCAGTGGCACCTTTAAGACCAACGAAGTTTAATTCTTATACCCAGAATTAAACTTCGTTGGCCTTAAAAGGTGCCAGTAGAGTCAAACTGGGTTCTGCTGCCTCAGACCAATGCGCCCGCCCACCTGAACCTTTGCTAAAGCAGAAGCACTTTCTCTCTTCATTTAGGGGGGCAGAATACGTCTCCGCCAGGGAGTGGATGAGGATCTGCTTCGAGCTGCTCGAGTTGTTAAAAGCCCACAAGAAGGCGATCCGAAGAGCGACTGTAAATACGTTTGGCTACATTGCAAAAGCTATCGGGTAAGTACCCGGGGGTTTTTTAAACGGTGAAAGAAAAGTTAATACTGCTGTGAAGGGTGGATGATTTGAGCTGTTAGAGCCATCGGTGGCCATCAAGATGCTCTTTATTGTGAAGGCTCTATTAGTTATGAATTTGTTTGGGACTTTTATTTGTCAGATCTGTATAGCCCCACGAGAGTTATACTCCCATACCCTGAGATTCTTTTTCCATATGGAACTATCTTTCTATTTAGGTGTTACGTATATTGTATTTTGGGTTTCCTGTCTCATTACTAGTGCTGATTTCTTCACGCCTACAACCCCTCTGCGTATCACGCCTAATCCAATCACGCCTGCTGTTGTCATTCAGCAGCTGAAACCACTGCATTCTCCAAGACAGAAGGACTCACATTCTAGCTGTATCTGAAGAAGTGAGCAGTAGCTTATGAAAGCTCATACCCTACCACAAGTTTTGGTAGCCTTTAAGGTGCTGCTGGACTCTTGCTGTTTTCTACTATTAGAAAGAGAGACTGCTGAATTGCAACTGATAATGAAGTTCAAGACAACGTATCCTCCAGGACTGAATTGAGATCTCGGTTTCCTGTCTCGTTACCAATGCTGATTTCTCCATGCCTACACCCCCTTTGCATACCACACCTAATCCAATTATGCTTGCTACTGTAATTTAGCACCTGAAATCACCCTCCAGGATATAAGGACAGACGCACTTGCATTCTAGTTGTGTCTGAAGAAATGAACAGTGACTCACAAAAGGTTAACCGTGTTGGTCCGGTCTGGAAAAGTTCAATTCAAGTCCAGTAGCACCTTAGAGACACAACAAAACTTTGGGGATATGAGTTTTTGAGAATGAAAGCTCCCTTTGTCCAATACCTTTGGGATATAGTAGACTTTATCTTGCAGATACTAAAGTGATAGGATTGTCCATAACTACTGGGGCAGAATGTCTGACTGGAGGATCCACTGTATGGATGTTAAATAGAATCCTCCTTAATGGGCGTGATGATTTGAGGCAGAAGAAAAATCAACTGAGTGTCACTTGCGCGCCTGAAGGGCAGAATCGGAGAATTGGCGACCTGAAAAGGCAACAGCTTGAGGAACGCTCCAAATTTAACAGTTGCCACTCAAGTAGATTTCTGTTGGCGATTGCAGTCGCTTAAAAGTTTTGTGCTTTCTTGTGTTCCAGGCCCCACGACGTGCTGGCGACACTGCTGAATAATTTGAAAGTACAAGAAAGGCAGAACCGGGTGTGCACGACGGTCGCCATCGCCATCGTGGCCGAAACCTGCTCCCCCTTCACCGTCCTGCCCGCCCTCATGAACGAATATCGAGTCCCAGAGCTGAATGTTCAGAACGGTGTTTTGAAATCCCTTTCCTTCCTCTTCGAATATATCGGGGAAATGGGGAAGGACTACATCTACGCCGTCACCCCATTGCTCGAAGACGCTTTAATGGACAGGTCAGTCCCTTCTTAATACCTGGGGCAGGTGATGCACTCTATTCTTGGTGCTGGAGGGGGCAGCAGTGGGAGGGCTTCTAGTGTCCTGGCCCCACTGCTGGACCTCCTGAGGGCACCTGGTATATTTTGGCCGCTGTGTGACAGAGTGTTGGACTAGATGGGCCATTGGCCTGATTCAACATTGGCTTCTCTTATGTTCTTATGTTCTCACAAACAGTGGTGCCTTTTGAGCTTCTTTGGGGATGGCCCTGGATAGTATTTTTTTTTAGTATATTTTATTCACTTGTCTTATTCAAATTCACCACTAAATAAAGCTTGTTCCAAAATGGCTTCAGAATTGACTGGCTTTCACTCCTTGCAATGATAGAAACTGAGGCTGACTAAGGAGAAATTTTTGAATATCTTGGCTAGTAGCACAGATTTTTGGAGAGAATATGCCTCTGGTTAGTATTTGAATGGGAGACCACCAAGGAAAGTCCAGGGTCGCTATGCAGAGGCAGGCAATGGCAAACCACCTCTGAACACCTTGAAAACCCTACGGGGCCACCGTAAGCCGATTGCAACTTGACAGCAAAATAAAATAAAGGATTAAAAACATGCAGCAGCCCAGTTAGTTGTTTTTGAACTCCTTTTGTAATAAGAACATCAGAGAAGCCATGCTGGATCAGGGCCTAGTGGCCCATCCAGTCCAACACTCAGGTGTCACACAGAGGCCGAAACCCAGTTGCCGTCAGCAGGTCCACCAGTGGGGACAGAAGTGGCTGTAGTGGTGAGCTGAGGACACATACTGCTTCTTTTGCCTGGATCTGTTTTAATCTTTATTTTCTGTGGCTCCTTGAGAGCCAGTTTGGTGTCATGGTTAAGTGCGCGGACTCTAATCTGGGAGAACCAGGGTTGATTCCCCACTCCTCCACTTGCACCTGCTGGATGACCTTGGGTCCGTCACAAGCTCTGGCACAGCTGTCCTTGAAAAAAGAGCAGTTTCTATCAAGAGCTCTCTCAGCCCCACCTACCTCATAGGGTGTCTGTTGTGGGGAGGGGCAGGGAAAGGAGTTTGTAAGCTGCTCTGAGACTCTGAGTGAAGGGCGGGGTATAAATCCAGTCTCCTCCTCCTCCTCTTCTACTTCTTCCTCTTCTTCTTCCTTCTTCTTCTGTTGGCCAAGGAGACTGATCTTTTAGTTAGCTGCAGTGAGGTTAAGCAGTGCCTGCTTTGGCAGCAGCGCCCCCTGAAACTGAGCCCTGGGCATCAGACACTTGGGAACAGCGGGGGGGGGGGGCGGGATTCAATGTGAGAGGGAGGAATCAGCCAGGAAAGAGCTTTTTCCCACTAGCCACGTGTCTTCCATCAGCAGCAAAACATAGTTAACAGGGACCTGAAAATTTTTGAGAGAAATGGAAGCGCATTTCAGATGTACACAAGTGCTTGGTTCACCGGTCTCGTGACAATGTGCAGGAACTTTTAAGCTCCTTCCCAGCCAGGACCCTTTCCAGTTAGCAGCTCTCTGCCCGCTTCCCCAAGACCAGGGAGCCTCTGGCGTGGTACTCCAAAGAGGTACGCGGGGCTGCCGTCCGAGGTGTGCTACTCTCCCACTCCCGAGCGAGCATAAGTGCTTGCTGTGTACACGTGCTGGGGATCTTGAAACAGGGTTGTTTATTTCTCGATTGTTAGACAGACCAGTGAGCTGTCGCTGTCTCAGAAACATAGCACGCCCTCTTACTGAACTGAATCGATCAGTGGAACTAGGTGGAAGGAAACCGGAGGCAGGCACGGCAGTAATGATTGAGCAAGGATCATATCGGAATAAGACGAACCTCCAAGATACGGAAACAAAGTCTGAGTCCGGTGGCTCCTTTAAGATCAACAGCACTTTTATTCTGGGTATAAACTTTTGTGTACACAAAAGCTTATACCCAGAATTAAACTTCATCAGTCTTAAAGGTGGCACTGGACTCCAAACTTTGTTCCCTGGCTTCAGACCAATACAACTACCCTCCTGAATCTGTCTCCACAATAGTGTAAGTGCACGTCCTTGGAACCGGGGAAAGTAAACGGAATACGGCCAAGCGATTAAATATACCTGTCGCATTTTTTTTTCTTCCCAGGGATCTTGTTCACAGGCAGACAGCCAGCGCAGTGGTACAGCACATGTCTCTTGGGGTGTACGGCTTTGGCTGCGAAGACTCGCTGAATCACTTGTTAAATTATGTGTGGCCTAACGTGTTCGAGACGTCGCCTCATGTCATCCAGGCGGTCATGGGGGCCTTGGAAGGCCTGAGGGTTGCAATCGGGCCCTGCCGGATGTTGCAGTATTGTTTACAGGTAGGTTTTCTTCAAATAAAAGTGTGCCAGAGAGAGAGAGAGAGATTGAGAGACAACGTTTGAGCCCAGAGGCACCTTTAAGACCAACAAAGTTTAATTCTGGGTATAAGCTTTTGTGTTCATGCGCATCTCAAGTGCATCTCAATAAGCTGCAGCTTCAGCAAGTTTGTCTTTTTCTTTGTTTAAATCTTCTCCTTTTCTTGATTCTTCCAGTTCCTCTAGCTCTTTCCCAGTTAGTTCTCTTGCTAGAAGCTTGGCCTCTTCAGTCGTTGAAATTACGTTTTTACCTATAGATAAAATGTCTTCAAAAAAGAATGGGTTTCCCCAGCGGGTATCTTATTCCTTTCTTTGGTAATATTTGCCTGAGAAAGTCGAAGTCTTTTCTTTTCTGTATCCCCTGATTTCTGAGGGTTTATACATCTGCAGTGGGGCTTTGGTCCTTTCCCTCACCACAACTGGCCCTCCCCCCTAGTGCATTGGTTGTAAAAGCTTGGTTTGAAGCCCTTTCTTTGAGTGACTCTGTGACGTCCTTGCTTATAGGGGAAACAGTTTTACTTTTGAACACTCTATGTGTCGATAAACTTGGCAGTTTTCTGCTGCCACCAGGAATTAAAAATTCCAATTCTCCCTCTTCTGGTAGTATGATCTAGGGTCTGGACACTTCAGAGGACTATGTGGCCCTGAGGAAGTACTGTACTGATTTCTGGGATAAGTTTAAACAAAAATTGATTTATTTAATAAAGTACAAAATAGGTTTCTGGTTAATTTGGATAGTTGTTGAAGAAAGGGACTTGTAAATATAACTGGCAAAGCTTGGTGCTACAAACAGTCTCTCAAACGCCAAACTCCACTCTGACAGGCTTATACACTCAGTATAATCTCTCTCTCTCTCTCAGATATATATATATATAGCCACACAGGCTAGTCTTTGTTTTATTCAGTTGGAAAAGAATCAACTCTCTTAGTCACACAGACTAAACTGTTGGTCTTATTCACACAGAAATAGACTTAAAATCCCATAGTCACACAGACTATGCTCACTCTTCAAACTTCACACACAGAATCCTTCCTAACTCTGAGTCACACAGACTCTCTTCAAAACTCTTCCATACTTGTCTCTTCTCATATCACAGAATCTCCTCATAGACACACGCACCCAGATTCCTCTTAGAACATCTCCCACACTGTCATCAGCCAATCACATCACACTTACCTCCCTGTATCACTCTTTTCATATTACTGCAGTCAAACTAAACATTTAAAGGAACACACACACACACACACACACCAAAACATGGAATCGTTACAGACTCTCATGGTGTGTCTTATAAAGGGCAGTAGAACCAAAACTCCAGTGGACAGAGGTATAGTTCTGTAGATGTGATGAAACACTGTTTTCTTTTAAACAGCGAAAAACATTCCGCTGTGGCATGGCGTGTGTGGGATGTTAATTTTCCTCGTCTGTCTTTCTAGGGTCTGTTTCACCCTGCCAGAAAAGTCAGAGACGTGTACTGGAAGATCTATAACTCGATCTATATTGGCTCACAGGACGCTCTGATCGCGCATTATCCGCGCATCTACAACGACGAGAAGAACACCTACATTCGCTACGAACTCGACTATGTCTTGTAACTTTATTCCTCGTTTGTTTTTGTGTTCAGTGCTCAGCTGTTCCACACGTGGTTCAGAGCTGGTGATGTACAATTTTTAAGACACTGCAGATCAGCATAGAGCGGATCAGAAGCAGAGCTTAGAAACCCTGTAGCATGATTTTTAAATAACACGTCCTTGTTTATTTTGATGTTTAAAAAGCCAGTAGTGACCAAGAGCACGGTGGTTACACAGAGTACCCGGGAGGCTTTGGGATTCATCTTGATGAGGATTTAGATTCCATTCCTTGTGTTTAAAGGGGCTGTTTATTTGAGAAATAAACATTTGTGCATAAAATATCAATGGTTATGTGTTTGTGAGCATTTTCAGAGAGAGGCGTCTCAACAAGTCTCGGATAGATGGTCGCGCAGCAGTTTATGTATAAAAGGTGGCATATTAACATTTTAACCCTCTTTGTCATACCCTAGCTTTTGAATAAATAAAAGAAATGTTCAAAATCTTCGTTGTCATTGTTCTGGGGCAGTTGACTTGTGTAGCTGGTATCATTGTGGGTTTATTTGTGCTTGGTTGAATTCAGAGTAGTTCATAGAATAGAATCATAGAACGTTAGAGTTGGAAGGGAGCTTGCAGGTCATCCAGCCCAGCCCCCTGCACTCTGCAGGAGCACAGCTGAACGACAGCCCTACAACATACCCGAAAGATGGTCGTCCATCCTCCGCTTAAAAATGTCCAGTGAAAGAGCATCCACCATCCCCCCAGGCAGTCTGTTCCATTGCTCAACCACTCTTACAGTTAGGAAGTTTCTCCTGATATTTAGCCAGTATCGACTCCCTTGTAATTTTCACCCATTAGATCTAGTCTTGCAATCCGGAGCAAGAGAGAATAGATCTGCTCCATCTTTTACATGACAGCCCTTCAAATATTTGAAGACTGCAGTCATGTCCCCTCTGAGCCTTTCCCAGGCTAAACATACCCAACTCTTTCAGCCTTTCCTCTTAAGACTTGGATTCCAACCCTCTCACCATCCTGGTCGCCCTCTTCTGGACATGCTCAAGCTCGTCGACATCCTTCCTAAAATGTGGTGCCCAAAACTGGACACAGGACTCCAGGTGAGGCCTGACCATAGCAGAATAGAGCGGAACTACCACCTCCCGTGATCTGGACACAAGGCTTCTGTTAATGCATCCTAAGATTGCTAAGATTTGAGAAGAAGTGAGCAGTGACTCTCAAAAACTCATTCCCTGCCACAAATTTTGTTCATCTTTTAAGGTGCTACAAAGTATATGGAGAAATGAGCAGTGGCTCACAAAAGCTCGTACACTGCCACAAATTCTGCTAGTCTTTAAGGTGTCTTCTGCTTCAGAGTAGCTTGGAATTCCTCATGCTCTTTTCTGTGGCCGTACCGAATATCCCTGCTCCTGCCAGCACGCAGTGGCTACTTTTTCCAAGGTTTCATGGAAAACTGAACTGTATAGCTATTCCAGACCCGTTCAGTGGTACAGGGAACCCATATCTTTATTGCACTTCTGAGCAGTGGGTGTCTCACTTGTTGTGAACGTGGTCTTCGAATGGTAATTCCACACCATGCATGATAAATACAGGGGGATTCAAGGACAGCTGTCCCAGTGCTTACTCCTCAGCTGGGAGAGAATGAGGATCTTTGATCAGATGTTTTGTCTCTTATTTCAGTCATTGGTGGGGTGTGGGAGAGGATCCAGTTAGCATCGCAAGTTTCTTTGCTTGCTTCTTTGCTTACTAGGTGGAGTGATTTATGGGAGGCAGGCTTTAGCAGCATTCTGGAGCTGGATGGCCCAAGGGTAGCCTGATCTCTTCAGATCTTGGAAACTAAGCAGGATCAGCCCTGGTTAGTACTTGGATGGGAGTAGGCATATGCGATTCGAGTTTACCAACCCGAAAAAAACCCTTTTTGGGTTTTCGGCATTCCAAAACAGCCCCCTGAAGCTGTTTCGGAAAGCCGGAAAATAAATGCCAAATAAACACTCAATTTTTGGGGGGGTTTTTTGGGTATCCCGAAAACAGCCTCTAGGGGGGTTTAAAGTTTAAAGGGCACTGGTTTTAGCCTCTTTCCCGCTTCCTCCTCTGTTGCTGCTGCTGCTGGCTTCAGTTGTGAAGCCAGGGAAAGGAGCACATTGCAGAGAGACAGGCAGGTCTGCAGTGGCAAACTACCTCTGTCTCTACCCTGACCTGGATGGCCCCAGTTAGTATTTGGATGGGAGACCACCAAGGAAGTCCAGGGATGCAGTGCAGAGGCAGGCAATGGCAAAACACCACCATTTGTCTCTTGCCTTGAAAACCCCGTGAGGTCACTGTAAAGTCAGGTGTGATTTGACGAGGGGAGAAAGGCTTGTACAGATTGGCCTGTGTAACCTCTCGTACTTGAGTTAAAAAGCGGTACGGTACATAGTTTTATGACCTGGCAAACTTACTTAAAACATACCCTGCCTTATTTTCTTAGATTAAAGGTTACTAGTAACACACCAAGTCGTCACCCAAGGACACAAACAGCCCACTAAGAAAGCAAAACCACACAAGTTAAAAATGCACCCAAATCCAGCAAAAACAGTTCACCCTCCACCAGACATCTAAAAAAACCCCAAAAACCTTGGGTGAGTTCCAAAATGCAGCTAGTGAAAATCTTTTGCCTCCACTGTGGAAGGGCACTCCAGAAGCCTGGACTTATCACCAAAAAGGCTCTGTTGCGGAACACAATCCTGTGAGAAATCACCAGGAGGAGACAGCTGTTGAGAAACATTCCTCCCATGTACCAGTGCTCTCATCAGGGCCCCAGGCTGAAGGGTTTTAAAGAGCTTTAAACTACTGCTTTGATTTATTTATTGTATGGCAGAGTTACAGGAAGCATATAATAATTTAAAATACGTAACCAACTTGATAATGGGTATGCAGACTGAATGGGCAATTCCCTAAATACTAATATCATTGAGCCAGTATGGCATATGCCTCATTAGTCGCCCTGAGCCTATGGCGAGGGCGGGATATAAATGTGAAAAATAAATTAATAATAAATAAATATCTAGATTTTCAATCCACTCAATCACAGCTGGGGAGAATACAAAAATGAGCTCCATCACATCTCACGGGAAAGCACGATGCTCACATTCCTGTGACAGACAGAAAATAGTTTGGTGGGCTGCACTACAGTCACCTTTGAGTCCTGCTATTTTGCCCCCCTTTAAACAACAGGTCTGCACAACTCTTAAAGCCTGCTCATATGCTTTTAGCCGATTTCCATACTTTACATGGCATTGGCAAGTCAAATCCTGCAGGCCTCTTGTTGGTATTTATCATATTATGGATATCGGGAGGAACTGACTGCATCTATGTTTGCAACCATTCATTCCCTAGATTGAGATGTTGTGATTGCAGGATTCGTGCAGATCTTATTGCTGGGTGTTGGCATCTTAGTCTGGATAGGCCCACGTAAGCCATATCTTTGTGGATGGGCAGCTCTCTGTTTCCCTGATCTTTCTATATTCACATAAGAACATAAGAACATAAGAGAAGCCAATGTTGAATCAGGCCAATGGCCCATCTAGTCCAACACTCTGTCACGAAGAAGAGCACCTTGTCTTCGGAGATGCAGGGCAGCAATGTGACAAGGGGTGTAGGAGACTGCGTCCAAATTTGCCAAATGAATATTAAGAGCTTCGAATTGGGCTTGGGATGCAGTAAGGGGAAAGAGAACCAGTGGTTCCACATGTGGCAAGGGGGAAGCATCACCCCGAACAAACATAATAAAATTCTCTCTCTCTCTCTCTCTCTCTCTCTCGTTTTATTTTTACAGTGTATTTTTTTTTTAAGTCTGACTGTGTTCACAGATCTGTAGCGAAGTATAAAACACGCTGAAAGAATGAGCCCTTTGTTCTTCAGCACCGTATATCCAGCGAGGGAGCAAACCAGGAAATTAAATCCAGGTGACCAGTTATTTGCATTGATAGGAATAAAGAGATGCCCTTAAACAAGGGTGTTAATTTAAAAATAATAAATTGTCTTTTGTTTTTTTTAACTCTTCCACATTCACATGCACTGTTTTCCTGTTTGTGGGGATCGGCGTGTACCGTACAGTCCGTTTCGGGAATCGGTGCTATCATTGAGCAAGAGATGGAAATTTGGGGCTGATTTCCCCTACCTTTGAAGATACCCGCTCCTTGCGCCCTACGCTGTTTGAGGGGGTTAACGGACCCACGGTGATGAAATGTCAAAGGGTTTGTGTGTGTGTGTGCTGTTACAAGCCCCGTCTGTTAATTAAAAATGGCAAGTATTTCAGAAGCCACGCCACATTCACCGTCTTACGCAGCAAGTCCTACCAAAACGACTGGTGACTTCCAACCTGAGGACCTGGAAACGCAAAATACAAAAATACGAAACTGCTCTGATGTCTGAACGTGACTCTACCTCATTATTTCCTGGCAGCAGCTCTCCAGAAGGCAAATAGGACTTTCATCGTTTTGTTTTGGTAGTGCGGTGTTTTTTCCCTGTCTCCTTCCTTAATTTCAAGTGATGTGAGGTAAGAGAACATCAGAAGAGCCCTGCTGGATCAGACGAGTGGTCCATCTAGTCCAGCCTCCTGTCTCACACGGTGGCCAACCAGTTCCTCTGGAGGGCCAGCAACAGGGCAGAGAGGCCGAGGTTTTCCCCTGCTAAAAACATCAGAAGAGCCATCAAGCAGCGAAGAGGACAGCGGCCCAGAGGAGGGAGGTGCTGGAGCGGGAGACGTGAAGGCCAAACAATTTGAGAGATACAAAAAGAAGACAACCTAAGAAATAACTGTTCGTGAAACGTCAGAAAGGAGCTGATTAACAACTAAACCCAAGGGACATTACTAACTTTACTAACAGAGTTATTTTGGACTCTTGAAAGGTGAAAAGAAGATCTTCCAACCATGGTGGTTGCCAAAAACTGTACTTATGCTAACTAAAACTAATTTTTTAACAGAAAAATTCACTCCCCCCTTTTCTTAGCCCATCTATATACCCTACCTCTTTCTTATTGTAAAAAGCAATAAAATTCTCTCCTTTTTAGGAGGGTTTATTACAAAAAAAACACAACATCAGAAGAGCCCTGCTGGATCAGACCAGTGAGGGTCCCTCCAGTCCAGCCTCCTGTCTCACACAGGGGCCAACCAGTTCCTCTGGAGGGCCAGCAACAGGGCAGAGAGGCTGAGGCCTTCCCCTGATAAGGACATCAGAAGAGTCCTGCTGGGTCAGACCAGGGAGGGTCCATCCAGTCCAGCCTCCCATTTCACACAGGGCCAACCAGTTCCTCTGGAGGGCCAACAACAGGGCAGGGAGGCCGAGGCCTTCCCCTGATGCTGCCTTCTGGCTCCGGGATCCAGGGGTTTAGTGCCTCTGAATGTGGAGGTTCCCCTCAGTCACCAGGGGTAGTAGCCATTGAGAGACTTCTCCTCCATGAATCTATCGAATCCCCTTTTAAAGCTGTTTATTTCTGTGGCCATCACGACATCCTCTGGGAGCAAATTCCACATTCTGCATGTTCACAGGAAAGAGCCAACACAGGACTTGGGACCCGGTTCATTCATGAGATAAATGTGGGGTTGGTAATCTGCATTCAGTTGGTACATGTGTTGGATGTACCACAAAAATTACTCAACACAAATATTTTTAAAAATCAAGTATGATGTACACAGATTGTACCCACATTGACTGCAACTTGAACAGAACTCGTGTAGTATGACGGGAATCCAACGGCCCAATCTTAAAAGCACTTTCCTGGGAGAAAACGCTGTCGTCTTTGTTGTGTAGTCATTTGCGATTCAACAGCTGCCCCGTCAGAATTGCTCTTGTCATCAAACGGATATAATTCTGATGTGAATGCAATTCCAGGTATTTTAAAATTTAATTTCTGAATGCACTCTGCAGTCATTTTAGGTATGCACACGTACCTTTTCAGACATATGATTTAAAATATTTTGCGACGCATATTTTTGTCTAGACTTTCCCCCCCAACTTCTGGTTCTGGAATCCCTGGCATTCAGTTTGCCGGTTAAATCCCTTCTATTCCTTTGTGATGCGGAATGGATGGTGGGTTCAGGACATTTGTGTACTCTAAAATGGATGATCTTGTATAGTACGTGGTTAAGATGCTGAGCTGTAGACTGGAAGGTCTGTAGTTCGGCTGTTCGAGACCCGAGTGCCGTGTGACCGAGTGAGCTCCCGTCTCTGGTCCCAGCTCCTGCCAACCTAGCAGTTCAAAAGCAAGAAATTCCAAGTAGATAAGTAGGTACCGCTTCGGTGGGAAGGTAACAGCGTTCCGTGCGCCTTGGCATTTAGTCATGCCAGCCACATGACCATGGAGAAGTCCTTGGACAACGCTGGCTCTTCGGCTTGGAAACGAGATGAGCACCACCCCCTAAAGTCAGATTCGACTGGCTTTCAAGCAAGGGAAACCTTTACCTTTATTATGCTGGTTTGTCGACTTTAAAGATATTTTTGGTATCAGATCTCAGGAGCTAAGCAGGGTTGGCCCTGGTCAGTATTCGAATAGGAGACCACCAAGGAAGTCCCGGGTCACTGTGCCGAAACAGACAATGGCAAGCCACCTCTGAATACCTCTTGAAGCCGTCCATGCTTGTAGCCGCCACCACCTCCTGTGGCAGTGAATTCCATGTGTTGATCACTCTTTGGGTGAAGAAGGACTTCCTTTTATCTGTTCTAACCTGACTGCTCAGCAATTGCATTGAGTGCCCGCGAGTTCTTGTATTGTGCGAAAGGGAGAAAAGTACCTCTTTCTCAACCTGCTCAATCCCATGCATAATCTTATAAACCTCGATCATGTCACCCCTCAGCCGTCGTTTCTCCAAGCTAAAGAGCCCCAAGCATTTTAACCTTTCTTCATAGGGAAAGTGTTCCAACCCTTTGATCATTCTAGTTGCCATTTTCTGCATTTTTTCCAAGGCTATAATATCCTTTTTGAGGTGTGGCAACCAGAACTTACAGAGCTCTTCTTACAGGGGCTACTGCAAGCTCTTGGAGGACTGGCTACATTAGGGGTGTGTCGCCTAATATGCAAAGGAGTTCCTGCTACAAAAAGAGCCCTGATTATTATTATTTTGCACTGATGCTCTTGAACGGAATATAATACATTATAATATAATATATAAAATACATATTTTAAAATATGTATCGTTGGGAACTTGGCAGCCTAACGATGTAAGGTTAAGCAGAGTTAAATACCTATGTGCCCTCAAGTCGTGGCTCATTTATGGTGATCCCAGCAAGGGGCTTTCAAGGCAAGTGAGGAGCAGAGGTGTTTTGCCTTTGTCTTCCTCTGCAGAGCCTTCCTTGGTGGTCTCCCCTCCAAGAACCGACCACGCTTAGCTTCTGAGAGCTGATGCGATTGGGCTATACTACCCCATTCCACATCACCAGAGTGATCAACACATGGAATTCACTGCCACAGGTGGTGGTGGCAGCTACAAGCATGGACGGCTTCAAGAGGGAATGCTCTGTCTTCTTGGTGCTTGGGGGAGGGGGCAACAGTGGGAGGGCTTCTAGTGTCCTGGCCCCACTGCTGGACCTCCTGATGGCACCTGGTATTTTTGGCCACTGTGTGACAGAGTGTTGGACTGGATGGGCCATTGGCCTGATCCAACACTGGCTTCTCTTATGTTCTTATGTCTGGGGCAAGGGACGCTCTGTCTTCTTGGTGCTTGAGGGGGGCAACAGTGGGAGGGCTTCTAGTGTCCTGGCCCCACTGCTGGACCTCCTGATGGCACCTGGTATTTTTGGCCACTGTGTGACAGAGTGTTGGACTGGATGGGCCATTGGCCTGATCCAACACTGGCTTCTCTTATGTTCTTATGTCTGGGGCAAGGGACGCTCTGTCTTCTTGGTGCTTGAGGGGGGGGCAACAGTGGGAGGGCTTCTGGTGTCCTGGCCCCACTGCTGGACCTCCTGATGGCACCTGGTATTTTTGGCCACTGTGTGACAGAGTGTTGGACTGGATGGGCCATTGGCCTGATCCAACACTGGCTTCTCTTATGTTCTTATGTCTGGGGCAAGGGACGCTCTGTCTTCTTGGTGCTTGGGGGTGGGGGCAACAGTGGGAGGGCTTCTAGTGTCCTGGCCCCACTGCTGGACCTCCTGATGGCACCTAATATTTTTGGCTACTTTGTGACAGAGTGTTGGACTGGATCCAACACTGGCTTCTCTTATGTTCGTATCCCATAAGCAGAGTTATACTATTCTAATTCCATTAACTTCAGAGGAGTTACTACAGTGTAATTCTGCTTACTGTAGATATATGTTGGAAATCCAAGGATTCCGTTCAAGCCATCTCAAACCCTGGTGAATCCCTTTCAGAGATATCCACACCTTGCTCAATTGAAGGTTATTAATCCACCTTGGATGTACTATACAATACAAATCTAATAAAAGTTTAATTTAAAACCAGGATGGGGATTCCATTGCGGACTTTCATCCAGGCGGTGATTATGATTATGAATAAGGGATCACATGCGTTTGCATCGGAGCAAAGGATAGCTCTTGCCTGAATTTCAGACCAGAGTCATCATCATGATGACGTTCCAGTCCTTCCGACAAGACGCTTGTATAATAGACATAACAGCTCACTTTTTAACCATGGCATGCTAAGAGGTTATTTTAGCAGTCTTGGTGTTGGCTGTCAAAAAAGGCAAGATCTGCTGCCTGGCTGTCATCTATAGCTCTTTTTCAAAAAGTCATTTCAGTAGACCAGAGTTCAAGTAAGTCAAAAGCATTTCTAATATTGAAATACAAAATATTGCCTCTGTTGGTTATCAGAGCACATCCCTTTCTTGCAAAGTTGCTTAAGGTTCTCCCAGAAGTGGAGTTTTCAACTTCCCGAGGCTATTGTTTAACTTGAGGTTCAGAGGGAGGAGGAGGAGAGGAGATTGGATTTGTACCCCACCCCTCACTCAAAATCTCAGAGCGGCTTACAAACTCCTTTCCCTTCCCCTCCCCACAACAGACACCCTGTGAGGTAGGTGGGGCTGAGAGAGCTCTTTCCAGAACTGCCCTTGAGAGAACGGCTCTGACAGAACTGTGGCTTGCCCAAGGTCATCCAGCAGCTGCAAATGGAGGAGTGGGGAATCAAACCTGGTTCTCCCAGGTTAGAGTCCACGCACTTAACCACTACACCAGGTAGGCCATCTGCTTGGCATGCAGAAGATCCCCAGTTCAGTCCCCAAGATCCCCAGTTAAATTTATCTAATTTGATTTATATCCCGCCCACCCTCACAAGCGGGCTCAGGGTGGGTCACAACATTTCATTAAAGGGATCGGGTAGTGGGTGACGTTAAAGACTTAATACCTGAGACCAATGCTCTCTCTAAGCTGTGGAGTCTTGCGAGCAAAAATTATACTTTGTGAGCTCCTGGCATTGAAGTTGTGTGCGAGCGATTTGGCTCCTGCATCAATTAGTTTGCTTTGGAGCCCTCCTTCCTGAGCTCAGACAAAAATGTGTGAGCTGGAGGCTAAGAGACTGTGAGCTAGCTCACACTAACTCAGCTTAGAGGGGACACTGCCTGAGACCCTGGAGATCTGCTGCCACTCTGAGTAGACAGTACTTCCCCTGAAGGACCAAGGGTCTGATAAAGGAGAAGGCAGAGTCATGTGTCCAAATGCAGAAATCGAGCGCGCAAAGCTTTTCTTTGTGGTTGTTTCCATGGCACGAGAAGCTTCACCTGTTGAATTCCTGCATTCCAATTGAGGCAAAATGAAATGCAAGGGCAGGGCCCGGGAAAAGACCATTGCCACCTTGTAATCATACCTCGAGGGCTGCAAGGAAGACTTCAAGTTACATTTCAGCTTTCTCCTAACAACAACAACAACAACAGGTATTTTCTAAGCCTTTATTATGACTTGTAAGCCTCCTGCTCCAGGCAGCCTACAAGTCATAATAAAGGCTCAGAAAATACCTGTTGTTGTTGTAGATCAGGCCAGTGTCCTAAATAAGTCACACACGTGAGTGAGCGTGCGAAGAGCTGCTTATGTTAGAACAGGGGTGTCAAACATGTGGCCCGGGGTCTGGATCAGGCCCCCGGAGGGCTTCTATCAGACCCGCAGTGATTAGTCAGCACTACCTAGTACGTGGATGGGAGACCTCCAGGGAATACCATGGTGGTGATGCGGACCTCTGAACGTCTCTAGTCTTGAAAACCCCAAGGGGTCGCCATGAGTCAGCTGTGACTTGATGGCAAACCCCGCCCCCCAAAATAATAATTAAGTACCAACAAGTCACAACCGACTTACGTGACACCTCATGAAGTTTTCAAGGTAAGAGATGAGTTTAGGTGGTTCACCATTGCCTGCCTCTGCAAAGCAATCTTCATCTTCCTTGGTGGTCTCCCATCCAAATACTCACCACAGCTGACCCTGCTTAGCTTCCAAGCTCTGATGAGCTCAGGCATTGGTGGGGAGAAGAGCTGTCAAGTTGGGGCCAAATCACAGCACGACTCCCATAGGGTTTTAGAGGTGGTCTGCCATTGCCTGCCTCTTCTTAGCATGCCTGGACTTCCTTGGTGGTCTCCCATCCAAATACTGACCGTGGTTGATCCTGCTTACGTCCTGCGCAAGTGCCTATCCAGCCAATAAATACTGCTGAATGAATTATGGCTGTTTTACAAGTTGTGTGGTCAGATCCACTGTGCAAGATTAAATTC
This sequence comes from Gekko gecko, assembly GCA_029375565.1. Lineage (NCBI taxonomy): Eukaryota > Metazoa > Chordata > Lepidosauria > Squamata > Gekkonidae > Gekko > Gekko gecko. Next base: position 667,890 of record JAPDNY010000003.1, on the reverse strand, counting down.
CAAATTAAGCATTCTTTACAGCGTTGCAATGGTCAGTTTGCTGACATTCTAGTTGGGTGTAGTGGTTAGGAGTGTGGACTGTAATCTGGGAGAACTGGGTTTGATTCCCCACTTCTTCACATGCAACCAGTTGGATGATCTAGGGTCAGTGGCTGTTCTCTCAAGAGCAGTTTCTCTCAGAGCTCTCTCAGCACCACTTACCTCACAGGGTGTCTGTTGTGGGGAGAGGAAAGGAAGGCGATTGTCAGCCACTCAGAGACTCTGAGCGAAGGGCAGGGTGTAAATCCAATCTCCTCCTCCTCCTCCTCCTCTTCTTTGGCAGCCTCTGAAAAGCAAACAACTACAGTATCACAATGGGACATATAGTGAATGAGATGGCTCAAAAGAAAAAGTGTGTGGCAAGGATTGCCAAGTGTTGCTCTTATCCCGGATCAAATGTTGAAGGGTATAAAGCTGGCAACCAGCATGAGCTTGGGGGGAACATGGTGGAGGCGCTGACCCTGCATGCGTCATAATGTTGCCTCTAGGAAAAAATTGGAAGTGACATTATACCATTCACAACACTGGTGTTTTAATTCCCACCCCTCATGCTGAAGATAACACCAGTAGCAGACAACAAGGTTTGCCAATGGGGAGGTCTTCCACCAGAGTGGTAGGACTGGCAGCATGGTCTCAGAGCTACAGTCTAATGATCTCAGGTTGCCAACATCCAGGAATCCTTCAGGAATTGCAGCTGATCTCCAGATTACAGAAATCTGTCCCCCTGGAGGAAAGAGCAGCTTCGGGGATGGACTCTACAGTCCCACATCCCTGTTGATCTCCTTCCCATCCCCAGACTCTGCCGACTTCAGGCAGCACAACCAAATCTCCATAAAATTCCTAGACTGGATTTGGCAACAATAGCAGTGACCTTGGGCAAAAATAATTAAGCTGTGCCTAAATGGTTTGATTGTTTTTAAAGTTGTACATTGCCTAGAGCCCCACAGTTGTCCACTTTGTGAAAGTGGAGAGCCAATTTGTTGTAGTGGTTAGGAGCACAGACTCTAATCTGGGAGAACTGGGTTTGATTCCCCACTCCTCCACATGCAGCTGCCGGTGTGACCTTGGGTCAGTCACAAGTTCTCTCAGAGCTGTTCTTGCAAGAGCAGTCCTCAAGAGAGCTCTCTCAGCCCCACCTATCTCACAGGGTATCTATTGTGGGGAGGGGAAGGGAAAGGAAATTGTAATCCGCTCTGAGACTCCTTCGGGTAGTGAAGGGTGAGGTACAAATCCAATCTCTTCTTCTCTTCTCTTGTGGGGATCGGGCGATTAAGAAATGCAATTAAATAAATAAATAAAATTCCACAGTATATGTTTTTGTTTAATCCACCGGGAAGTTGGCAACCCAGAAGGTCAAGCCCCTCCCCGCTCAGGGTGTCACTGGCCATTTCCCATGCACGGTCCCAGCGCAATCCTGATTCCCAGCGGGTTGAGACCGGAACAACTTGAGCCCAATCTGCATCTAGCATTTGCTCCACTGTTTTGCCAACCCCACCCCAGAACAGAAAAAGATGTGGCTCAAAACCACATTCAAATACCCCGGGGCCAACACCTTACTGACTGCAGAGTCACCTCTGAATGGCCATAAATCGGCCATAAATCTATGCAGGCGGCTACCATAAAACCGAGCTATCAAACGAAGTGAAAGCAGCATGCAGTCTGGACACTGCCATAAAATCCGACAATCAATCCAAGTGAAAGTGGCATGCAATGCAGAGGGGGATTTCTGTTCCAATGGCGTGGGTTTGGTGAGACAGCGGAGCAAATGCTAGATGCAGACTGGGCCTCTGCATAGGATGACAGTGCCAAAGCCGGCAACCGGGGAAGAACCCTGCCTGGCGCCAAACATGGCGAATGAGCTAGGGCTGCATCCTGCCTGATTCCCCCTTTATTTCTTGCACCGTCTTTTTGAATGCAATGCAGAAAGGGGAGATGCAAAGCGGCCGACTTGGGTGGGAAGGAGCAAAATGAAGTGATTAACCCATGGAATTCACTGCCACAGGAGGTGGCGGCTACAAGCATGGACGGCTTCAAGAGGGAATTAGATAAGCATATGGAGCAGAGGTCCATTGGTGGCTATTAGCCGCAAGGTATAGATAGGGACTCTCGGTCTGGGGCAAGGGATGCTCTGTCTTCTTGGTGCTTGGGGTGGGGGGCAGCAGTGGGCGGGCTTCTAGGGCCCTGGCCCCACGGCTGGACCTCCTGATGGCACCTGGTATTTTTGGCCCCTGTGTGACACAGAGTGCTGGACTGGATGGGCTGTTGGCCTGATTCAACATTGGCTTCTCTTATGTTCTTATAAGAAGGAACGGGATAAGCATCTGGAGGAGAGGTCCATCAGTGGCTATTAGCCACAAGGCATAGATAGGAACTCTCAGTCTGGGGCTAAGCGATGCTCTGTACTTCTTGGTGCTTGGGGTGGGGGGCAGCAGCGGGCGGGCTTCTAGTGTCCTGGCCCCACTGCTGGACCTCCTGATGGCACCTGGTATTTTGGCCCCTGTGTGACACAGAGTGCTGGACTGGATGGGCCTGATTCAACATTGGCTTCTCTTATGTTCTTATAAGAAGGAACGGGATAAGCATCTGGAGGAGAGGTCCATCAGTGGCTATTAGCCACAAGGCATAGATAGGAACTCTCAGTCTGGGGCTAAGCGATGCTCTGTCTTCTTGGTGCTTGGGGTGGGGGGCAGCAGTGGGAGGGCTTCTAGTGTCCTGGCCCCACTGCTGGACCTCCTGAGGGCACCTGGTATATTTTGGCAACATTGGCTTCTCTTATGTTCTTATAGATGGGGACTCTTGGCCTGGGGCAAGGCATGCTCTGTCTTCTTGGTGCTTGGGGTGGGGGGCAGCAGTGGGAGGGGCTTCTAGGGCTGGACCCCCCGTGGCCCCTGGTACTTTCGGCCCCCCTGTGACCCAGAGTGCTGGACTGGAGGAGGGGCCATGTGGCTTCTCCCTTTCATGCTCTGAAGCGACCCCAAAGATCTGCGCAGGGCGGGCCCGGAACAAAAGGAAGCGAGGCCAGAAGAGCGGAGGGGGTTGGTGCTGGTGGTGCAAGGCGGCCGAGCACCGCGCGTCGCCCCCGGGCCCCGAGGCGGGCTCGCATTTCCGGCCGGGCGCAGCTTCGCAGAGTCTGCGGCGGGTGGGGGCGAAGGAGGCGGAGGCGGAGGCGGAGGCGGCGGCGGCGCGTGCATCGGGGGGGCGCGCGTGCATCTGTGCGCCCGCGCGCGCCTGTGTGCGGAGCCAGCCCGTGTGGCCGGGCGCGCGGGGAGGCGGCGGAGGCGGCGGCGGCGGCTGGCTGGTGGCAGGAGGCAGGAGAAGCCCTGATGCCAGGGGCGGCCGTGCGCGCTTGGCTGCTCGGCGCCCTCCCTCCTCCCTCGCGCACTTCCTGTCTCCGGCTCGGCTCTGCTGCAGGCAGCCCCGCGGCCGAGCCCGGCAGCAGCAGCAGCAGCAGCAGCAGCAGGAGGAGGAGGCGGAGGCGGAGGCAGCGGAGGAGGAGGCGGGGGGCCGTCGGTCCGCGCTGAGCCCTCCTCCTCCTCCCGCCGCCCGGGACGGGGAGAGAGCCCGAGAGCGCCGCATGCGGGCCAGCCCGGCGCGCGGCGGAGGCGAGAATGGCCGTCCTCAAGCTGGCCGAGCAGGTGAGCCCCGCCGGGCGGGCAGGGCAGGGCAGGGCAGGGGGGGTCTCTCTCTCTCTCGCTCTCTCTTTTGGGGAGGCAGGGGGGCGTGGGCGCGCGTGGGTCCGCGTGCACGGGCGCGCGTGGAGGAGGGGGGGGGTCGGCGGCCGCAGCAGCCGGTGCCCCCCCCCGGGGCTGAAAGGCATCCTTTCTTCTGCTGCTGCTGCTGCTGCCGCTGGAGCAGCTGCCCTCGCTCGGCTTCCTCGCCCGGGGGAATGGGTGCCCCCCTCCAGACGGGGGCCTCGTTTGCAGGGGTGCTCTCCGCCCCCCCCCCAGCCTCAGGGATTCCCCCTCATCCCGTTAAATTTCTGTTTTATGTTGGAATAACAGTCCTATGGCAAGGGCAGGGGATTGGCTTCAAGGGTTCTTTTGGGGGGTGTGCGTGTGTCCCCCCCCCCATGCAAAATCCGCCTCGGCCAGCCCAGTTCCTCAGTGTCTGGGTGGCAGTTGTCAAAAAACCCGGCCTTTTTTGGAGAGGGGGGCTTTTTGGTGGCCTGCGCTTTAAAGGGCCTGGGAGGGAGGCAGGTTGGCTGGCTGGACCGGGAATGGCCTTTAATTGAGGGGGGGAGAAGCATTGACTTATTATGTGGGCAACCCGGGATGCCACCACAGCGGGCACCTTGTGCACGCCTCCCCACGGAAGCAAGGGGGGGAGACAGAGCTCCCCTCCCTCCCCTCATGATTTGGAGCTTGGTCCCCCCCCCAGGAGACCCGCCACGCGGAGGGGGGGGACACCCTCAGGGACACCCTCATGACTGCCTTCAGTCCCCCGCTTCCTGTCAGCCTTGACAGAAGGAGCTTTGGATTCTCCTCGGCTTTCACCCCCCCACCCCCAATTCCTCTCCCCTTTTTAAAACACATGACACTTTGCAGCTGGCGGCCTTGGGAGAGATGCTAATTGGGGGGGGGGTTGGAGCAGCCCCCTCCCCCAGTTGCTGTGGGGGGGGGGCACCAGTATTGTTGCAAGAAAAAGAAACCCTTTCCTCAGAGAGAATCTTCAAAATGGGGGTGGTGGTGGAGAGCTCCTAATAGGCTGTTTATTCAACCAGTCCACGGGACTGGGAGATCCGATTAAGGACAAGGCCGGAGAGGCTGGGCGGGTGGCCGGATTTAGTGGCGGAGGGGATCCCGGGCGGCAGTGCGTGGCCGTGGTGCATTCCTGTTTCAAAAAGATGGCCCTCTTGTAAAAAGCGTTTTCTTTATATATATTTTCTGCCCCCTTCGGAGCAAGAGCTGGTTTTTGGAAGGGGGTTTGTGCCTTGGGACGTTCGCGCTTCGTGTGTGCCTTTTGACGGGCGCACTCGGGGTTTCTGGATCTCACCGTGTGGCTCTCCCAGCGCGTCCTGTGACGCCCCGGCCGTTAACTAGCTTAGAATAATTCGGTGAATGGCCTCTGTGTTCTTCCTGAGCGGATTTGAATTTTACATAATGGCATTTCACCGTCTCTACATTTCCGTATTTTGCGGGCCCTCGGACCCGGCTGTTTGTTAGGTTCCTTGTTTCCCTACAAAACAAACCACCTCCGTAAAATGACTACATGGTGAGGACCACCCATGACATCTGAAGAGGTGGGCTGTATTCCACAACTCTTTATGCTGGAATAAAATTTTGTTAGCCTTTAAGAGGCCACAAAGCTTGTGTTTCTTTTTGCACATACTCTGTGTTTGTAGTGCTTGGGGGGGGCAACAGGGGAGGGTGTCTGGAGTTCTGGCCCTGCTGGTGGACTTCCATATGGCACCTGGGTTTTGGCCACCGTGTGACACAGAGCGTTGGACTGAATGGGCCCATTGGCCTGATCGTACATGGCTTCTCTTATGTTCTTATATCTGGGGCAGTGATGCTCTGTCTTCTTGGTGCTTGTAGGGCAACAGTGGGAGGGCATTTGGCGTTCTGGCCCTGCTGGTGGACCTCCCGATGGCACCTGGGTTTTGGCCACCGTGTGACACAGAGCATTGGACTGGATGGACCCACTGGCCTGATCGTACATGGCTTCTCTTACGTTCTTATATCTGGGGCAGTGATGCTCTGTATTCTTGGTGTTTGTAGGGCAACAATGGGAGGGCATCTGGAGTTCTGGTCCTGCTGGTGGACTTCCATACTGGCACCTGGGTTTGGACCACTGTGTGACACAGAGCTGTTGGACTGGGTGGACCCATTGGCCTGATCCATCATGGCTTCTCTTATGTTCTTATGTCTGGGACAGTGATGCTCTGCATTCTTGGTACTTGGGGGGCAACAGTGGGAGGGCTTCTGGAGTTCTGGCTCCTGCTGGTGGACCTCCTGGTGGCCCCTGGTGTTTTGGCCACTGTGTGATGCAGAGTGTTGGACTGGATGGGCCATTGGCCTGATCCAACATGGCTTCTCTTATGTTCTTATGCCTGGGGCAGTGATGCTCCGTTTTCTTGGTGCTTTGGGGGGGGGCACAGTGGGAGGGCTTCTGGAGTTCTGGCCCTGCTGGTGGACCTCCTGATGGCTCCTGGGTTTTGGCCACTGTGTGACACAGAATGTTGGACTGGATGGGCCATTGGCCTGATCCAACACGGCTGCTCTTATGTTCTTACATAAACCATTTATAAAAGAATATGGCTATATATGTAGAACCAGTGAGCTCGCCAGAGAGGAAGCTGCTCCGGAGGGTCTCCTGTAGGCACTGATCTCTGATGGCTTGCTGACCCATGCGGAATAAATGCGGTTTCTGACGTAATCATGAGTCCTGTCACAAAATTGTCCTTTGGACACTTGTGGAAGCCGGCCTGCCATCGTTCGCAGTGCTGAATTTATTTGTGTTTTCCTCAGTATTTTTCTGTGTATGTGCACTTTAGGGAATAACGGAGGAGGCCAAAAGTTGAGACCGTCTTGTACTCCTCTGGCTTATGTGAAAACGGGGCACTCTCCATTTTTAAAGGATGAGTGTGGCCGAGGAGGTATTCTCCTCATCTGGTATGCCATTTGTCTGCTTCAGACGGGCAATCACCTGGCCATCTGGGCTGGTGGGGAAAACAGTGATGGTGCATGAGACGGTGGTGTCATATCTGACTGAAAACCATAGACTTTTCTCTTTGATGCCATATCCAGTAGTACCATAGAGTTTTCAGCGCATTGGCTGACGTGCTGGCATCACATCTGGGTAAGCCTGCCTTTGGCGGGGAGGGCGGGATAAAAATTTAATTAATTAATTAATTAATTACTGTCACATCCACCCCTTGCCCTGCCCCCAAAGCTCCCAGCAGTGCCAGGAAGTAGAGGAGGAGGAGATTGGATTTATACCCCACTACCTGAAGGAGTCTCAGAGCGGTTTACAATCTCGTTTCCCTTCCCCTCCCCACAACAGACACCCTGTGAAGTAGGTGGGGCTGAGAGAGCTCTTTCTGGAGAGCAGCTCCGAGAGAACTGTGGCTGACCCAAGGTCACACCAGCAGCTGCATGTGGAGAAGTGGGGAATCAAACCCGGTTCTCCCAGATTAGAGTCCACACTCTTAACCACTACACCAAATTGGCTCTCGCCTGGCATCTCTAGTGCTAATGGAGTCAACTGCTTCTGGTATAAAATTGAACTGGTTTTTCGAACAGTTTTTTTTTTTTTAATGGAAAGGATTTCAGCAGAGAGAGGGACGCCGCTCTGTATCCATTGACGGTAAGAGCCAACAGTTGTTTTCAACTGAACACCTGAAATGCAGATTTTGTGTGATGCTGATTGTTTTCTGTTTCTATGAGCATCTCTGAAAGTTTTCCCAGGCCTTTTCCCACCCCATCTTTCAGCTGGCCTCTATCAAGAAATTATGAACCAATTAGGAAATTTCTTGTTGTCTCCAACACACTGTCTCATCCAATCAAGGGGTGGGACTGATTAGAACTTGTGTCAGGGCCTTGTTGAGGGGTGGCCCCATAGACTCAGTTGCCTTGCAGGCCGTGTGCGGACAATGCAAACATTTTAGTTAAAGCTGATTTTGAAGTGTAGCTGAAAGAGGTCTCATGGTATCGTTTGGAGGGTGTGAACCTCTGTGGGGCTGGATATGGGGCTGTACGGGGTGTGGTAGGGAAGAGGGGGAAGTGTGGGGTCCAGAAAATTTTAAAATCAAAATGGGGGTCATTGAGTACTGACAGCCGGGAGCTGCTGGTTTCGAGTATCGTCTCCCCTTGATACAGCCCCATCTTCATATCTGACATGTCTAGCTAATGGAAAATAGTTTCGCACCGGGAGACTTTCTCCGTGCACTGCAGGGTAGCAAAGTGTCTCATAAATCAGGAAATCCAGGTAGGCTTTGTACACTGAACACCCAGGCTGCCGTTAATATCGGAGGTGTCTGTGCGGCAGCTGATAAAAAGTACAGCGTTTCGGCGCTGAAGCTCTTAGCCTGAAATCGCATCTTTAATGCAATCCTCCTGGGAATTACAGCGCGAAAGGTTTTAAACCTTTGCTAAACCTCTGCCAGAAGAAATTAATTTTTTTGCTGCCGGCAGTGATGGGGGATAGGAAGAAATCCCAGCGAGAACCGAGAGCCTTGCTGCGTCGGCATCTTATCGAGGCCTATCTCGTCGGGTATCAAAAACTACCGGCGAGCTCGGTGCCAATTCTCCCACCCCCGAGGGATGTCAGCTGAAGTGCTAGCTACCTATTTGGGTGTTTCCGGTTTCCTTTTTCTGTTGCCAGAAATAGAAACTTGGAGCCAGCTGGAAAAAAAGGCTGGGTGGATTGAGAAGCGACTTGGCTGTAGCAGCTGTTAATTGACGGTGAGGACTGGAGTGCCAAATGGATGTCTTATATTTAGGGCATTTTCCAAGAGGTTATCAAGGTGATTAATAAACAAAAGAATGCAACAAAACCTGCGGAACTCTCCGACCAGCAGCGAGAATATTTCCAGTCATTCTGACAAATAATCATGGCACCAATGAGTGGTTAATAACAGTTTGAAACAGAACAGTTTTAAAAGAATTGCTACAAAGGAGACAGGAGCAGTTAATAGCGAGAATAATAAAAGGTAAAAGGTTTCCCTTGCTCGAAAGCTTAGTCAAATCTGACTCTAGGGGGCGGTGCTCATCTCCACTTCCAAGCCGAAGAGCCAGCGCTGTCCGAAGATGTTTCCGTGGTCATGTGGCCGGCATGACTAAACGCCAAGGCGCATGGAACACTGTTACCTTCCCACCGTGGTACCTACTTGCAATTTCTTGCTCTCGAACTGCTAGGTTGGCAGGAGCTGGGGCCAGAGATGGGAGCTCACTCCATCACGTGGCACTAGGGTTTTGAACTGCCAAACTACAGACCTTCTGGTCTGCAGCTCAGCATCTTAACCTATGAGCCATTGCGGCCCAATAGCGAGAATAGATCCCTCTAAAACATGGTCATCGAATGCCTGGGAAAATAAATTGGATCCACCTGCCTGGCGGTTAGAATTTGAGAGTAGATCCCGGGAAAAGTGATGTGGGGAGGAAGTTCCAGAGACTGAGGAACCCACCACCGAAAAAGCCCTGTCTCCTGTGCCGATCCATCTTGTTCCTGAAGATCTGATGGATGCTATTAACAGCTGGGCAGGTTTCACACGGGATCGGGCAGTCCGTAAGGCAGGGAATCCCGACCTTTTTGAGCCTGTGGGCACCTTTGGAATCCTGAGAGAGGGTGGTGCGTACCGGTCCAAAATGGCTGCCGCAGGAGGCAGAGCGAAACCCAAAATGGCTGCTCCAAGACATGGAGCCAAATGCCATTACACCTCCTTCCTCATTTTGCAAAAGAATTGAAGGGGAGTTTAAAAAGCAAACAGAAAAGAAGACCTGTGGGGAGGAAGGGAGAAAAAGGGGGAGGAAAACAAAACAGGAAGCCCTGAAGGGGTAATGGAACCACAAGCGCGGGTGTTTACGAGCTGTCCTCATCCTCCAGTGGCAGCCACCATTATTGCATTGGTGGGAACCCCTTTAATTTGAACGATGTCAGCCAATAGCAAGCCCTGCCTTACAAAGGCCCCACCCACTTTCCGAAAAGCTGGGTGAGTGCCCGGGGAAGTACTGGTGAGCAGTGTTCCCTCTAAGCTGGGTCAGTGTGAGCTAGTTCACAGTTTTTTAGCCTCCAGCTCACACATGTTTGTCTTAGCCCAGGAAGGATGTGGCTCCAGAGCAAACTAATTTATGCAGCAGACAAATCGCTCGCTCACAACTTTAATGCCGGAAGCTCACAAAGTAGAATTTTTGCTCACAAGACTCCACAGCTTAGAGGGAGCATTGCTGGTGAGCACCAGGGCACCACACTGGCGGACCCTGGAGAACCTCTTCCCGGATCATTATGAATTGGCAGTGGAGTCCTTTTAATGTAGGGGAGGAAAGTTCCCAGTAAATCCGCACCATTTAGCAGTTTTGTTGGTGCGTTCGGCACCGACTGAATATTTCAAACAGCTTTCAGAGACCACCCTCGAGTGCAGCAGCCTGCAATAATCCCACCGCATGCACGCGCCATGTGCCGTCAAGTTGCTTATGGCGACCCTGTGAATTAATGGCCTCCAAAACGTCTTGTCGTTAACAGCCTTGTTCAGGTCTTGCAAACTTGGGACCGTGGCTTCCTGTATTGAGTCAATCCATCTCGGGTTTCCACAGCACTATGGTCTCCCCCAGTGAAGCTTGTCTTGTTGTGGTGCGACCAAAGTATGACAGCCTCAGTTTGGTTATTTTAGTTTCTACGGAGAGTTCAGGCTTGATTTGATCTGGAACCCACTGATTTGTCTTTTGGGCGGACCACGGTGTCTGTAAAACTCTCCTCTGACGCCAAATTTAGAGTAATTCGACTTCCTTCCTGTCAGCTTTTTTTCATTGTCCAACTTTCACATCCATACATAGTAATGGGGAATTATCTTAATCTTGGTCTCCAGTGACACTTAGGCTTGCCAGACACCCCCGGTGGAGGCGGGGGTCCCCCGTTGCCAGGCCCTGCTCCCCCAGCTGCCAGTCAGCTGGTCGGTGGGGGAATTTACCTGGTGGAAGAAAAAGTCTCAGGCCTCTTCGGCGGTGTCACACAGGAAGTGATATCAATAGATCAGTGATGTCCAGGCGACACTCTGATATCTGGGTAAAAACTCTATGGTGGAAGCTGGTTTTACCATAGAGTTTTTGTCATGCCAGGGTGTCGCCTGCACGTCGCTGGTGTGATGATGTCACTTCCTGTGCAATGCCAGCAACAAGGCCTGGACCTTTCTCTTTCTCCAGGTAAGTTCTCCCCATCCTCCGCCAGGTGCCACTGGCAATCCTAGTGACACTGCACGCATAGTTGCATCCAATCATCCTTTTTCAGAAAGAAGAAGAGAAGAGATTGGATTTACACCCCGCCCTTCACTGCCCAAAGGCATCTCAGAGCGGCTTACAAACGCCTTTCCCTTCCCCTCCCCACAACAGACACCCTGTGAGGTAGGTGGTGGAGCTGAGAGAGTTCTGACAGAAACTGCTCTTTTTCAAGGACAGCTCTTATCAGAACTATGGCTTGCCCAAGGTCATCCAGCAGGTGCAAATGGAGGAGTGGGGAATCAAACCTGGTTCTCCCAGATTAGGGTCTGCGCACTTAACCACGACACCAAACTGGCTGGCGAAAGGGATTATTAAGTGCCTTGGGATCTGAATGCCCAACTATTGGCATGGATCTATCCTTACCCCGGGCTGTGATCCTGTTCCTTTAGATTTCAACCCGTTCTAAGACACGCTGTGTGTTCCTTGGCTGGCTATATTAGCAGCTAACAGCACTTCAGTTGTCTGAATTGACAAGACTGAATGGTTCATAGTCATATCTTTACCATAACTGGAAATAAAGCTGTTCCCACCCACCTGCCCCCTATTGTCGCTGGACTTGTACTTTGCTAGATTTCGCTCAGTGGACCTGTTGGTGATAGACTGTCCTCTTTGAAATATGTTCTCTTATGGCAATATGCTTTAGTATACCCTAAATAAGCTTATCAGTCCCCAGATGGGGTGGGGGATCCCCTCCCTGCAGGTCTTGTTGCTTGGCAATATTTTTTTTTAAAAAAACAGCAACATCTCATATGTTGTTGCATCACTTCCGGGGGAAACCTGGAAGTGACAGAGGAATCACCTGAAACTCCAGGAATCACCTGAAACTTTTTTATGGGAGGAGAGGTGTTAGCTCTAGGAATCACCTGCAACTCTATGGTTTTTATGGGAGGAGAGGTGTTAGCTCTAGGAATCACCTGCAACTCTATGGTTTCTATGGAAGGAGAGGTGTTAGCTCTAGGAATCACCTGCAACTCTATGGTTTTTATGGGAGGAGAGTTGTTAGCTCTAGGAATCACCCGAAACTCTATGGTTTTTACGGGAGGAGAGATGTTAGCTCTAGCAATCACCTGAAACTCTATGGTTTTTCCATAATATTTCTGGTGATTCCTAGAGCTAACCCCTTATCACTTCCAGGTTTTCCCCAGGAGTGATGAAACAATGCACATGATGTTGTGCCTCCGCCATTTCCCTGTCAGTAAGCTTCCGGCTGGTTGCCAACCGCAGCCTGGCAACCCTAGCTAGGTTGTACTGGACAAGATCCTACCAACTTTTCCACTTGCACCTCGTCCTCACTGCAGCTCCTGTGCTGGATGGCTTTTTGTCCACAGGGATCTTAGGCTAAAGGGACTTATTCTCTGCCTCGCACCGGGGGAAAGCTCGTATTATTATTTTGGGTGCTTTCGCACATGCTAAATAATGCTGTAGAAAAGAGCCAGAGTCCAGTAGCACCTTAAAGACTAACAAAATATGTGTCTGGGCATGAGCTTTTGTGAGTCACGGCTCGCTTCTTCAGATAAATAATGCTAATTCACACAGTAAAATCCAGTTGCAAAGTGCATTGGAAGTGCGTTATTTAGTCTATGTGGAAGCACCTTAAAAAAAAAACCCTTTAACCTTCAGGAGCAACTTTTCGCAAAGTGTGGTGGACCGTAGGAAGAACGGGAAGGTGCCAGAGATCCCTTCATGAACAAGGCTTTGTTTACAATAGCCCCTCTCCTTTTAAAATGGTGTGCCATCGATTGAATCAACCAAAACTCCCATGTTTAATGTATGAAGGTTTCTTAAACTGGTTGTTTACACGGTCGTTACATGGAGTAATTTCTGAAAGGACTACCTGTGGTTATGAATCCGCCGCGGCTTGCCCACACACGCCAAGGCATCACTTTCCGGCATGTTCCATAAGCGACGAACATACGTGTCTCGAATCCGCGTCCCCTTGAGTGTCTTTAATACTTGCCAGTATATTTTCGGGTGGTTGTCGCTCTCCGTTGCATCCGGCGCGATGAGCTGGAGACATCCGGCCTTTGCTTTGGTGATGGTGAAGCCACGTTCAGGGAGGATTAGTGGTTTCTATAAGCATCCTGCGCGTGGGTGTTGATGCAAGGCCTTCGGTGACTAATCACTGGGTATGGCGATAGAGGTTCCTGTGCAAAACAAGGCGTCGCACCCTCTTTGGTCTCCGAGCAAATATTCTGCATTTCGTTGGCTAAGTTTTGTCACGAGAGCGGGTGACTGTGAGTCCACCCCCCCTCCCCCTCTCCACCTGGATGTTGCACGCACGTCGCTTCTTAATCCCGGGAAGAGTTCGGACTGTCCGCAGTCCATTAAGATTGGCTCTGGGATGAAGGAAGCACTCAACGGCGGTATGCTGCAATAAGTGACACAGTTCTTTCCGTTGGCAAAAGGAGCAAACAAAATACCCAGGCAAAAGCCGCCTTCTTTCCACTAGCTCTGTTTTATACCAGCAGAGTGTTGGAAACTAGCTTGACAGCTGGATTTTGAGGGATACGCTAAAAGCAGGCCAGCAGCAATCCGGATTTACTGAAGCATTATCTAATGTGCCGGTACTGAAAACGAGGGTGCCCGCGATCAAACAGTCTTTGGTTCTGCTTTCTTGTGCAGGCCGGCTCTTGCGTGAGGAAAACCAAGGCGTAGCCAGAGATCAGCTTCCGCATGCAGCGTGCTCAGGCTGCATGCACAGTGCAGCTAACTGAACATGCAAATATGTGTAAGGGCTTACCTGTCCTCTTTTGGAAGGGCACAAGCAATACCCCCCTTCAACCCATGGTGCGCTACCCCTGACCTGGATAGCCCAGGCAAGCCCGATCTCGTCAGATCTCGGAAGCTAAGCAGGGTCGACTCTGGCAAGTACTTGGATGGGAGACCTCCAAGGAATACCAGAGGCGGGAGGCGGGGGCAGGCTTTGTTCAGCCACCTCTCTGAATATCCTCCAGGCCCCCACTAGGGGTCAGACTTCCAGGTGCACACACAGTCCGTCACCAGAGACCACCATGACTTCCACGTGTACACACCCGCGTACACACACAGACATGCACATATTAAAAAAATACAAAACAAACCAACAAACCGTGGTGCACTCAACACGAGCCTGAATAGATTCAGAGCCAGTGCAGTGTAGTGGTTAAGAGCGTTGGACTGGCGTCTTGGAGACCTGGATTCGAATCCCCACTTGTGCCAGGGAAGCTTGCTAAGCGACCTTGTGCCAGTCGCACACTCTCAACCTAGTCTACCTCTCAGGGTTGTTGTGAGGATAAAATGGAGGAGAGGGAAGGATGCAAGACAGTCTGGATCCCCGTTGGAGTGAAAGGTGTCGCGGGCTGGGATGCGGGGCCAGGCGAACGTGGGGGTGGTCAGAACACAGTCCGAGGTCGAAGCCGAGTAACACAGTTCAGAATGCAAGACAGGCGGGGTAGTCGAGAGACAGTCCAGGGTCGGAAGCCGAGCAAGCCAAAACACCTGGGAAAACTAGAGTCCGAATCACCAACCATGAGCGTCGTCAGGAGGTCCGAAAGCTGTGGGTCGAGAGTTGGGGAGCCGAGGGTCCGAGGTGCAGAGAAAGCGAGGTTGAAACAAGCTGAGGTCAGGAAGCCAAGGTGCAAGGTAGCTGGGTCAGACAAAGCCGAGGTCAGGAAGCCGGGGTGCAGGATTGCAGAGTCAGACGAGCTGAGGTCCGGAAGCCGGGGAACTTGAGCGGGGTGGTACAGAGCTTCACTGTTGCGACTAGTTGCTGGCACGAGTTTGTTATCATGCCATCACGGGCTAAATAGGAATCCCAGCAGCTGGTAATTAGCACGCCTTGAGCACGCCCCGGCTCCCACTAATACTCTGGGCTAAACAAACGCCGGGTGTGCATGCATGCTTCACGCCACTGGGCTGCCAAGTCCCATCAGTGCTGCTCTCATAAATAAGACACCGGTGGTGGCGAGTCGGGAGGCGTGGTGTCCGAGCAGGGATCTGTCCCAGCAGTTGCTGGGCCCGCCTCTGAGCTCGCCGTGATGTCAGGGGCGGAGGCCTCTGGCGGGAGGAGCTCATCCCTGTTGACACTTAGTTCCTCCACGGCCTCCGAGGGCTCAGGCGCGGCAGGAGCCGTGACAAAAGGCGGGACCTAAATAAAAGTAAATAAATAATTTAATTGTAACACACCCTTTCCTTAGCAGAGAATATGCATCTGTTCCTTGTTGTGCGTGCCTTTGTTAAAAGAGTACAGGGACCGGTGACTATTACAAATGGACCTCTTATTATTATTTTTTAAAATATATTATTTCATAGGAAAAACAAGATGCAATATAGGCTTCAAAGAGTCAAAACATATAGCATACAGTACTTGGGTTATACTAAAGAGAACTTTTACATCTGTATTTTTGTACAACAGTACTCTAATTCCATAATGTCTCAAAACTGGTTTTTGTCCTATGCTTATTGTCTCCCTTACTTATACTCCTCTCTTCACCAAATGGGGTTGTCTGAACATAGACGTTTTCACCTGCCGAAAGAACAGGAAGCGCCCGTTCTGCTGCAGGGGAGGAACGGGCCCTCTTGCTCTAGTTGACTGTCTCCTCTACCCTTGGAACCGGGACTTTCTCTATATGTTCCCCCGCAAGTCATCTGCAAGATAGCACTGGTCGGAGCAGACTGCATTCTTCTAACCGGGGCTCTTTTTGTAGCAGGAACTCCTTTGCATGTTAGGCGACACACCCCCTAATATAGCCAATCCTCCGAGAGCTTACAGTAGCCCCTGTAAGAAGAGCTCCGTAAACTCTTGGAGGATTGGTTACATTAGGGGTGTGTCGCCTAATATGCAAAGGAGTTCCTGCTACAAAAAGAGTCCAACCCCATAATGGCCAAGACTACCGTGGTTCCCTATTCTCATGGACTTGTCCAACAGACGCTTCCACATGGATCTGGGTTTGCGCCAGTCTCATCTCTATGTTCTCTGTTCACGGCAAATGCTGTTTGTGCCCATTCTGTGATTTCGAGGAAGCCAGAGATTAAATTTTCTGGCTGTCCGTGTTTTGCAGAAAGTCTCTCCCATGCGGAAGCTAACCAAAATATTAGGCCTCTTCCAGAAGGTGACTAACAAATCCCTGGAGCAGTTATATCGTGAGCTATGGGGGAGGAGTTGCATTCTATAGGAAGCCATTAAGCTAGGCGCATAAGTCTCTCTGGGCGTGTGAGTTATGAGCGCCACCAGTTTCTGAAAAACAAGTGTTCTTCCAGCAAAATGGCATGGTTCTGTGTCTGCACGGTTTGCACCTGTTGACCTTCTCTTGCTCAGCTACAAAACAGAGATTTGGTTGTTATGGTGACGGTTGCTTAGATGAATGCCCAGCCCTCTGTGTCCTGTGGCGATCTCAGAACCTTAGGACTTTTCATAGGGTAGGTAGAACTGGGGCAAGTCCTGTGGCCCCTGAAAGGATACCAGTGTTTGTTCCAGCCTGAGCTTGGGGGTTCAGTTTGGTGTAGTGGTTAGGAGCGCGGACTCTAATCTGGGAGAACCGGGTTTGATTCCCCGTTTCTCCACATGCAGCTGCTGGTGTGACCTTGGGTCAGTCACAAGTTTACTCAGAGCTGTTCTCTCAGGGGCAGTTTCTGTCAAGAGCTCCCTCAGCCCCGCCTACCTCACAGGGTGTCTGTTGTGGGGAGGGGAAAGGAAAGGAGATTGTAAGCCACTCTGAGACTCCTTCGGGTAGTGAATGGCGGGGTATAAATCCAATCTCTTCTCCCTTCTTTCATGAGCTTGCTTCTTTACATGCAAATGAAGAGGGAATCCTATTCCATTTCTTTCTTTCTTTTTAGGGAAAAGTGCCAAAGGGGAAGGGAAAAAGGTTAGGAGCTGAGGGGCAGAGAGAGACTTGGTATGAATCCCGTCATAATTCTTTCAGGTGTGATTCTCTGTGTAAGGGACGGATTAGGTTGTTTCATGTGAGAGATGATGAAGAAGAGTAGAGGTTCCTGCCCCCCTACCCCCTCCGGCGGCAGATAAACAGAAATGTCCTTACGAGGGATAAACAATTGAGCAAGAAGCAAAGCTTGCTTCCTGCTTCGATGTATGAATGCAGTGCGTTCTTATCTCTTCGAGTGAAAGCTTGGAAATGGTGGGGAATATATTAAGCGTCTTCTGCATGTACCGTCTGAGAATGGAGAAACTTGCAAGCAGACTCCCGGGTTGCCTACAAGACATTCCTTTTCCGTCAAAGCCCCCTCCCCCTTTTAAACTACCCTTATTCTAACTCTGCTTTGCAACAGATGTTGGCCAGATGGTGTCATGCATATGTGAAGCAACTGGATCTCCCTTGGCAAAAGGATACAGACCGGGAAATGGCCTCTAGCAGTCCGTGTGGGTCGCTGACCCTCGCAAACAGCAGTCAGTCGGTTAAGCTCTATAGGAAAAAGCACAATTTCAGCAAGTATCTCTAGTGAGGGGCCGTGGCTCAGTGGCAGAGCATCTGCTTGGCGTGCAGAAGGTGACCAGTTCAATCCCGGGCACCTCCAGTTAAAAGGACCGGGCAGTAGGTGATGTGAAAGGCCTTTCTCTGAGGCATTAGAGATCTTCTTCCAGTCAGAGTAGAGAATATTAACCTTGGCAGACCAGAGGCCTGGTTTCAGGAAAAGGCGGCTTCATATCTCCAAACCAGCAAGACTCACAATTTAGAAGAGAACATAATTTTGAGAACCACAATTTAAGAAGGATATAGACAAGCTGGAACATGTCCAGAGGAGAGCAACGAAGATGATGAGTGGTCTGGAGACCAAGTCCTGTGAGGAAAGGTTGAAGGAGCTGGGTATGTTTTACCTGGAGAGGAGAGGACGAAGAGGGGATATGGTCACCATCTTCAAATACCTGAAGGGCTGCCATAGAGAGGACGGTGTGGAGTTGTTTTCTGTTGCCCCAGAAGGTCGGACCAGAACCACTGGGTTGAAATTAAATCGGAAGAGTTTTCGGTTAAACCTTAGGAAGAACTTCCTGACAGTGAGAGCGGTTCCTCAGTGGAACAGGCTTCCTCAGGAGGTGGTGGGCTCTCCTTCTCTGGAGGTTTTCAAGCAGAGGCTAGATGGCCATCGGACAGCAATGCGGATTCTGTGAACTTGGGCAGATCATGAGAGGGAGGGCAGGAAGGGTTGCCTCGGTGCTGAGTTCTCGTGGCCCTTTCTTACATGCTCAGGGAAATGCTGATTGCCACTTTGGGGTTAGGAAGCAGTTTTTCTCCAGGCCAGTTTGGCCAGGGGATCCTGGAGGTTTTTTTGCCGTTTTCCAGGCATGGAACAGCGGTCCCTGTGGGTGTGGAGGGGGAGGTATTTGTGAATTTCCTGCCTTGTGCAGGGGGTTGGACGGACTGGACGACCCTGGAGATGCCTTCCAACTCTATAATTCTATGATTCTATACAAATCGGTTGATTATGAACTCAGGAGATTAAATATAAGGCGTCATGTGAGGGTTTAGAGTCAGTTGAGGACAGCTTGGGCAGTCTGACCTCATGTTGCTTTTTCATGCTCACTCTCTTGCCGGTCACATACCTCCTGTTATCGGATGGGTTCATAAAAGTAGGAAGAAGAAGTTGTTTACAGCTGTGCTTGTCCAGAAGCAGTATCTAAGAACACTGTCCAGCCAAATGTCACGTAACAGTGCATGAGCTTTCAGGTTCTCCAGAACTCTTCACCAGGGCAGATGTTGTATAAAAAAGTTTTTTGGGGAGGAGGTCGGAATATCTTAGGACATTTTTATTAATTTTTATCAAGACATTTCATTATCAGCCAGTTGGGTGTAGTGGTTAGGAGCGCGGACTCTAATCTGGGAGAACCGGGTTTGATTCCCCACTCCTCCACTTGTAGCTGCTGGTGTGACCTTGGGTCATTCACAAGTTCTTTCAGAGCTGTTCTCTCATGAGCAGTCCTCGAAAGAGCTCTTCCAGCCCCACCTACCTCCCAGGGTGTCTGTTGCAGGGAGGGGAAGGGAAAGGAGTTTGTAAGCCGCTCTGAGACTCCTTTGGGTAGTGAAGGGTGGGGTATAAATCCAGTATGTTCAGTTCACCTGAGAAAATGGCTGCTTTGGAAGGTAGCATTATACCCTGCAGGGATGTTTGTCTCCATGGAAGGCCATGTGAAGAAAGTGAGAGGACAAAACGAGAGAGAGAGGGAGGAACGGAGGGAGGGGAGGACAGCTCCCAGGTTAAGACCACGAGAGGCATCCCATTCAAGGAGATAACACCCGTACACCCTTAGAGTGATGTAGTACCCCCCAATGTCCAGGCATGCTGAGTTGCTCACTCCAAGAAGTTCAACAAAACATACTGTGGATTTTCCTGTTTATCCATGCTGCTGCTCCATATTACACCCTCCAAAGCATCCATTTTCTCCAGGGGAACTGATCTCCGTAGTCTAGGGATGAGCTGTAATTCCGGGGGATCCCCGGGTCCCACCTGGAAGCTGGCATCCCTCCCAGCAGCATTTATTCCAGTACCGGCTTTGGTGAGGGACACGTCATGCCCCAGTGTACAGACACCCCTAGCGCCAATAAAACCAGGTGTCTCCATGCAGCCAACAAACGCGTCGTGTTTTCCACAGTCCTTGACCGGTGGCAGTGCTCCTGCTATTACGGTTTTCAACCTGGGCCAAGGATGTGTTCCCAAACGACGCCTCTCCTGGCTTCTGAACGTTCCGCGTTGGTTATTAATCCTGTCAACGCAGCCCGGCCACTCGACTTAGCAGCTGCCGGAAACGCGCAAGCTATTTATGGATATGCAGATTTCCTCGTATAGACATTCCAGTACAATATTGTAATGCATAATGCTAACAATTATAATAGGGGCAAGGACAAATTAAAACCACAAGCGGCACGTTAGTTAAAACCGCAGCCATTAGAATGGATATAGTGAGCGCCGCTTGCATAAGTAATGTGGAACTTGCATAAGTAATGGGGGCTGTCGCCCGATTAAAGAAATCTCTGGCTGTTGTTAACCGGATGGGATTTGAGCGTATCGATGAATGGAGCCATTCAGAGCCAACGTTTTTTGTTCTGCTGTCCAATCACAGCTGATTTATGACGGCCCTGGAGGGCTTTCAAGGCAAGAGCCATTCCGGGGTGGGCTTGCTGTTGTCTACCTCTGTGTACTGACCCTGGGCTTCCTTGGTGTAGCCAGTCTGGTGTCGTGGTTAAGTGCGCGGACTCTAACCTGGGAGAACCGGGTTTGATTCCCCACTCCTCCACTTGCACCTGCAAGCCATAGTTCTGACAGAGCTGTTCTCTCAAGGACAGTTCTGGAAAGAGCTCTCTCAGCCCTGCCTACCTCCCAGGGTGGGGAAGGGAAAGGAGTTTGTAAGCTGCTCTGAGACTCTGAGTGAAGGGCCGGATATAAATCCAGTCTCCACCTCCACCACCACCTCCACCACCTCCTCCACCACCTCCTCCTCCTCCTCCACCACCTCCTCCTCCTCCTCTTCCTCCTCCTCCTCCTCCTCCTCCTCCTCCTCCTCCTCTTCTTCTTCTTCTTCTTCTTCTTCTTCTTCTTCTTCTTCTTCTTCTTCTTCTTCTTCTTCGTGGTCTCCCATCCAAATCCTGACCAGGGCCGACCCTGAATCATAGAATCACAGAGTTGGAAGGGACCTCCAGGGTCATCTAGTCCAACCCCCTGGACAAGGCAGGAAATTCACAAAGACCTCCCCCTCCACACACACACACACACACACCCAGTGACCGCTGTTCCACCCCAGAAGATGACAAAAAAAACCCTCCAGGATCTCCAGCCAAACTGGCCTGGAGAAAAATTGCTTCCTGACCTGTTTAGCTTCTGAGATCTGGCAAGGTTAGGCTACCAGCTTGCATATGCATGTGAATAGAAAGGGTTTTTTTATGGATAAATCTAACCGATAAATTGCCTGAAGATCATTGCTGAAGTATTTGACAGCCAGCATGATATACGAGGTGGTGTAGTGGTTCAAGTCTCAGACTGGGATGTGGCGGACACAGGTTCGAATCCCCCCACAGGGTGACCTTGGGCCAGTTGCCCACTCTCAGCTGAACCTACCTCACAGGGCTGTTGTGGGAATAAAATAGAAGAGAGGAGAGTGATGTAAGCCGCTTTGGGTCCCCAGTGTTCCCTCTAAGCTGAGTTGGTGTGAGTTAGCCCACAGTTTTTTAGCCTCCGGCTCACACATTTTTTTGCCTTCACTCAAGCAGGAGGGCTCCAGAGAGCAAACTCATTGATGCAGCAGCCAAATCGCTCGCTCATAACTTTAATGCCAGGAGCTCACAAAGTGGAATTTTTGCTCACAAGACTCCACAGCTTAGAGGGGGCATTGAAAAGTGGGGTATAAAATGAAGTGAAAAATAATAGCAAACCACTCTTTTGAGTGAACAGAATTATGGGCCTCACTTGTTAGTTCCTTCGCTCGTAAGCCGATTCACTTCTGCATTTATTTCGTGTTTTACAATTATATGCAACCTGAAGTGGGTTTTTTTTTACCCACTTCCTTGTGGTTCAGCAAGTGTGAAGAGGAAGCAAAGATTTTTGCAAGAACATCCTGTTAAAATATGTTGCTTTGAAAACTAAGAAGAGTCTGCCAGTGCCTCCAGGGCGGGGACAGTTGGCGTGGCCCATATGTTTCATGGGCGAGTGTCCACTTCATCAGAGAGATCCGTTGCAAAAGTATTAATCACACAAAGCGTGCACAGAAATGTCACTCTGGAAATGCTGTATAGAAGACCCCTAATCTGGCAGTAAGGGCCATGGTGGCTTAGAGGTTAAGACGCTGAGCTGTAGACCAAAAGTTCAGCAGGTCGGTAGTTCGGCAGTTCGAGACCCGAGTGCTGCGTGACGGAGCGAGCTCCTGTCTCCAGCCCCGGCTCCTGCCAACCTAGCAATTCGAAAGCAAGAAATTGCAAGTAGATAAATAGGTACTGCTCTGGTGGGAAGATAACAGCGTTCTGTGTGCCTCGGCGTCTAGTCATGCCAGCCACATGACCACGGAGAAGTCTTCGGACAGCGCTGGCTCATTGGCTTGGAAACGGAGACGAGCCCCCCTAGAGTTGGGGTCGACTGGCTTTCGAGCAAGGGAAACTTTTACCTTTACTAATCTGGCCGTGGTCTACAGGTTAGCCTCTCTGTCCAGCGGCCTGGAACTCTGCTCTGAAGCGGCCCTGCGCTGCCTTTGATGGTTCATAGATTTGCAGGATTTCGGCCACAGAAGTCCCCAAATGCAGAATAATTTAGATCTCATTTGTTAGTAAATCTCTCAACTGTGTGGGGGGTGGGGGGAGATGAAACGGCAGAATTTAGAGATCTGTGTTGTCTCTGTGTTTTGGGATTTCACCTTCCTTAACTATCTTCGTGGGTCTTTGGTCTTTCAGCATCAGAACGAAAGAGGACTTGGCTGAAACTTAGTTCAGGTGGGTCGCTGCGTTGGTCTGAAGCAGCAAAACAGTCCAGTGGCAGTGTGCAGATTGACAGAATTTAATTCTGAGTATGAGCTTTCAAGTGCATGCATATTTCTTCAGGCGGGTAACCATGCTGGTCCGAAGCAACCGAGCAAAGTATGAGTCCAGTAAAGGTAAAGGTAAAGGTTCCCTTGCTCGAAAGCCAGTCGAATCCGACTCTAGGGTTGCGGTGCTCATCTCCTCCAACAGGGAATAGCATCTATTCATTAAATGGATTCCTAAATATTTAACTTTTTTACAAATTTCAAATCCTGAAATTTCCTGTAATTTTTCTTCACTTCACCCTGTCACTTCACCATACTCATACAACACATCCAATAATTGTTTCAGTGAAGATTGAAGTTCTTCCAGTATAAAACCATATCATCGGCAAATGCCTGCACTTTAAATTGTTCATCTCAATAACCCTTTAATCCCTTTATTGCCTCTAACCAGATCTAATAAAGTTTCTACTACAAAAATAGATAATAACGGGGACAAAGGGATCCCATCTGCCATGGTTAATATCTCTCTTCTTTCTTCATTTAGTATCTCAAAGAGGTCTTTATGTGCACACATATGCATTGTGCATACCAAGTGTGACTTTTGGTAGCTCCTTGAGTAAATATAAAACACTTTTTCAATGGTGGCTGCTTGGAACTCTCCCTTTTTCTTTCTTTTGGAAAGGCACTTTTTGCTGTCTATATTTGTATGTCTGCTCAAGTTGGTTTATTCTATGAGAGACAACGATCAATAGCAACAGAATCTCCCCTTTTTGGGAGACTACTGGTCATTTCCCCATTTGGAAAGTTGAGTAAGAGCAGCCAGTGTCCCCTCTAAGCTGAGTTAGTGTGAGCTAGCTCACAGTTTTTTAGCCTCCGGCTCACTCATTCTTGTCTTAGCTTGGGAAGGAGGGCTCCAGAGCAAACTGATTCATGCAGTAGCCAAATCGCTCGCTCACAACTTTAATGGCAGGAGCTCACAAAGTAGAATTTTTGCTCACAAGACTCTACAGCTTGGAGGGAACATTGCTGGTAGCGTTGTCATCTGTCAGGTGTGTCAGAAGCTGCAGTCTTTTATGGGCTCTTTGTGCCATTAACAGTGGCTTGGTCTGCAGACTTTGGTGGTGGAAAGTGTGGTCAAGGCACGTGCCATTTATGGCAACTCCATAGGGCACGGGTAACCAAAATCGCTTAACGTAAGAGCCACATAGAATAAACGTCAAATGTTTGAGAGCCGCAAGACATGAACAATTATTGCACGCATTTCTATTGAAAAGATACACAAATGTGCTTGTTATTAACATTAAATGTGCTTGTTATTAACATTAAACAAAAGGGGTTTAAAACAGATATTGATAATATTTATTTATCCAATTATAGTTGTAGGCGGGGGAATGGCTTTGAGAATGCATTTAAAGTTGCTTTCTTTCTCTGCTCCCCCACCCCATCTCAAGCCTACCCAGGGAGGAGAAGAACACTGGCTGGGGAAGGGAAGACCGATGGGGGAGGCATGCCTCCCTTTCGCTTCCCCAGCCGCCCTGCCGGGAGCCGCACAATATGCGTGAAAGAGCTGCAGTTTGGCCATCCCCGCCATAGCGTTTTCGAGGCAAGAGATGGTCAGAGATGGTTTGCCATTGCCTCCGTCTGCATAGCGACCCTGGACTTCCGATGATGGTCTCCAGGACTTTTTTTGTAGAAAAAGCCCAGCAGGAACTCATTAGCAGATTAGACCACATCCCTGACAGTGCAGCTCATTAGCCTATTAGGCCACACCCCCATGTTCCCAGAAGTGCGGTCATCCAGCCACACCCACCTTTTGCTTCTTATTCCGTTTACCTTGTTTGTTGTCAAAATCCAGGGCTTTTTTGGGAGCAGGAACTCCTTTGCATGTGAGGCCACACACCCCTCATGTAGCCAATCCGAATGAGTTTCTGCTGTTGGGTGTGGCCTGTTATGCTAATGAGTTCCTGCTGGGTGTGGCCAACTCGGGAGCCAGCCGGAACTCCGTTCCTGTGCGTTCTTGCCCGAAAATAGCCCTGGTGGTACCTCCGGGGTCCCCTCTAGATCAGGTATCTTCAGAACACCGGGGTTTACAGTCTGAGGTTTGTGCACGGACCGCCTGGTTCCCACAAGGCAATAGAATCTGCCTTGCGCCGTACATTAAAACCTGCTGGCCCGAAAGAAGCCCTCGGGGCCTGCCGAGGGGGGCTCGCTGGTAACAGAGGAAGGCCCCCAATGGGTCGTGGTATGCGCGCTTTGAGAGTGGCTGTTCCCCCGGCTCTGACGATGCCAGAGGACCTGCATTCGAGCAATCTGTTCTCCGTACGCCGGCTACAGCAATTGACTAAAACGGGTCAGCCAGAAGATTTTTTTTTTATTTTTGCCTCGCTCCTTTGGCAGGGGAGCCTTAAACTCATGGCAGGAGTGCTGGGCTCCGACATCTGTTTGTAGTTACCTGTACTGTTTGCGGCCGGCAGAGTTTAGGTTTTGAGCCACAGAGGCAACACAGCTAGCGATTGAAAAAACCTCAGTATTTTGGCCCTGTGTGTTCAGTTGCTTGTTTCCAGACGCTGGAAAAGAGCATAATTTATATTGATTCTTGTATTCCTGCTGTTGTGTTGATTTTTTTGCTGTTGTGGTGGCCGCTGATCTCTGAATCACGAAGCTTAGAGAGGTGTAGCTATGGTGTACCTCCCAGATGATATAAATTGCTTATTTATTTGTCTGTACATTTAAAACATTCTTCCCTCTTCTCCTGGAGAGAATGGCTACTTTGGAAGGAGGGCTGCGTGGCCTTATACGCTGCAGCAGCCCCGTAGCCAGAATTTATTTCAGAGGGGGGCAAAGAAGGGGGTAGTTTATGCATGCTTCTTATCTAAAAGTGCTGTCTGTCACACATGCATATGTCAGATCGCTCGTCCTGCAGATACGCAATAATATATTCTTTTAAATGGAAAAGCGGGTAGGGAAAATAGCTGGGAAATCAGCCGTCTGTGGACACCAGGCCGGTCACGGCTGTAGATGAACAACTTGGAGTCCTGAGTAAATTCTACAAGTGGTGGTTAGGGTTGCCAGCCTCCAGGAGTTGGCTGGAGAACTCCTGGGATTACAGTAGCGCTCCAGGTGAGATCAGTTCCTCTGGAGGAAATGGCTACTTTGGAGGGCGGACTCTATTGGCACTTTAACACGCCCTGAACAATGCACTTTCAGTCCACTTTGGATGCGCTTTAGAGATGGTTTGGAAGTGGATTTTGCCATTTC
Source organism: Gekko gecko (assembly GCA_029375565.1). Lineage (NCBI taxonomy): Eukaryota > Metazoa > Chordata > Lepidosauria > Squamata > Gekkonidae > Gekko > Gekko gecko. The sequence continues at coordinate 642,225 of JAPDNY010000003.1, read as the reverse complement.
ACACAGTAAAATTCAGTTGTGAAGAGCATTGGAAGTTGCCTGCCTCTGCGTAATGACCCTGGACTTCCAATAGTGGTCTCTCACCCATTCTTCCATTCACAGCTGCTGGATGACCTTGGGCAAGCCATAGTTCTGGCAGAGCTGTCCTTGAAAAAGAGCAGTTTCTGTCAGAGCTCTCTCAGCCCCACCGACCTCACAGTGTGTCTGTTGTGGGGAGGGGAAGGGGAAGGAGTTTGTAAGCCACTTTGAGAGCCTCTCTGAGACTCCAACTGAACGCCGGGCATAAATCCAGTTTCTTCTTCTTCTTCTTCTTCTTCTTCTTCTTCTTCTTCTTCTTCTTCTTCTTCTTCTTCTTCTTCTTCTTCTTCTTCTTCTTCTTCTTCTTCTTCTTCTTCTTCTTCTTCTTCTTCTTCTTCTTCTTCTTCTTCTTCTTCTTCTTCTTCTTCTTCTTCTTCTTCTTCTTCTTCTTCTTCTTCTTCTTCTTCTTCTTCTTCTTCTTCTTCTTCTTCTTCTTCTTCTTCTTCTTCTTCTTCTTCTTCTTCTTCTTCTTCTTCTTCTTCTTCTTCTTCTTCCATGGATAGCTTCAAGAGGGAATTAGATAAACACAAAAGGCGGGACCCACGATACTCGCAGGGGGAGGAAGTATATCCCACAGCTCCCAGCCTGTAGAAGCAGGAGACGTGGCAGCAGGTGAGCCCAGCCTTCTCCCTCCCCCTCCCTCCCCACCAGTGGCGGCGGCGAGGCCAACCTGCCAAGCTTTATCCTTCCCCCTCCCTTCCTAGTAGTGGCGGCGGCAGCAAGGCTGGCCTGCCAAGGTTTCTCCTTCCCCCCCTTCTCCCCAGCAGCAATGGCGACAGCGAGACTGGCCCACCCGCCAAGCTTTTTCCCTCCTCTCTCCCCAGCAGCGGCGGCGGCAAGGCCGGCCCGCCAAGCTTTTTCCCCTCCCCCTCCCTTCTCAGCGGTGACGGCGGTGGCAGCGAGGCTGACCCGCCAAGAACATAAGAACATAAGAGAAGCCAATGTTGAATCAGGCCAATGGCCCATCTAGTCCAACACTCTGTCACACAGCGGCCAAAATATACCAGGTGCCATCAGGAGGTCCAGCAGTGGGGCCAGGGCACCAGAAACCCTCCCACTGCTGCCCCCTCCAGCACCAAGAATAGGGTGCATCACCTGCCCCAGACTGAGAGTTCCCATCTATACCCTGTGGCTAATAGCCACGGATGGACGTCTGCTCCATATGTTTATCTAATTCCCTCTTGAAACTGTCCATGCTTGCAGCTGCCACGACCCCCTGTGGCAGTGAATTCCAAGCTTCCCTCCCCAGCAGCGGAGGCAGCGAGGCCGGCCCACCAAGCCTTCTCCCACCTCCCATCCCCTGTGGCAGTGGCGGTGAAGCCTTCTCAGAGCGTTCCCTGCACATACTTTTGGGGGGATTTACGTATCCCCCTATAGTTTTTTACAGTTTTTAGATTTTTCTGCACATCTGGGGATTGCCCCAAATGTGCAGGAAAATCTCCCTGCCCCCCAGATGCCCCCAATGTGCGGATTTAGATATCCACACATGGGGGGCGCCTTGGCTATTAGATATATAGATATGGAACAGAGGTCCATTGGTGGCTATTAGCCACAAGGTATAGATAGGGACTCTGGGGTAAGTGATGCTCTGTATTTGTGGTGCCTGGGGGGATCAACAGTGGGAGGGCTTCTAGTGTCCTGGCCCCACTGCTGGACCTCCTGATGGCACCTGGTATTTTTGGCCACTGTGTGAACCAGAGTATTGGCCTGGATGGGCCACTGGCCTGATCCAACACTGGCTTCTCTTACGTTCTCATGTTCTTCTCCTTCTCTAGTCAGCGTGTGTGAAAGTGCCCTGTATAGCATTATATCCCACTGAATTCCCTCCCCTCCCCAAACCCCGCCCTCCTCAAGCTCCAGCCCCAAAATCTCCAGGTATTTCCCAACCCACAGCTGGTAACTCTAATGGTGGCAAGCATTATTTTGAGGTATGTGATAGAAATTTAACTGTAGCAATAGAGCAAAATAACCAAACCTAGGGCTCGGTTTTGGGGCTTTCTTTCTCCCTGTCGTTCTGCTTAATCCAAGAGCCAAACCAGAGTTGCCAACCTCCTGGTAGGGCCTGGGGATCTCCTGGAATTACCACTAATTTCCAGGTTTCAGCATTGGAGGTTAGATTCTAGCATCACATCCCGGCTGGGTCTCGCCCGTCCGCAAACCTCACCTTCTCTGGGCTCCACCCCCCCAATCTCCAGGAGTTTCCCAACCCGGAGCTGGCAACTCAAAGCCAAACATTGTTGTCTGAGTGGGTTTTTTTTTTTGCTCACATTCACACTGCATCATGGTTTGCACTACAGCTTTCCACTGGAATAAATAGTCATTCTTACCAGGGCTATTTTTGGGCAGGAACAAGCAGGAACGGAGTTCCGGCTGGCTTCTGAGTTGGCCACGCCTACAGCCCTCCTTGGGTTTCCCAGGCACCTTGCAAGCTGTGGGGCGCTTGGGGAAGCCAAGCCGATCCAGGGAGGGAAGACAGTTTAAACTGCCTCCCCCCCCTTGGGTTCCCCAGGTGCCCAGCAGCTGCGGGGTGCCTGGGGAAGCCGATCCAGAAACTGCCTTCCTTCCCTCGGGTTCTTCAAGTGCCCCGCAAGCCGCGGGGGACCTGGGGGAGCCAATTCTGGGAGGGAGCTGCACGGTCGGGGTGTGGCCTAATATGCTAATGAGTTCCTGCTGTTGGGTGTGGCCTATTATGCTAATGAGTTCCTGCTGGGCTTTTTCTAAAAAAAATAAAGTCCTGGCTCTCACACGTGCAGGTTTTCCTAGATGCTGCAATGCAAAAGGGAATTTATAGTCAAGAAGTTCCACTTCCCGTTAACGTTCTTGGCAGGCAGCAAAAACAGAGCAGAAGTAGAGCGAGGATTAAGCCATCAAAACTTGAAAGTGGCGGTCATGGAGGGAAAGGAGAATAATTATTGATTTTGTACACAATTGCAGGAGATGATTGCATATTAATGGCCCTGAAATACTGGGGAAAACACAGAATGCTTCTTGCTCTGCGTTGAAAACACTAAGAGGCTCAGTGGATAAACGGACAGGGGGTTCAAAAGCATTATATAATTCAGTGAGGCCGCTTGCCGTTTCAGAACGGTCTTCTGACTTAATGGAATTCGGGTGTAAATATCAGTTCATTATTAAACTCAGCTGCGGCAACCGATTTTGCTAAAGCGGTACTGTAAGTAGCGGGAATTCTGTTCTTCTTTGCCAAAGGAAGGGGGGAGTTTTCCAAATGTTGTCATGCAGTTAATCCCGATAAATCTTAATACAGATGCTGTTGCTTTGTGATAATAATAGTAATACTCACAAATCACTGGAATGGTTTCTGTAATCAGAAATACTCGTGGAACTGCTCTGGATAGAGTTTCAGCTCTGGGCACACCATTTATCCCTCCCTCTCCTTCTCCCTATAATTCTGTGGGGCACCCTCTAAGTAGCTTTCTACTTTGCTTGCAATGTTCCCTCTAAGCTGTGGGGTCTTGTGAGCAAAAATTCTACTTTGTGAGCTCCTGGCATTAAAGTTGTGAATGAGCGATTGGGCTGCTGCATGAATGAGTTTGCTCTGAAGCCATCCTGCCTGAGCTAAGACAAACGTGTGCGCCGGAGGCTAAAAAACTGTGAGCTAGGTCACGCTAACTCAGCTTAGAGGGAACACCAGTGCTCCCTCTAAGCTGTGGGCTATCGTGAGCAAAAATTCTACTTTGTGAGCTACTAGCATTAAAGTCGTGAGTGAGTGATTTGGCTACTGTATAAATGAGTTTGCTCTGGAGCCCTCCTTCCTGAGCTAAGATAAAAATGTGTGCGCCGGAGGCTAAAAAACTGTGAGCTAACTCACACTAACTCAGCTTAGAGGGAACACTGCTCCAGAGTGTCATGAACTACTCGATGTCACCTTGCCAGCCAAGGGGGGAGCCCAGGGGGACTGACTTTGGGAGACCCCAGTTACTCTGGGGGTCCCAAGAGCCGAGAAAGTTGTAAAGTGCATTGGAAGTGAACTGGAAGTGTGCTATTGAGTGAAAGTGCCTTGTATAGCATTATACCCCACTGAAGTCCCTCCCCCTTCCCAAACCCCGCCCTCCTCAGGCTCCACCCCCACCAGTGTGCATGGCACTATAACTCTGGTTGCCAGTCTCCTGGTAGCACCTGGAGAATTTCTCCACTGTCACAAAGGATCTCCAAGTAACCACAATCAATTCCCCTGGAGAAAATGACTGTTTTGGAGGGCGGACTCTGTGGCATTATACCCTGCTGAAGCCCCTCCTCTCCGCAAACCTTGCCTTCCCCAGGCTTCACCCCCAAAATCTCCAAGGTAGGGTTGCCAGGTCCCCCGGGGGGGGGGAACCCCGCTCGATGGGTCCATTATCTGCTGGCCCGGATTGGGCCACCGGGGGGAACCCCACCCCCAAAGTGCCGGGATCGCAGAGACATGCCCGATGTGATGACGTCACCCGGAGGTGACATCATAGCGTTGGTCACGTTGCAGGGGGATGCTCTATCATTCGAGGGAAAACTCTATGGTTTTCCCTCTATTGATAGTGGTCCCACCCGCAACGTGCCTGATGCGATGAAGTCACTTCCGGGTGACATCATCGCAGCGCACGCCAAAGAACTGCCAGAGAGGGCCAGGACTTCCCCCGCTGCAGCCAAGGTAGGACTTGGCAGCCCTATCTCTGGGTATTTCCTGACCGTGAGTGGGCAACCCTGGCTATAAACCCAGCAGCCCCTTTATTGAGAGGAAGGGAAAGGAAAGTCTGACTTCGGGGCAGTCTGCTCTGTCTCGGCCCCACCTGCCTCATAAGTTTGCTGCCGGGATAGAATGGGGAAGATCGCGTCTGATGCCCCCCCAGCTCTTTGGGGGAGGAGGCGAATAAAAATATGAGGAATGGAATGGAGAGGAAAATGCACGGCACACACACAGAGAACTAATTATGAGCCTATCGATGCTAACAATATGCTGTGCAGTTTGTTCCCATGTGATATTGTTGGAAGAAGAAGAAGAAGAGATTGGATTTATACTCTGCCCTTCACTCGGAGTCTCAGAGAGGCTTACAATCTCCTTTCCCTTCCCTCCCCACAACAGACACCCTGTGAGGTAGGCGGGGCTGAGAGAGAGCTCTTTCCAGGACTGCCCCTGAGAGAACAGCTCTGAGAGAACTTATGACTGACCCAAGCTCATCCAGCAGGTGCAAGTGGAGGAGTGGGGAATCAAACCTGGTTCTCCCAGATTAGAGTCCGCGCACTTAACCTCTGAGTCCAAAGTGTGACCCAGAGGAAATCTTTGTGGGGTTTTTTTGGGGAGTGGTGATGTCCTCCCATCATGGCTATGGTTGCCAGCCTCCAGGTGGAGTCTGGAGATCTCACAGCATTACTATTGGTCTTCAGACTACGGAGATCTTCAGACTTCCCTGGAGAAAATGGCTCCTTTGGAGGGTAGACTATGACAATATCTCTCACTGAGGTCCACCCCCAAATCGTACCCTCCCTAGGTTCCACCCCCAAATTTCCTGGAATTTCCTACCTGGCAGTTGGCATCCTTGATTGACAGCTCTCAGCAGCCTAGAGAGCACTTTCAAACTCCTTGGTGTAGTGGTTAGGAGTGTGGACTCTAATCTGGGAGAACCAGGTTTAATTCCCCCCTCCTCCATTTGCAGTTGGTGATGTGACCTTGGATGAGTCACAAGTTCTTTCAGAGCTGTTCTCTCAAGAGCAGTCCTCGAAGGAGCTCTCTCAACCCCACCTACCTTACAGGCAGTGTTACCTCTAAGCTGAGTTCGTGTGAGATGGCTCACAGTTTTTTAGCCTCTGGCTCACACATTTTTTGTCTTAGCTCAGGAAGGAGGGCTCCAGAGCAAACTAATTTATGCAGCAGCCAAATCGCTCGCTCACAGCTTTAATGCCAGTAGCTCACAAAGTAGAATTTTTCTTCACAAGATTCCACAGCTTAGAGGGAGCATTGCTCACAGGGTGTCTGTTGTGGGGAGGAGAAAGGGAAGGAGATTATAAGCCGCTCTGAGACTCCTTTGGGTAATTGAAGGACAGGGAATAAATCCAGTCTCCTCTTCTTCTTCTTTTACCTATTCATGATCCTCCGTAAGCAAGCAGAAGATTCGGCTAAATAAGTGAAGGAGGATAACTATGCATCTAGACGTCTTTGCCGAACCCGATACCCGAATCCTTTTCGGAATGGTAACTGTCCCCCGGGACTTAAGCCAGTTCTTCCCTTCCCAAATCCAAACTCTCGAAACAACTGGCTGTCCTCCCTTATCACGGGTTGGCCGTGGCTCGCATTCCACAAGTTATGTCGATCCGGCTGTCTCTCCCTGGAATCTTTTCAGCTCGGGGGGGAAAAAATCTTTCTTGCTGAAGCAGCGCGGGCCGTTTCTGGCACTGCTGCGGGAGGGCATCCTTCGACCGGGTTCCTGCCCTTGATGCCGTTCGCTTTGACAGAGGCTGAGGTAGAACAGAGCCCCTTTTGGCTGTCCTGCCGAATCAGCTGAGGTCCCGCCAACGGAGAGCCAAGTGTTTACTTTATGGTACCCTGCTCTGCTGGCGGAGACGGCAGCTGTGCTTCTTCTGGGTTTGGATCATAGCCTGATTTGACTCAGTGCTAAGATACCATATGTCAGCGGTTCCCAGCTTTTTTGGTATGGCGCGCCACCAGTCCAGATTAACTTGGTGTGGTGACTTTGTTGGTCTTAAAGGGGCTGCTTCAGACCGATGTGGCTACCCACCTGAACCTCTCATTACCATTGTTGTTGCTGTTCAGTCACACAGTCAAGTCCGATTCTTCGCGACCCCATGGACCACATCACGCCAGGCCCTCCTGTCTTCTGCTGTCCTCCGTAGTTTGCTCAGTTTCATGTTTGCTGCCTCGATGACACTGTCTAACCATCTCATCCTTTGCCATCCCCTTCTTCTTTGACCTTCAATCTTTCCCAGCATCAGGGTCTTCTCCAGTGAGGGCTCCCTTCTCATTTGGTGGCGGCCAGAGTCTTTGAGCTTCAGCTTCAGTCTCTGGCCTTCCAGGGAACATTATCATTAAAGATCCTAATTTTATTTTTTATTTTTTTGCTTTCAAGTTGCAGACGACTTATGATGGCCCTGCAAGATTTTCACACCAACGCAGGCGGTCTTTCCGTTGCTGGCCTCTGTGTGGTGACCCTGGACTTCTGGGTGGTCCTTAGCAGTCAAGATCTGATGAGATCAGACTTGGATCATCCAAGTCAGGACAATTGAAGAACAGACTCGATTCTCTGTCTCTGCAAAGCAACCCTAGACTTCCTGGGTGGTTTCCCACTCAAAAACTAGTCAGGGCTGACCCTGCTTAGCTTCTGAAATCTGAAGAAGAAGAGGAGGAGGAGGAGGAGGAGGAAGAGATTGGATTTATACCCCGCCCTTCACTTGGAGTCTCAGAGCAGGTTACAAACTCCTTTCCCTTCCTCTCCCCACAAAAGAGGTGGTGCTGAGAGAGCTCTGAGAGAACTGCTCTTGAGAGAACAGCTCTGAGAGAACTTGTGACTGACCGAAGGCCACCCAGCTGGCTGTAGGGGGAGGAGTGGGGAATCAAACCTGGTTCTTCCAGGTTAGAGTCCACGCTCCTAACCACGACACCAAGCCTGGGCCATCCAGGTTCAGGCCTAATCTCTGTGAATATAATACTGCACCTGATAATAGTCAACAATCGTACAATGGCATAGCTACCCCAGTCAGGGCAAGCGTAGGGTCTATGGGAGCAGCAACATAAGAATTGTCTGGGGCCAAGATCCAAAGAATTCATAGCGTTAGGTGTGTGTGTGCAGGGATGCAAACACGAGGCGGAACTGGTCATGCAGCAGTAGCATTTTGAAAACCCACCACAGCGCATTGTGCTTGCAGGTGCGAACAACATCTTTAGGCATAGAATGCACCCTTTGTGCAAGGCTCTACCACAAACTGTGTGCATGACCCAATAAAAAGTTCTATGCACGGCATGTGGCTTCCACATGGAGCTGGAGATTTTCAGATCCTGGCCTGGGTATCCTCCTAAACAGGGAAATCCTGTGGGTGATTCTGGAATTAGGGGGTTGGGTGCAACAGTTTTTGGAAGAGAAACCTTTGGCTCTATTAGAAAAATGAGCATCTGGTGTCGGGTGCACGTACTGGAAAAAGGGAAGGGCCAGATTGGGTCCAAATTAGTTTTATGTATTATTATTTTATTTTATGCATTTTAACGCCGCCTTTCCGCCCGATCGGGGTCCCCCAGGCGGCGAACATAAAAACATTAAAACATTTAAACAATTAAAAACTACATTTAAAATTCTAAAATAATTCAATAAAAATACATAAAGAAGAAGAGGAGAAGAGATTGGATTTATACCTCACCCTTCACTACCCAAGGGAGTCTCAGAGCGGCTTACAAACTCCTTTCCCTTCCCCTCCCCACAACAGGCACCCTGTGAGGTAGAAGAAGAAGAAGAGGAGGAGATTGGATTTATACCTCACCCTTCACTACCCAAAGGAGTCTCAGAGCGGCTTACAAACTCCCTTCCCTTCCCCTCCCCACAACAGGCACCCTGTGAGGTAGGTGGGGCTGAGAGAGCTCTTTCCAGAACCGCTCATGAGAGAACAGCTCTGAGAGAACTTGTAACTGACCCAAGGTCACACCAGCGGCTGCATGTGGAGGAGTGGGGAATCAAACCCAGTTCTCCCAGATTAGAGTCTGCACTCCTAACCACTACACCAAGCTGGCTAAACTAACAACACCAACACCAGGAAGGAGAGGCAGTAACGCTTTTCCTCCCCAAATCTGTCTCTGTGAGTGAGAGAGTGGATCTGAGAGGGAACACTGGCCATGGCCAATGTTCCCTCTAAGCTGTGGAGTCTTGTGAGCAAAAATTCTACTTTGTGAGCTTCTGGTGTAATAATAATAATAATAATAATAATAATAATAATAATAATAATAGATTGGATTTATACCCACCCTTCACTCGGAGTCTCAGAGAGGCCTACAGACTCCTTTCCCTTCCCCTCCCCACAACAGACACCCTGTGAGGTAGGTGGGGCTGAGAGAGCTCTGACAGAAACTGCTCTTTTTCAAGAACAGCTCTGACACAACTGTGGCTTGCCCAAGGTCATCCAGCAGCTGCAAGTGGAGGCGTGGGGAATCAAACCCGGTTCTCCCATTTTAGAGTCCATGCACTTAACCACTTAACTTGGCTACTGCATAAATTAGTTTGCTCTGGAGATGTCCTTCCTGAGTGAAGATAAAATGTGTGAGCTGGAGGCTAAAAAACTGTGAGCTAGCTCATACTTACTCGGCTTAGAGAGTACACTGGTCATGGCCGTCTAGAAATTTTAAAAGAGATGTGAAGGATAAGGATGACAGAGAGAGAGAGACGTAGAGGGTGGTAGGCAGTCTATGTGAGTGGAAAATGGCCAAAATTCACAACATCCGTATGGGACAAGGATGGGGGAAGGATGCAAGCTGATTCAGGGAAAAATTGCCGGTGCAGTTGGGTTTTGGGAAGCTGTGTTTGTTCAGACCTGCTCTGTGCTCGTCTCCCTGGCGAAACTGCTTTTTTTTTTTAATTGCATTGTTTGATGAGACTCCCGCCAGGAATTGGCAGGCCCCGCTTGTGATCCACATCCCTTGCTATTCCTGGCTGTCAGGCGAGGTCAGTAGGTCAGCTCTACATACCCCGGGACTGGGGATTCCGTAACTCGGTTACAGGGCCTCTCTCTGCTTACAGCCGGCAGGCCCATCCATCTTCCCTTCGGAGAAATCGATCATTTATGGCAGAGCGCCGTTGCCTTAACATTAAGGGGCCATTGTGGGCTAGGTGATCTCAGCACCGGTGTGAATGTCGCAAGTGTTATCTGGGCGAGAAGCCTGCCGGAAGTGTTGCTTTTTGTTGTGCTTTCTTTGTGCTGCTGCTTCTTTAAAATAGGCTGTGCTTCTGACAATGGATCACGCTCAGAAAAGGCAGGCGTGGGGCTTAAGTTGCTGCGGTATTCAAGGAGGTGTTGGTTTATGCTTGTGGGGCACCTCTTCTGTTACTTACCTTGGTCTGCTGGCTGGACACTCCACCTAATTCTTTGTTATCTATCAAACAAGCTTTTAAACTCATGAAATAAGGCAGACAAAAGGAAATGCTTCTTTACACAGAGAGTGATTAAAATGTGGAATATATTGCCAGAGGATGTCGTGATGGCCACAGGAATAAACAGCTTTCAAAGGGGATTCGATAGATTCATGGAGGGTAAAAGTCTATCAATGGCTACTAGCTGTGGTGATGGAGGGGAACCTCCATATTCAGAGACACTAATCCTCTGTGTCCCAGAGCCAAGAGGAAGCATCAGGGGAAGGCCTTGGCCTCTATGTCCTGTTGTTGGCCCTCCAGGGGAATTGGTTGGCCACTGTGTGAGACAGGACGATGGACTGGATGGACCACTGGTCTGATCCAGCAGGGCTCTTCTGATGTTCTTATAGATAGATTCATGGAGGATAGGTCTATCAGTGGTTATTAGCCCTGGTGACTGAGGGGAACCTCCACATTCAGAGGCACTAATCCTCTGAATCCCAGAGCCAGGAGGCAACCTCAGGGGAAGCCCTCGGCCTCCCTGCCCTGTTGTTGGCCGTCCAGAAGAACTGGTTGGCCTCTGTGTGAGACGGGATGCTGGATTAGATGGACCCTCACTGGTCTGGTGCAGCAGGGCTCTAATGAGGTTCTTATCAGGGGAAGGCCTCGGCCTCTCTGCCCTGTTGCTGCCCTCCAGAGGAATTGGTTGGCTACTGTGTGAGACGGGATGCTGGACTAGATGGACCACTGGTTTGATCCAGCAGGGCTCTTCTTAAGTTCTTATGTTACCTTGGAAATCTTGTTGGTCATTAAGGGGCTACTGGTCTTGCACTCCTAGTTTGTCTGAAATACTCAGCCTGGGGTTCTTTGACCAAGTTGTCTCTGCCCAATGACGCATCCATCCTGCGCATAGCGAGCGGATGCTCAGTGGTTGACAAGCCTTCTAGGCCGCCGTCTTGCTCTCTGGCTCTGAAGAGAGGGCTCTGCCGTACTACCTGCACCTGGGGCCCGTTTTATAAGTTCACCAGCTGTTCCACCGCTTTTGTCTTGCGGTGACTCATTAATAATGAAAGGGATAAATAATAGATTGAGCGAGCGGCCCTGTGTGGGAGTCTAAACATAGAGAACCGGCTCCTGTGTGCAGTGGCGAAAGTAAATAAGCATCGTACTGTGTATTCATCTGCTGAAATTGGACCGTACTTGTGACCAATAAATGTAGGGTCGCCAACCTCCAGGTGGCACCTGGAGATCTCCCACTTATTACAATTGATCTCCAGATGACCAAGACCTGTTCCCCTGGAGAAAACGGTTTAAGCTTTTGTGAGTCAAAGTTCCCTTTGTCAGACGTCTTGGACTCTTGGAAGCTTATACCCTGGAGATCTTGTTGGTCTCTCAGGTGTTGGCGGTCTCAAATCTTTCTCTCTTAAACCCCTGGTAATATTATGGTGGTTTAAGGATATTCCTCTTGTAGCACCAGTCTCTTGGAAACTTATACCCTGGCAATTTTTTTGGGGGGTGGGGTGGTATTTTTCATATGTGTTTGTGTGTGTGCACCTGAACATCATGGCGACCTCTGGTGACTGACCCCTACTGGGGGCCTGGAGGAGATTCAGAGAGGTGGCTGGGTAAAGCCTGCCCCCACCTCCCGACTGCTGGTATTCCAAGGAGGTCTCCCATCCAAGTACTTGCCAGGGTCGACCCTGCTTAGCTTCCGAGATCTGATGAGAACGGCCTTCCCTGGGATATCCAGGTCGGGGCTACCTTGGAAATCTTGTTGGTCTTTGATACCGGACTCCAATCCTGGTCTTCTAACGACAGGTCAGCACAGCTACCCTCTGAAAGTATGGAAGATTAAGTCCAGACCTGCAAGCAACACATAATTTCGTTAAGGCACAGAGGAGGACAATAACAGTGCCCCTCCTAAGCAGAGTGACTTTCTTCTAAGTCTGTTGACTTCCGCGGGCTTGGAAAGGTGTAACGCAGGTTAGGATGGTACTGTAAGTCTGTGGCCCAAACGGGATAATTTTATCTTATTCCAGAATGGGGGAAATGTGCTGGAAACACAAAACAAGGCATTTAAAAAGAAATTGTTGTAATTCCAAAGCAACCGTAACGTAAGGAGCTTTTCACAGCTTACTCTCCCTTTCTGCATATATGCTGATGTTTTTGCTCAAATAATCACTGGGTAGTTTTTTGGTTTTTTAAAAAAGTCATATCCGTTTAACAAGCCTTTTGTAAGCTGTTTGGAACAGCCAGAGGACTGTTTGGCTTGGGAAACAAATCAAAGTTCCTGATGAGTTTTCTGTAAGAAAGGATACTGATCTTTTGGAATCCTCCTGGTTCTCACTGGGGTGTTTACATGTGAACCCTAAATGGATTTAACGTCTGCCCTGCAATACTTCCCCTGTAAGCATGTGGGCGTTTTTGTTTTTGTGATTCCAGCTCTCGGTAAGGACTTTTAGCTTGGAAGGAGTGCCTTGGGGGGAAAAAATAGATGAGATGCGTATAGGACATTAAATGTTTCCTTTCCAAGACAGAATTGTTGGAACATCTTACTGAAGAATATTTTTTTTCTCTTTCTCCACCCATTCAGAACTCCTCTGTGCCCCCCCCCTCTTTCTTTCTCCCCCTCTCTCTTCCTCTGGAGAAATCAAGGGGGAGGACAAAACAGGAAACGGCACTAAACAAGTATGCTCTCTCCACCCCAGAGTTCATATTCTATTTTAGGATCTGGCATGGACAAAAACAGAAGAGGCTGCTGTGTTTAGAGTGAACTTCTCTCCTACAAATAGTGGACAAACGGACATTGTGAGGGCCGGGGAGCAGAAACTGGACATGACGGGAGTTCAAAAGAATGGCCGTTTCCTGTACCGCAGGGCTACTTTATACAATTCCACTTGAGACGTCAATCCCTTCCTTGTTTTCGTGCAGTTGTTTGTTTTCAATTGCTTTTTAATTGGTTCGTTTGCATGAATCTTGCTCTTTGTGGTTCGGCTTTGTCTTTCGGTACGAATCTTCGCTTTTCTTAGGACTGTCTGCCCCCAGAGCCTGGACGAGGTTGAGCGTGAATTCGTGCCCAGATCTAATGTGCTGGAGATCTGACGGCCCCTCTGTCTGTTGTGTCATGGTATCTTTCTTCTACAGGAGAGTGATTGGCTTGAGTTCTGCAGCTTCTCCTTGATGGAGGTAGCATGTTGACTGAGAGTTCTCCTTTGGAAAACTGGGTAATATAGGGCAGGCATGTGGATCGTCTACAGAAGGGGATGTAGAGGAGAAGACCATGCTGGAAACATGGTCCGGATAACTAATGCCAATTCAAATAATGTCCTTTAGTGGCTTCAACTCCACAGCTGATAGCTCGAGCTTAAGGGCAGTGGCTGGAAGTTATACAGCAGTGGCCGTCTACTGTCCAGTTTCTCCACTCAGCCTCTTCACTCACCTGTCGTAGCTGAGATGTAAAATGCCTTCAAGTTGCAGCCAACTTATGGCAACCTCACAATATTTCCAAGTTAAGAGATGAACAGAGGTGATTTGCCATTGCCCGCCTCCGCGTAGTGATCGTAGGCTTCCTTGGTGATCTCCCATCCCAGCACCAACCAGGGCGGGCCCTGCGTAGCTTGCAAGAGCTGATGAAATCGGGCTAGTCCAGGTCATCCAGGCAAGGGCTTTAATGTCCCCGCAGCAGGTCGGTGAAGAGAGCAGTGCTGCTTTCAGCCCACTGGCGGCTTAGGCGCCATCAGAATTCAAAATCCTAAAATGCAGATAATCCCATCCCACTGCAAAATCTTGGCAGGTGATATCTGGGTCAGAGGTACGCCACCATCTTAGGGTTGAAGCCAAAAGTGAGAGATCACGGGAGGAGATGGAAGTCCAAACAAAACGCCCGTGACAAAAATAACGAAGAGCCAATAAAGATATATATGCAAAATTGTTTACTATGATAATTATGATTCTGTGGGAAAACTCTCTTCTTTTATCGCTCACATTGTGAAGACCTTGGGTTCCAATATCAGAGAGTCCACATGGGATGCTTATTTCAAGAGCTGATAAGTGGAAATAGATAAGAATTGGCATTACTTACATGCTCAGATAAAGCAATCCTTGTGAAACGGATATTTTTATTGTGCAAAATCCATTGCATGTAAGCGGTATAAGAAGAGAGCTTCCCACAGAATCATAATTATTATAGTAAACAATTTTGCATATATATCTTTATTGATTCTAAGTTATTTTTGTCACTATCTTAGGGGCTGCCAGATCTTACCTGTGTCTCTGTGTGGGGCTCCAGGTTGGCTCCCCGGGGTCTTCTGGTGATGTCATCATGCCAGGGGACGCTCTAGCATTCAGATAAAAAACACTACGGCTACCATAGAGTTTTTACCCAAATGCTAGAGCATCGCCCTCATGAGATGTGATGTCATCATGCCAGGCATGTCGGGCACGATGGGGCTCTTTGGGGGTGGGGCTCCCCTCGCCGGCCAACTGGTTGGTGGCAGATTGGGGGCTCTGAAAGTGGGGGGAAACGCCCCCATCTGGGGGGTGGCAACCCTACACCATCTTTACCTCCTTTCCAAGATAATCTCTATGGTTTTTCCTTCCACCTGCATCCCTTCCCTTCTCTGCATTCAGTTCGGTGATCTCCATCCTCTTCTGCCTTACAGACAACAAGATGTCATGTGGAAACTGTCAGATTAAATGTCTCTTTTATGAGCAACATAGCCAGACACCCTGTGAGGAAGGTGGGGCCGAGAGAGCTCTCTCGAGAACTGCCCTTGAGAGAACAGCTCTGAAAGAACTTACGACTGACGCAAGGTCACACCAGCAGAGGTGGAGCCAACTACAGAATATCAGGGAGTGAGGTTACGGCATCGCTCTAAGTAACTCGTCAGCATTTCAGGCAGAAAACTTGGTTTAACTGGATGTCTTTTAAAATCAACATATTTTTAAAAAACACTGTCTTGCGTACACACTCAGTAACACAACGAAGATCCTTGTGCAGTGACGGAAGTGTAAATAAGTACGTGCAGGTAATTACGTCCGTCTCGTATCTCCATATCTCTGAAAAGGCACGGCCTAGAAACAGATGGAACAAAAATTTGTTTTGAGACAGAATAAATTCTTCTTCTCTGTGGGAAAAGGGCTGTTCCTGAGATACTAATGGGTACAGCAGTCGAGCCTGTATCGGTTTTCTGTGTTCTGCTCGGCTGTAATTAAAGAGAGCGCAATGTCTCAGTGGAGGAAGTCGTTTGTAACCTAACTACCACATGTCAGTGCTGTTTGGTCGGTTTCTAATCCTGGCTATTTCCAGAGATCCAATATAACTAGAAGCTCAGGAAGGCCGCGGGTCAAACACCCTACAAACTAGGCGTTCGTCCAAACTGAGGATTGTACATTTCTGATTTTAAAAAACAAAACAAAACAGAATGCTCTGGAAAGCTGAGTGGATTATTAATGTTGTCAGAAGACAGAGTGTACAACAGGAAAGGGCATGGAATGAACCCATTTATTTCTATAGCCCTGTATAGCTGTGAAAGAGAACGTATTCGTAGCCGAGATAAGCTGCTAATGATAACAGCAGAACAGTACATAAGATTTAATGATGCCTTATCTTATTTTCTAGCAGCAGATTTATAGTACTTGGTTAAGCTAGGTCGGTGTGCCTCAACAACAATTAATATTTGGAATTTGGAATACTGGTGATCAATGCTCCCTAAGAGTCCTGTGAGCAGAAATTCTATTTTGTGAACAACTGGCATTAAAGTTGTGAGCGAGCGGTTTGGCTACTGCATAAATTAGTTTGCTCTGGAGCCCTCCTTCCCGAGCTAAGACAAAAATGTGTGAACAGGAGGCTAAAAAACTGTAAGCCAGCTCACACTAACTCAGCTTAGATGGAACACTGCTGGAGACGTTAGGGGAAATCCAGAAGAAAAAACCAGCAGGTTCTATAAGTTTCTTCTGCCTATGGAGTGCATTCCCCTGGAGCCAGGCTCCGTGGCAGAGCATCTGCTTGGCATGCAGGAGGTCCCAGGTTCAATTCCTTGGCATCTTTAGGTAGTAGGAGATGTGAAAGATCTCTCCCTGAGACCTGGAGAGCTGCTGGACTTCCAACCCTGGACTTCCTTGGTGGTCTCCCATCCAAATACTAACCAGGGCGGACCCTTGCTTAGCTTCCGAGATCTAAGGAGATCTGGATAGGCTGGACCATTCCAGGTCAGGGCTGATTCATCTTTAGAGTTCCTCTGATATCTCAGAAAACACACCCATGCTGAACTTCGGATAATAACATTTTAATTAAGGCAGGTCCTGAATTACAGACTCTTGGGTTGGCCGATCTAATGTAAAATCTGATGGAAGGTTCTTAAAGAGGAAAACCCAATGGGAGAGGTGGCGTCAGAGACCTGAAGGCTGGTTATGGAAACAGTGTCTCTTGGTCTTAGAGCAACATCAGTTTGCATCAGCCCAGTAGAGTTGCCAATTCCATTTTGAGAGATTCCCGGAAATCTACGGGCAGAGCTTGGGGAGGGTGGTAGAGTCCGGAATATGACAGGTCTGAGGCAGAGACGAACCCTCCGTCAGCTGCAGTGTGTGTGGAATTAAGAAATTATATGTTGTCCTCCCTACCCCTCATAAAAACATTGTTAGTCCCTCGTCAAAATGTGTAACTGTACATCGCTCAGAGACTGCAAATGCGTGGGGTAAGCGATTAATAAATTGAAAGATTATTATTATTATTATTATTATTATTATTATTATTATTATCAAAGAGAGGTGAGAGCTTAGCTTGGATATGGTGCCACAGAGTTCATTCTTCAAAGCTGC
Source organism: Gekko gecko (assembly GCA_029375565.1). Classification (NCBI taxonomy): domain Eukaryota; kingdom Metazoa; phylum Chordata; class Lepidosauria; order Squamata; family Gekkonidae; genus Gekko; species Gekko gecko. The sequence goes on along the minus strand of JAPDNY010000003.1, from coordinate 625,276 downwards.
CTCCTCCTCTAGGAGAATTTATCTCTGCAGTCTGGAAATCAGTTGTAATTCCAGGAGAACACCAGTCCCCACTTGGAGGCTGAAGCCAAAAGTGAGAGATCACGGGAGAAGACGGAAGTCCGATCGAAACAACCGTGACAAAAAATGATGAAGAGTCAAAAAAGATACATTAGCAAAAATATCTACTATAGTAATAGTGATTCTCTAGAAAAATATCTTCTTATAACGCTCACCTTGGGTTCCGACATGAGAGAGACAACATGGGATGTTTATTTCAAGAATTGATAAGTGGAAATTGATAACAATTGTAATTGCTACGCGCTCGGATAAAACAATCTATGTGAAACGGGTATTTGTTGTTGCACAAAATCCATTGCGTGTGAGTGTTATAAGAAGATATTTTTCTAGAGAATCACTATTATTATAGTAAATATTTTTGCTGATATACCTTTTTTGACTCTTCGTCATTTTTGTCATGGTTGTTCTGATTGGACTCCCACCTGGAGTTTGAGAGCCCTGTGTGTAAGCGTTCCCATTGCTGGAAAATGGGGGGGACCCTCTACATGTGTATTGGGAATTTCCTCTTTCTGTCCATCACCTTCCTCAGTCTAGCTCATTCTCAACAGCGGTGAACGGGCCTGGCTATAAAATGCTCTGATTGGCTTACGGGCTTCCATCTTCCTGTTCCCGATCAGCAATGCTCTTTTTAGTTTAAAGAAATGAAAAAGTGGCTCAGCCTTACAATTTAATTTCAGGGTTTAGACCCGCAGCTGGAGAAATTTTCTTAAAGCGTGTAGTGCAAATGAGACTGTGCAGAGAATGCTTTTATCTCCCTGCTGAGTAATCTGTAAACAGAACTTGCCCCTAGCCCCTGTTTGGGAAATACCTGGAGGTTTGGGGGTGGGTGGGTGGAGCCTGGGGGCGGGGTTTGGGCAGGGGAGGAGCCTCAGTGAATTATAAGGCCATAGTCCACCTTCCAAAGCTGCCATTTTCTCCAGGGGAACTGTAGTCTGGAGATCAGTCGTCACGCTGGGAGATCCAGGCCATACCTGGAAGCTGGCAACCCCGGGGTCTTCACATCTATGCTATGGAAGTGGGCGAGCATCAGAAATCATCTTGTGCAGGCACATTCGAGCCTCAGCTCCCATCATTTTCTCTTGATTCCTTTTGCCTCTTCTCTGTTCAGTATCCAGCCCTGTGGTCTGCTAAAAAATATTTGAATGTCTCCAGTCGACTTCGAGCCGCATAGCTTCATTAGGAAGGGCGCCGGCTATCTTCACGCGCTGGGCATTATGCAACATGACTTATTCCTTCAAGTCACTGTTCCAAAATGCCATAGAACCTGTTTTTATACGAGAATCGGCATTTTGAAAATCTGGCACGCCCAGTTTGCACGATGGGTGGGGTACGTTCTGTGCAAATGGTAAAGGCTTCTCGTTATTTGCAAGTCCCTCCGGTCCCCCAGATCAGCTGTGCGGTTGCCGATTTCCCCTTCCCCCTTCCTTTTAATTTTCTTTGGAGACGGAGGGGAAAAAAACAGAGAGATGTTGAGTCTTCATGGCTTCTACAGCCAAGTAGGCAAGAGAGGTTTGTTTTGGACTGTTTCCCCCTTCTTTGGAGGACTGACAGTGCCTGCTAACACTTCGCTCTTGGAGCAGAAGTGCATGTTCAGTAATTCTCGAGAGCCTGTAGCCGCCCCCTTCAGACTGGATAAGGAGCTGTTGTTCCACTTTAGCAAGAGAGAGGGCCTCGCTCCCTCCCTGGTCTTCTCCTGAAAGGAAAAGGGCAAAAAGTAAGATAGCAGTGCAGTGCTCCCTCGAAGCTACGGAGTCCCGCGAGCCAAAATTCTCCTTTGTGAGCTCCTGGCATTAAAGTTGTGAGCGAGCGATTTGGCCACTGCATAAATTAGCTTGCTCTGGAGCCCTCCTTCCTAAGCGAGGACAAAAATGTGTGAGCCGGAGGCTAAAAAACGGTGAGCTAGCTCACATTAACTCAGCTTAGAGGGAACACTGATCGCAAGATAAAATTCTGGCTGAAGTGATGGAGGAGGAGAGGAAGAAGAAGAGGAAGTTGATGAGAAGGAGCAGGAAGAGGAGGACGAAGAAGAATTGGATTTATACCCCACTCTTCTCTCAGAGTCTTGGAGTGCCTTACAATCTCCTTTCTCTTCCCCTCCCCACAGCAGACACCCTGGGAGGTTGGTGGGGCTGAGAGAGCCCTGAGAGAATGGCTTGTGAGAGAACAGCTCTGAGAGACCTTGTGACTGACCCAGGGTCACACCAGCAGCTGCATGTGGTTGGTATGGGAATCGGACCCAGTTCTCCCGATTAGAGGCCACCGCTCTTAACCACGACACCACATTGGCTCTCTGCGGTGCCTCTTAGTGATCTGTGGTGCCACTTAGTGATGGAGCATAATGTTTTATCATGCTGAGTGTGTGCACATTGGGCTCCAGAATCTGCCCCAGTTACTCCGTGTGCCCATAAGGACACTGAAAACAAAACCGGCTGTGCTTAATCAGTGTACAGGGCATGGACTGGGGTTGCCAGCCTCCAGGAAGGGGGCTGGAGATCTCCTGGAATTCCAGACGACAGGAATCAGTTCCCTGGGGAGGGAAATGGCTGCTTTGGGCGGTGGTCTCCATGGCATTATACCTTGCTGAGGTCTCTCTGCTCTCCAAACCCTGCCCTCCCCAGGCTCTACCTCCCAAATCTCCAGGTATTTCCCAAATGGGAATTGGCGACTCTAGGAAGGCAAGTCCTGTGCTGAATGCAGTGTTCTGACTCACATGCCAAGCTGCCCCTCTTTCCTTCCCCCTGCTTTATTTGTCTCTGTTTTAAAACAACAGGTAAGCACAGAGCATAATTTCTCCAGCTGAAGAAACACAAACTACAATAAGTAATTATAGAGGAGGAGGAGGAGGAAGAGGAACAGCAGCAGGCCAGGAAGAGACCTACACTATTCTCCGGGTTTGATTCCCCCACTCCTCTTGGGTCAGTCACAGGTCTCTCAGCCCCGCCTCCCTCACAGGGTGTCTGTAGTGGGGAGAGGAAGGGAAGGCGATTGTAAGCCACCCCCAGACTTCTTTGGGTAGTGAAGGGCAGGGTATGAAACCAACGCTTCTTCTTCTTTGGTGTAGTCGTAGATAGCAGCGTGGACTCTGATCTGGGAGACCCGGGTTTGATTTTCCGCTTCTCCAGATGCAGCTGCTGGTGTGACCTTGGGTCAGTCACAAATTCTCTCAGAGCTGTTCTCTCAAGGGCAGTCCTCGAAAGAGCTCTCTCAGCCCCACCTACCTCACAGGGTGTCTGTTGTGGGGAGGGGGAGGGGAAGGCAATTGTAAGCTGCTCTGAGACTCCTTCGGGTAGTGAAGGGCAGGGTAGAAAAACCAACTCTTCCTCTTCTTTGGTGTAGTGGATAGCAGTGTGGACTCTAATTTGGGAGATCCGGGTTTGATTCTCTGCTTCTCCACATGCACCTGCTGGTGTGACTTTGGATCAGGCACAAGTTCTCTCAGAGCTGTTCTCTCAGAGCTCTCTCAGCCCCACCTACCTCCCAGGGTGTCTGTTGTGGGGAGGGGAAGGGACAGGAGATTGTAAGCCACTCCGAAACCACTTCAGGTAGTGAAGGGCAGGGTATAAATCCAATCTCCTCCTCCTCTTCCTCCTCTTCCATAAAACAAAATTGCTCAGAAGGGCATTTTTAGAAAGGGGAGAGGAATGTAGTTTATTGTACTATTTCTTGTATTTATTATCCTGTTTACTGTAATATTTTGGTTTTACCGCTTTCTTTTCTCATTTTGCATTGTTTATGGAAACTCGTATCTTCTGCTTTTGGTGGGGGAAATTGCCAACAAGTCACTGCTGATTAATGGTGTTTCCCCCCGTCCCCCCCATACACTTTTCAAGGCACCGCCTAGCCCAGCCTCATGAGATCTCAGAAGCAGTGACTTGATGTCACTTTCTACCCCCAGGTCAGCGTCTTATGCCGTGTTATGTCCTAGACCAGGAACGAGAGCTGGCTTGCAGCTGCCGAGCTCCGTTCCCGAGAACAATAGGGACCAGGCTCCTGAGCTCGCCAAAAGGGAGCCTATGGGAACATTGGTGGGAGATTCAAACCCGCCAATAGGATTCTGGGGCGTCCATCCCCCAACTGTATATAGTTGGCCTCTGGCTGTTGCTGTTTGTCTTTTGTTGTGAGGTACGAATAAACACGTCTTCTCTTATGTCGTCGTCCGAGTCATAAGGCACGAAACCCAGTACTTTGCATGCTGTTTGTCATTTGCACCGGTCGCTTAACCGTTTCGGTCGCGTAACAGTTTTGTAACCCAGATTGACCGCAGTGCTTCTTGAATGTTTTCTACTGTTTTTATTGCATTTTTAAAAATAAGTTGAAATCCACCTTGGCCGTGAGACCGGGACGACAAAGGCTAGCTCCATCTGGTTTGGTCAGGAGCTAAGCAGGGTCGGCCCTGGTTAGTACTTGGATGGGAGACCTCCAAGGAAGCGCAGGGTTGCCACACAGAGGGAGGCAGTGGCCAACCGACCTCTGCTCGTCTCTTGCCTTGAAAACCCCCTTGGGGGGGGGGGTCACCATACTTAGGCCGTGTGACTTTCCACCACCCAATCTGTCTTGAGATAGGGTTGCAGCTCTGGGTTGGGAAATACCTGGATATTTGGGGGCTGGAACCCAAGGAGGGCGGAGTTTGGGGAGGGGAGGGCGGGCTATAAGGCCATAGAGTCCACCTTCCAGAGTGGCCGTTTTCTCCAGGTGAACGGATCTCTGTCGCCTGGCAAGCAGTTGTAATCCCAGGAGATCTCTAGCAACCATCTGGAGGCTTGTTTCAAATTAATGGAGACCGCTTAGCATTAGCAGCATAATGCAGTGCCTTCCCAGAATAACCCATATATAGGAATGTTAAAGTGCCTTGCGTATTCCAAGAGTAGCCTTCTTATCTTGTGGAATTCAATGAAGTGTCCTGTGCTTTCCAAAAAAAAAAAAATCTTGAGTTTTGTAGTATTCTTGAATTCTGAATTCCTGTTGAATTCTGAATTACATCTCAGTAAGAAGCGCGCCTCGGTGTCTAGTCATGCTGGCCACATGACCATGGACATGTCTTCGGACAGCGCTGGCTCTTCGGCTTGGAAACGGAGATGAGCACCGCAACCCTAGAGTCGGATTTGACTGGTTTTCGAGTAAGGGAAACCTTTACCTAGGAATTCAGGAGGCTGCGGTGGCTCAAGTGGTTAAGACGCTGAACTGCAGACTGGAAGGTCGGTAGTTCAGCAGTTCGAGACCCAAGTGCCGTGTGACGGAGTGAGCTCCCATCTCTGGCCCCAGCTCCTGCCAGCCTAGCAGTTTGAAAGCAAGAAATCGCAAGTAGATAAATAGGTACCACTTTGGTGGGAAAGTAACAGCGTTCCGTGCGCCTCGGCGTCTAGTCCTGCCGGCCACATGACCACGGAAACGTCTTTGGACAGCGCTGGCTCTTCAGCTTGGAAACAGAGATGAGCACCGCATCCCTAGAGTCGGTTTTGACTGGCTTTTGAGCAAGGGAAGCTTTTACCTTTACCTAAGAATTCAGAGGAGCTGCGGTGGCTCAAGTGGTTAAGATGTTGAACTGCAGGCTGTGGAAGGTCAGTAGTTCAGCAGTTCGAGACCCGGGTGCCGCATGATGGGGTGAGCTCCTGTCTCTAGTTCTAGCTCCTGCCAACCTAGCAGTTCGAAAGCAAGAAATTGCAAGTAGATAAATAGGTACCACTTTGGTGGGAAGGTAACAGCGTTCCGTGCACCTTGGTGTTTAGTCATGCCGGCCACATGACCACGGAAACGTCTTCGGACAGCGCTGGCTCTTCGGCTTTGAAACGGAGATGAGCACCGCAACCCTAGAGTCGGATTCGACTGGCTTTCGAGCAAGGGAACCTTTACCTTTACCTTTTTAAGAATTCAGAATTCAAGAATGCTACAGAACTCAAGAGATGGAGGCACGTGTCTCTGCAGGTCTCTCCTGGGGATACAATGCCCTCATACTCCCACACAAATGATGCCAGACAAGTTGGCCATTTGTGGCAGGGAAAGTACTCTTTAGATTAGGTTTCTCTCTCTCTCCTTTCGACTGCACCCTAAATATGAACTGGATCTACTCTGGGTTGAATTTCGGTGCACCGCTGGAGATAAATGGCTAACAGGTTTGGTTTCTGCTGTGAGGAACGCTTCATTCCTATGCACGTGGGCATAATTATATACCTATAGTGGTTAAGACGCTGAACTGCAGGCTCTGGAAGGTCAGTAGTTCAGCAGTTCGAGACCCGGGTGCCGCATGACAGGGTGAGCTCCTGTCTCTAGTTCCAGCTCCTGCCAACCTAGCAGTTCGAAAGCAAGAAATTGCAAGTAGATAAATAGGTACCACTTTGGTGGGAAGGTAACAGCGTTCCGTGCGCCTTGGTGTTTAGTCATACCGGCCACATGACCACGGAAATGTCTTCGGACAGCGCTGGCTCTTCGGCTTTGAAACGGAGATGAGCACCGCAACCCTAGAGTCGGATTCGACTGGCTTTCGAGCAAGGGAGACCTTTACCTTTACCTTTTTACATTTCTTGAACGTGATCCTTCAGGTGCTCTGAAAGGAGAGCTTTCTCGATATTTATAACAGAGTAAGGAGCTATTTCTGCACACAACGGATTTAGCCGTGATCGTAAAACTCGATGGCTTTCCGGCTGTATTGGGGGGGGGGAACCTGCAGACGGCTAAGAGCTTTAGGGAAGAGCTTTGGCACCTTCTGGCAGAATTCTCCTCAGACGCAAATAACACGGCAACCTTGGGACGAAAAAAGAAATGGTATCCTCTCCTTTTTACAATAGCCCGTCCAGGTTTGACTATAAAGAAGGATGTAGGTGAACGTATAAGCAGTCACAAAAAGAACAAAGTTATTGAGCTTGAATTATCACAAAGGAATGGTGTATGTAGTGGTTGGAGTGAGTGAGTCAGCATGCCTGGACATTGGGGGGCGCTATATTACTCTGTGGGTGTATGGGTGTTATCTCCTTGAATGGGGTGCCTCTCTTTGTCTTAGCCTGGGTGCTGCCCTCTGACTCCTCCCCCCTCTCTCTCTTTCTCCCCTTTGTCCTCTCCCTCGCTGCACATGGCCTTCCATGGAGAAACATGTCCCTGCAATACTTCTTGGGAGATTATTGGCTGGGCAGAACTCTGCTATATTAACCAACTATCCCAAGAATAATGTTGCTAAGATGGGAAGAAAAGCCAGATTGCCAGTCCTGGTAGCTCTTCTTATTTGACCGGAAGGAGCTTTCTCGTGTTTTTTTTGCTAGGAAAGGTCTTTCCTAATACCGACTGCTGAGATCCTTTAACTGGTGCCAGTCTGGTGTAGTGGTTAAGTGCGCGGACTCTAATCTGGGAGAGCCGGGTTTGAGTCCCCATTCCTCCACTTGCAGCTGCTGGGTGACTTTGGGCAAGCCATAGTTCTGTCAGAGCTGTCATTGAAAGGGCAGTCCTTGAAAGAGCTCTCTCAGCCCAACCTACTTCACAGGGTGTCTGTTGTGGGAAGGGGAAGGGAAAGGAGATTGTAAGCTGCTCTGAGACTCCAAGTGAAGGGCAGGGTATAAATCCAATCTCCTCCTCCTCCTTCTTCTCCTTCTTCTTCTTCTGGAAATGCTGGGAATCGAACCTGGGACCAGTGACTGTGTCAGCAGCAGATGTTAACAGCTACGCTGACCTATCTAATTCCCAAAATCCAGAGTTCAAACCCTCTTCTTTTCATATTTCTTCACAAATCCTCTTTCCTCTCTTCCGCACAGTTCTTCACAGTATTTTGATGCATGCCTGTACACGTGTGTAGATATATATTGCATCTAGGGTTACCAACCTCCAGGTGATGGCTGGAGATCTTCCGGAATGATTCAAATCCGTGGGTTAGTGGTGCCTCGCTTTCGTGAAGAATCGGTGGTTCTGTTACAAGCAAAAGCTTTGCCTATTTATCTGTTTATCTTTTCTGCGGTTCCTGGGGTCTTGCAAATGCTTGTAAATCTCTCCCTTTCCTTGTATGCTGTCCTGAGATTTACATACACAAAAATCAGAAAAATTCTGCTAATCGTTCACGGAGGTTGTTTTCAAATAGGGGCCCTGCCCAGGCCAGGAATTTTCCCACATCAAAGGAGTGATTTGCTTATTTGTTATGTAAAGACAAATCATTTGGAAAGTCTTCCGAGAAATGTCTAGTACCTGAACGGTGCTGTGGCCGGTGTCAGTCAGGCGGAAGTATGCGTGTTTAAAGAACAACCAGCCTTCCAGAAGAAATTTTTCCCCTTCATCTGTGGAGACTTCTAAATCAGGGTTGGCCAGGTGCCCCTTGGCAACTGGCAGGAGGCTACGGAGGCTTAGCAGCAACAAGGGAGGCCTACGCTGGCATGCCAGCCATGTTGCCAGTGACACAGCAACGTCACTTCTGGGGTGCACCTGGGGTTGCCACATCCCTCCTGGCTACAGGTGGGGGATGGGGTGGACTTAACAGGAGCAGGAGGGAGGCCCAGGTGACGTCGCCAGTGCCATGGCAGTGTCACATCCAGTATGCACAGGAAGTGACGTCATCACGCTGTGATGGCGCAGAACTCGTGGGCACTCAATGAGATTGCTGAGCAGTCGGGTTAGAACGGATAAAAGAGTGATTAACTCGTGGAATTCACTGCCAAAGGAGGAGGTGGCGGCGGCTACAAGCATGGATGGCTTCAGGAGGGAATTGGATAAACATATGGAGCAGAGGTCCATCAGTGGCTTTTAGCCACAAGTTATAGATAGGAACTCTTGGTTTAGGGCAAGCGATGCTCTATATTCTTGGTGCTTGGGGTGGGGGTCAACCATGGGAGGGCTTCTAGTGCCCTGGCCCCACTGCTGGACCTCCTGATGGCACCTGGTATTGTTGGCCACTGTGTGTGACAGAGTGTTGGACCAGATGGGCCATTGGCCTGATCCAACACTGGCTTCTCTTATGTTCTTATGTTCTTAAATGCTCTGGTATTTGGGCAAAAACTCTGTAGTAAAAATGGCTTCTAACATAGAGTTTTTGCTTAAATACCAGAGTGCTGCCTGGATGTCGCCGGCGTGCAGGCATCATTTCCTGTTCGTGCTGGAAAGTGATGCCACCACATTACTGGTGGTGTTGTCTGAGTTTTCCGCTCTCTCCTGGTAAGTCACCCCACTGGCCAGCTGATCAGGGGTGGGGCCTGGCAGACGGGGACCCCTCCTCCACTGAGGGGGCTGGCAACCGTATGTACAATGGAAGTGACGTCATAGCATTCTCAGCAACACGGTGACACTCTGGTATCTGGGCAGCATCTCTATAGTAGAAGCTAGTTTTACCATAGAGTTTTTGCCCAAATACCAGAGTGTCAGCGTGTTACTGGCAACGTGAGGGATGTCACTTCCAGGGCAGATGGGAAGTGACATCAGCACATTGCCATCCACGCTAGGGCTCTTTTTGCAGGGGGTGGCATGGCTGAAACACAGGGCTAGGCCTCCCCAGGTGCTGAGAAGTCTCCCTGCTGGCCGGCTGGTACGTGAGGGGGGTGGCCTGGGATGGGGGATCTTCCACCCCCAGCAGGGACCTGGCAACCCAGAAACGACACCCCAGAAAAGATACAAGAAATTCAGCTCTCCATTTTTAACTTCCAGTTGAACACATGAAGCTGTCTGATACTGAATCAGACCTCTGGTCCATCATAGTCTGTCTTGTCTACTCAGACTGGTAGAAGTTGGACTAGATGACCTGCAAGGGGGTTGGACTAGATGACCTGCAAGATCCCTTCCAACTCTAACATTCTATGATTCTATGAAGTTCTCCACAGGCTGAGTTCTTTCCCATCACCTATGATCCGATCTTCACTGCAGATGCCGGGGACTGAACCTGGGACCTTCTGCATGCCGAGCAGAGGCTCCACCACTGAGCCCCTCTCCAAGTTACATCTTAAAGTTATAGCTTCAGAGGCAATGATTACAAATTCCACATTTTCAGACCTCTGCAGGGCGTTCTTGCGCAATTTCCTCCTAGTGCCTTGATTAGTAGTACTCTTCAGCACATTCCAAGTCCCTTTCTTCTGATTATTTCTGAATTTCCAAAATTATGACTTGATGAAACTTGGACAGGCATGGGCTTCCCCACAGCTGGCCGGAATGGGAAGTGCAGCGTTATCCTCTTGTCTGTTATTGGAGCCTTTTTCTCTGCCTTTAAAATCTGCTCCACTGCATCCACACACACCCTCGCCTACATAACTTGAGCATTTGTTCCCCATTTCTTTTTTTTTTAAAAAAAATAGTTTTTTATTTTATCACAAATCAACATACAAAACAAACAAAGGCACACAAACATATATTACATACAAATTGGGGGTGTTCTGAATCTATATAATAATCTTTTCAATTACTTCTTACAGTATCCAGTTGGTTATTAAAATATCCTTCCCTATTATATAAAAGAGTAGTGGTCAGCCAGCTTGACCATATAAGGGAAAAATGCGTGGCAGAATCCATTGGCCGTGGGGGCTGCCACTCAAATGTGGGGCCCTGGCCATTGGCTGCCATGCCTGGCTGCTTGGGCTCGACACCGACACCGCAGCCAGCAGCCAGCCTCCCGAACTCAGTCTGCAGCCAGCCACTCCACACAACGTGAGCCCGCCAAGGGCAAGGACGGGACCTTCGGGGCGGCAGCTGGCAGGCCGAGCCCGGGCCCGCTGCCACTGGACAGAGGCGTGGCATCGACAGAGGGAGCCAAGGGGGGCGATCAGAACTTTGCGTCGCTGGCCGGCAAGGGGAGGACGGGGCCTTCGACGTGCGGCTCGCATGGGGCCGCTGCAACTGGCCAGTAGTGGGGAGCTGGCAAGGGGAGCACAGGACCTTCGGCGTGGCAGCTTGCAGGGTGTGCACGGGGCCACCGCAACTGGCCAGTGCTGGGGTGTCGAGGAAGGGAGGCAAGGGGGAGGACAGGAATTTGTCGCCGGCGGCGGCAGCCTCGCCCTGACAGGGCCTTAGGCAGGGACCCCGCTAGCGCCCATTGCATATGATACCGCAATGGGCTTTGCCACTAGTATACCATAAAGCAAAAAATCTTTTAGCCATAAAGTCTGCATATATTTGTAGATAATATCTATAATATCTCTAATATATGTTGTGGAGTTGTTATAGTCTTCCAGCCAAGTATAAAATCTCGACCATGTATCGTGAAATTCTTCTTCTTGTCCTCTCAAAAATAAGGTCAATTTGTCCATCTCTGCTGGTTTCCAAAATTTTACTTATAATTTCTTTTTTTGAAGGTATTTCATCTTTTCTCCAATATTTGGCATATAATATTCTCACGGTGGTTAATTGATGAATACAGAGATGAAAATCATCCTTTCTACAACTTTCTGGTCTTACATTCAATAGAAATAAGTCAGGAATAAAAGGTATAACACAATTCAACATTTTGTGTAATATTCCGTAGTCTAAGACCGGTCACCTCTGTTATCTTGGAACTTTGACGCTACATGATTCCGTTTCAAGATTTCTGCCTTTGGAGAAGGGGGTTTTGGGTCAGCTGCATCTAATTAATGGATGGGGGGAGGAGAGTTAAGGCTCCTTGGATGCAAATGCAGAGACAGAGAATGGGAAACCCAAGAAGATACGGAGAGAGCAAGGTCAGAATGACTTGGAACACAGCAGGAATGTTGGTTTGGAAATCGGCTTGGGACCCGGTGAAAGAAGTTGTTGGCAGCCGTGCGGGTCCCAAAGTAAAATGCGAAGAAAATCAGAATACAATCTACACATTTGTTAATGCCTGGGAATTTTAACTGTTTCATTGCTTCTTCCCCAAAAGAGCTGGGTGTAACTTGAAGCCAGCTTCATGAAAAGCCACCATCCTCACGTCCTGAGGAATTTTCCTTTCTCTTTAAAAACCCTTTTTGAGTGGCAGTTTTCAAGCAGAGAAGCTTCAAGGGGAGATTACAACGTGAGCCTGCTGAACTTGAGTTCATTCACAAGTTCAGAACAATGGACTCCCCCGGGGGAGGGGTGGGAATAAATAGGGGCGCAGGATTCTTATCTTACTACAGATGCTAATTTTTTGCCCCCAAGCATTTCTCCTCTGCTCTAGTCACACTGATGTCCTTTTGCATTGAACCTCTGCATCCTGACTCCTTTCTTTGCAACATCCTTGGGATACAAGGGCTCAAGGATTATGCATGGGATAGAGCAGGCTGAGAAAGAAGTCCTTTTCTCCCTTTCTCACAATACAAGAACTCGTGGGCACTCCATGAAATTGCTGAGCAGTCGGGTTAGAACAGATAAAAGGAAGTACTTCTTCACCCAAAGAGTGATTAATACGTGGAATTCACTGCCACAGGAGGTGGTGGCAGCTACAAGCATGGACAGTTTCAAGAGGGAATTAGATAAACATACGGAGCAGAAGTCCATCAGTGGCTGTATAGATAGGAACTCTCGGTCTGGGGCAGGTGATGCACTCTATTCTTGGTGCTGGAGGGGGCAGCAGTGGGAGGGCTTCTGGTGTCCTGGCCCCACTGCTGGACTTCCTGATGGCACCTGGTATATTTTGTCCACTGTGTGACAGAGTGTTGGACTAGATGGGCCATTGGCCTGATCCAGCATTGCCTTCTCTTATGTTCTTATGTAAGGATCTTCGTTCCTACTTGTACCCAACGAAGCGAGCTTTGACTCTCAAAAGCTTCTTGCCAGGAAATCTTGTTGGTTTTCAAGGTGCTCCCGGACTATCAAATTGTGCTGTTCTAACTGCAGACCAATATGTCTACCCGCTGACACCTTTTGTGGGGCTAATATCGAGTCTGATGAAGTGTTCTTGAGCGCTTGCCCACTGTTGTGTGTGTCATTTGGTTGGTCCTCATAAAAGCTGTGATGGAGACGGTGTTCTGATTCGGGGGGACTTGGTGGCAGAGCTTTGCAAACTGAAGGGCTTGAATTGTGCTGACGAACTACTGCATCTGTTTTTGCAAATAAATAGATCTGTGTGCCATTTGCTACCATTTAGGATCGGGTCTTGGAATTCCTTGGAAGATCCCATCATATGATTGGGAAGCTTTCAAGCTCCATAAACTGTTCTCAGTTTCTTTGTTGCCTTGTATCTTCGGTAGCTCTCTCCTAAGGGAGATAGTGGTGTATCGGCCAGCCAGTGAATCATAGAATCATAGAATGTTAGAGTCGGAAGGGACATTGCAAGTCATCTAGTCCAACCCCCTGCACTCTGCAGGAGCATAGCCGAAAGATAGCCCTACATACTTACAACATACCCAAAAGATGGTCGTCCAGCCTCCGCTTGAAAATGTCCAAGGAAGGAGCATCCATCACCTCCTGAGGCAGACCGTTCCACTGCTCAACCACTCTTAGAGTCAGGAAGTTTCTCCTGATTTTTAGCTGGTATCGACTCCCTCGTAATTTCTACCCATTAGATCTCGTCTTGCAATCCAGAGCAAGAGAGAATAGATCTGCTCCATCTTTTACATGACAGCCCTTCAGATATTGGAAGACTGCAATCATGTTCTCACTAAGTCTTCCTTTTCCCAGGCTAAACATATCCAACTCTTTCAGCCTTTCCTCACAAGACTTGCATTCAAACCCTCTCACCATCCTGGTTGCCCTCTTCTGGACATGCAGGAAATGCACAGAGAGGGGTTCTGTCAGAGGGCGATTTTGCAATGGCTTTTCCCTCCGTTGTTTTAGCAAACCCACCTTGGAACAGAAATTCCCCTCTGCGTTGCATGCCGCTTTCACTTTCTTTGATCATCGGGTTTTATGGTACCTTCGCATAGAGTTATGGCCATTCAGGGGTGACTTCGCACTCAGTATGGCGTTGCCCCCAAGGTATTTGAATGTGGTTTTAGGCTGCACCTTTTTCTCGGTGTTGAGAAAATGTGGAGCGGATGCCAGATGCAGAATAGCCAAGAGTAAATTGTTGTGCTTCTCATTTTGAAAGCAAGCAGCGAGCGTCGAAAAGTGTGGGGTTTTTTAGACGGTTGAAACTGGAGGTTGCACATGTGGTAAAGGAGTTTAGGGACAGAACACAGGAAGGAAGTCTTAACGAGAGACAAACCTGATCGCGTGGCTCATGAGGCAGCAGAAGGAAGGCCCGGGAGGAACCGGTCGAAAGTGTTTGATACCCTTTTCCTACTCCCAGCAAGTACCTTTTGGAATACCTCTAAGCGATCTGTTTGGAAGCCGGATGGCGAGAATGTGTTCTGATTTAAGGGGAGGGGGGGAAACCACCAGTGAAAGTTAATTTCTTCAAATGAACTGTTGTTGGATCTTTTCCCATTGGGGAGAGTTCGTTACCACACTTGGCCAGGTTTCCTTTTTGCATAGTTGGCCTTTCTTTCCCGACGCAAAATCATCTTGTTCTCATTTCTCTATCTGGCTTTCCAGAAGGGGTTTGCTAAATCCGCCAGCGTGATGCACGAAGACCAGCTATTGATTCCCTCCTCCTTGCTCGCCACTTTCTTACCCCCCTCAGATTACAACCTGGTGTAAGTTCAAGGTGACCAGTGAAGCAGTGTTCATGTGTGTTGCAGTCTCTCTTCCCTTGCTAATAGGACGTCTAGAGTCTCCTTTCGCAACCAAGTTCTACACGCTTCCAGATTGCTGTGTGTTTCTGGCATTCTTTTTCAAAGGCAGATTATTTCTATTTCTGGAACAAAATCAATGCCGCATCCAATAACTGCTGATTATTTTAAGCTGCTTTCACAAGACCGTTTCAAAGCATTAAGCAGCCAGTTTGGTGTAGTGGTTAAGTTCACGGACTCTAATCTGGGAGGAACTGGGTTTGATTCCCCACTCCCCCTCCACATGCAGCTGCTGGTGTGGCTTGGGTCAGCCACAAGTTCTCACAGAGCTGTTCTCTCAAGTAGTTCTCTGAGAGCTCTCTCAGTTCCATCTACCTCACAGGGTGCTTGTTATGGGGAGAGGAAAGAAAGGAGGTTGTAAACTGCTCTGAAACTTGGAGTGAAGGGTGGGGTGTAAATCCAGTCTCTTCTCTCCTCTTCTAAACACCAAAGGGGGTACAATCCTAAAAGAGGCCTTGTCTCCACTTTGGACCTGAAACTGAACAGGTTCTCTATCTAAATTCCAATGCAGAGTTTTATCATAGAGATGTCAAGGGGCAGAACAATATACCATTGTGCATCCAAACAGTGGAGGGGCCGTGGCTCAGTGGCAGAGCCTCTGCTTGGCATGCAGAAGGTCCCAGGTTCAGTCCCCGGCATCTCCTGCTAAAAGGGACCAGGCAGGAGGTGATGGGAAAGACCTCTGCCTGAGACCCTGGAGAGCTGTAAAGAGGGACCGTGGCTCAGTGGCAGAGCTTCTGCTCGGCATGCAGAAGGTCCCAGGTTCAATCCCCAGCATCTCCAGTTAAAAGGGACCAGGCAGGAGGTGATGGGAAAGACCTCTGCCTGAGACCCTGGAGAGCTGTAAAGAGGGGCCGTGGCTCAGTGGCAGAGCCTCTGCTTGGCATGCAGAAGGTCCCAGGTTCAGTCCCCGGCATCTCCAGCTAAAAGGGACCAGGCAGGAGGTGATGGGAAAGACCTCTGCCTGAGACCCTGGAGAGCTGTAAAGAGGGGCTATGGCTCAGTGGCAGAGCCTCTGCTTGGCAGGCAGAAGGTCCCAGGTTCAGTCCCCGGCATCTCCAGCTAAAAGGGACCAGGCAGGAGGTGATGGGAAAGACCCCTGCCTGAGACCTTGGAGAGCCACTGCCAGTCTATGGCTGCAGTCACACAAGCAGTTTGATCCAATATTGTTGCAGCAGCCCTGAGGATTTAAAGAGTACAATCAGGCCTCAACATCTGCCTTCCGTGTTCCATTCATCACCCTCCTGTTGTTCCCCGTCTTCAAAATGGAGTTAACAGACACTGGGGAAAGTCTGGTCTTTACGGATATCAGCGCTCTCACCCCACGTTTCCGGCTGTCTGAACGCCCTGTTGCAAAGTCAAGCGGTTTCGGAAGTCTGAACCTCCCCTTTCGTCCCCTTTGGTGTGTTTTTTTTGTGTGGATTAGGTAGCTATGTGCGCAAAAGTGCATAATCACCCTTGGTGTTGTCAATCACTGCGACCAAGTAGTCATTCTGGATCAGGAGTCCCGGGGGGGGGGGCGTGTTTTTGAGCATTTTCTCCAGGAGAGCCGATCTCGGTAGTCTGGAAAGGAGCTGTAATTCCAGGGGCTCCCCAGCCTCCCTCTAAGCTGCAGAGTTTTGTGAGCAAAAATTCTGCTTTCTGAGCTACTGGCATTAAAGATGTGAGTCAGCCATTTGGCTTCTGCATAAATTAGTTTGCTCTGGAGCCATCCTGCCTGAGCCAAGACAAAAATGTGTGAGCTGGAGGCTAAAAAACTGTGAGCTAGCTCGCACTAACTTAGCTAAGAGGGAACACTGATCTCCAGGTCCCGCCTGGAGGCTGGCATCCTTAGAACAGTTGTTTTCATGCCATTTGCGGAAGGCCTTAGTGGTATTATTAGACCATTGTTGGTGAACTTGGAAAACAATTACTATGTCAGTCCCTGGTAGCTCTCATAATCTTATGAGTCCTGATTCTAGTCTTTTATCAGGCATTAATTAGACAATTTGTTTGGAGTATGGAGGTAATTTCAGAGCGGAGTTTATTTCCACCCCAAAGCATTATCCAGAAATGTTCCTCATCTAAAAGCAGCGTTGATATTTCTTTTCAGAATTGTCTTGACGGGGCGTTTCATTCATCGTTCTTTTTTCCCCCCAAATAAGGAGAAGGTAAATGCTTCTGGAAATAATTTAATTAGATTGTTAACGCACATTTTTGACACATTACTAAGAGCAGTAGAGAGAAGCATGGATAATGTTCTTGCACGTCTCCATAAAAAGAAACTTCTTCAAAATGCAACGATGAAGGCAGTCAGGCAGTGAATTCGTTTTTTCCTTATTTGTATCAAAGTGCAGTTTGAAGAACTCCCTACCCTGCCAGATTATTTGGTTCAGTAAAAAGATATCTTTCTGAGCTGTGTGGCTCATTTTCTTTCTCTAATCTAGGATTGCTCTTTCCCACCAACCTAAATCAGATTTTTGTTTTTTAATATTTTCTAATGGTTTTAATTCATTTTTAGTATCCAAGAGGTCTTCATATTTTAGCAACATATTCTTTTGGAGTAGGTTAAGGTTAGTGAATGCTTCTAGTGGTGAGACCCATTTTGGTATCTTAGTATAGAAAAGTCTTTTCACTTTTCCCCATATCTTTAATAAAGATCTCCTTAATAAAGTGTTGTTTAAAGTAGTTATGAGCATCAGTTTTTCCATACCATATATATGTGTGCCATCCCAGTAGAAAGTCACGTCTCTTTAGTGCTAATATTCTAGAGTTCTCTAGAGTAATCTATTCTCTTGACCATGCCAATGATGCTATTTATAGTAAAGCAGCCAGTCTTCTCATGCAAATCCAACTCTTTCTTTTGTGTCATGTAAGTTTTTCAGGTTTATTCTTGGTCTCTTGCTCTGCCATATAAAATATTTCATCAGTTTGTCAAATTCTATAAAGTATTTCTGATTTTGGAGAATCAGAATAATTTGGAATAGGAAAATCAATCTAGATAGAATATTAATTTTTATTGTAGCTATCGTCCCCATCAAGGATATATGTAGGTTTTTCCATCTTTCAAGATCTGTCTTAATTTCCAAACTAAGTTGCATATAATTATCTTGCAACAGAGAGCTACATCTATTTGTTATGTTTATTCCCAAATACTTCAGGGTTTTTTAAAACTTCTAAGCCTGATAATCTGTTGGTTTTGGTATTTAGTCATATTTTTCATTAACATTTTTGTTTTATTGAAGTTAATTTTCAGTCCAGCCACCTGACTATACTCTTGTAGAGATTTTAAAAGTTGCATTATTGAGTCAAGTGGATTTTATAATATAAAGACTAGGTCATCAGCAAATGCTTGCAATTTATATTCTTCTCCTCTTACTTTGAGTCCTTTAATGTATATATCGTCTCTAATCATGTCATTCATTATTTCAAGCATAAGTATAAACAATCGTGATGAAAGTGGGCATCCTTGTCTGGTTCCTTTTTGTATTTCAATACTTGTTGAATCTCCATTTCACTTGTTGTTTGATGTAGATTGCCCTAACCATTGTAAAGAAGTCTGTGCCACATTGTGAAGATAGTAGTTGTTCCAACATAAATTTCCAGGAAACATTATCAAACGCTTTTTCAGCATCCAGAAAAACCAAAGCCAACTGTTTCTCTGGGTGTATTTCAAAATATTCAATTACATTCAATATAATCCTTACATTATTTCTGAGTTGTCTTTTTGGTAAAAAAAACCCAGCTTGATCTTGATGAATTATTTGTATTAGAACTCTTTTCAATCTTGCAGCCAAGACAGAGGCAACAAAATTGGTCTGTAATTTTTAATTTCTTTCTCATCCGTGTTTTGCTTAATATAGCAAAGTTATTAAAGCTTCATTCCAAGTTTCTGGTATTTTACCTTCAATTGTTATCTTTTGTATTACATGTTTTAAAGGTAATATCAGTTGATCTGAAAGAGTTTGGTATGTTTAGCCTGGGAAAGAGAAGGCTTAGAGTATTTGAAGGGCTGTCATGTAGAAGATGGAGCAGCTCTATTCTCTCTTGCTCCGGATTGCAAGACTAGATCTAATGGGTGGAAATTACAAGGGAGTCGTTAACCGGCTAAATATCAGGAGAGACTTCCTGACTGTAAGAGTGGTTGAGCTGTGGAACAGTCTGCCTCAGGAGGTGGTGGATGCTCCTTCCCTGGACGTTTTCAAGCGGAGGCTGGACGACCATCTTTCAGGTATGTTGTAGGTATGTAGGGCTATCTTTCAGCTACACTCCTGCAGAGTGCCAGGGGTTGGACTAGATGACCTGCAAGGTCCCTTCCAACTCTAACTTTCTATGATTCTATGATCTTCAAAGGCCTGGTAAAATTTATGTTTGTTTGCTTGTTCTTCGTTTTTTTTATATAAAATAAAATCTAGGGTTGCACAGACTCCAGTTTGTGGCTGGAGATTTCTGGAGTTACAACTGGTCTCCAGGTAAAAGAGACCAGTCCCCCTGGAGAAAATGGCTGCTTTGGATGGTAGACCGTGGCATTATACCCCACTGAGGTCTCTCCCCTCTCAAACCCCGCCCTCCCCAGGCTCCGCCCCCAAAATCTCCGGGAATTTCCCGCCCATGGCTGGCAACCTTACTCTGTGCAGGACTCTACAGCTGTCTTATTTTGAAAGAGAGTATGAGTCACTTTCAGTACCCTTGCGGCAGCAAGAAGGTAGCGGAAGTTGTGCTTCTGTGCCAAAAGAAGGGTTAAAAGGTTGTGTCCTCCCAACTCAGTTGCTTCCAATCCCTCAGGCAGCTCCGGAGTTGCCTCAGACGGACTCCTCCCTTACACTTCCGGAATACACTTGCACCTGGTAGAAATAATTTAGCGTCCCAGACTCAAAATAGTAATTACAGAATTGCCAAGTAGCATTGGTAAGGATTAAACAGGGGTAGGCTGGGAGGCTAAAAAGGCCCAGGAGGAAGCCAGGTGGAGTGGCCCGCACTGCAGGGGCCTCCCCGCTCAGAACCTGGCCATCAGTGCCAGCGATGGATCAGCTTACCTGTCCCCTCCTCCAGTGTTTACAAGGGGAGGGTAATTAAATGCTGCTTTTCTCTTTGGAGGCAAAGTCACAGCTCATTATTTTATTTTTGTCATAATTTTGCAGTAGTGCTATAGCAGTACTGCAAACCTACCCTACCAGTGGAACAAATAAGGAGCAGTGGCTTTATCTGCAAATGGAAAAGCAGTACTTAATTTTCCCTCCCATCCCCTAAAAGATAATTAACAATTGCTTTATGTATGTCATGGTTGTTCAGAAAGAAAAGGATGTGATGAATGAAGCTGAGGAAAACTTAAAAGGGATAGGAGTTCTGAGAAGCCTCAGTGGACAACCTGCCATTTCAGTTGCATTTTATATATTTTATAAACACTGCCACAAATCAGGTCTGGGGGGAAAGATGGGAAGACAGTGGGTGAAACACTGGAATGCAATGGCTTGCCACCAGTGTTGTCTCAGTTGTCTATAACAACTAGGAAATGGGAGCCAGTTTGATGTAGTGGTTAGGATCAAGGACTCTGATCTGGGAGAACCAGATTTGATTCCCCACTCCTCCACATGCAGCTGCTGGGTGACCTTGGGCAATCCACAGTTTTTTTCAGAGCTGTTCTCTCAAGAGCAATTCTCAAAGAGCTCTCTCAGCCCTACCTCCCTCACAGGGTGTCTGCTCTGGGGAGGGGAAGGGAAAGGAGATTGTAAGCCACTCTGAGATTCCATGTGAACGGCAGGGTATAAATCCAATCTCCTCCTCCTCCTCCTCCTCACAGTACAAGGATGCACATGGCAGCAAAGTTACAGAGAAGAGGCAGAAACTGCTGAATGGATTTGTGGGAGAAAATGCATGTGCAATTTAAGAACTGGCAGCTAGCAAGGGCTTTGAGGTAGGAATTAAAAACATCAGTCCTGTCCTTGTGCAGAAATTCCCCTATAAATCCCAAGAAAAGCTATTCCCTCTTTTTATAGTGAAACAGCCACAGTGGATGGAAATAAATAAATCATAGAGGGGAGCCAAGGGAAGAAAAGAACCAAAAAGAACAGCGACATTATAAAGTACTGAGTCTGAGACATAGCGTAGTGATTTCAGCTCATACTTTATTAATTCATCGGAGAACTTGAGATAACTAGCGGGGCCCATGGCCCACTTATATTCCCATTCTTAACCACACCCACACCCGTGATAGGTTTATTTACAAACAACTTCCTCTATTGGTTCCTTTTAGGATCTGGGCTGGCCGATTGGAGAGTTCTTGGATCCTCCGCTTCTATTGTCTTAGGATGCGAAGCTTAGCCTGTCCGCATGGCCACGTGCGAGCCCGACCTCGTGCGTGGTCTCCCTTGGTACACAACAGGCATAAACACCACTAACAGTATAAAAGTATTAATTCATGGAAACCGACTCATCCATTTGTTACGGATTGCTGTAGATGATAGCACCCTAAAACTTATAGACGAAAAGGCAGTTATCCGTCATACAGAGGTTCAGTCAGGGATGGCGACCGTGTTACTTTTAGTGTCAGCGGTAATGGAACTACAGGGTCCGGTTTTTCCTTAAGTCACAACTTGTGAACCCACAAAGAGGCCAAAGGAAAGCGCTGTCAAGTTAACAACCCAACTTACAGAGACCTTTGTAGGTTTTTCAAGGCAAGAGATGAACAGAGGTGGTCGGCCATTGCCTGCTTCTGCAAAGCGACCCTGGACTTCCTTGGTGGTCTTCCATTCCAAGTCCTAACCAGGACCAATGCTAATTAGCTTCCAAGGTCTAGTGAGATTAGGCTAGCCTGGGACATCCAGGTCAGGTCAGATGAATAGAAGTGGTTTGCCTTGGTGGTCCTTGGTGGTCTTCCATCCATGGTGGTCTTCCATCCTTGGTCCTTGGTGGTCTTCCATCCTTGGTGGTCTTCCATCCAAGTACTAACCAAGGCCAACGCTAATTAGCTTCCAAGCTCTAGTGAGATTAGGGTATGTTTAGGCTGGGAAAGAGAAAGCTTAGAGGGGACATGATTGCAGTCTTCAAACGTTTGAAGGGCTGTCATGTAGAAGATGGAGCAGATCTATTCTCTCTTGCTCCAGATTGCAAGACTAGATCTAATGGGTGGAAATTACAAGGGAGTCGTTACCGGCTAGATATCAGGAGAAACTTCCTAACTGTAAGAGTGGTTGAGCAGTGGAACAGTCTGCCTCAGGAGGTGGTGGATGCTCCTTCCCTGGATGTTTTTAAGCGGAGGCTCGACGACCATCTTTTGGGTATGTTGTTGGTATGTAGGGCTATCTTTCAGCTGTGCTCCTGCAGAGTGCCGGGGGTTGGACTAGATGACCTGCAAGGTCCCTTCCAACTCTAACATTCTATGATTCTAAGGGCCTAATTCGTATACAGCAGCTTCGTGTGAGTCCAATGTGAGAAGGCCGCAGGCTCGGAGCTATTGTAGAGCACTGAGCCTGAGATGATGGGAAGGTGCTGGAGTTCCCTTAGGGGGGGTGCGTGTGTTAGTATTGCTAGTTAGGCCGTCTGTTTCATTTGTAGATCCGAGTTCCACTGGGACAGACCTCAGCCCTTCCAGAACCTCCCCCGGACACACACTCCGGTCTTTGCCTTTCTCAAGACATGGTTGCGATTAGAAAGCCGCTTTAACGATAACACATGGCCTTGCTGTTATTTCACGGCCCCGACGAACGGACTGTAATCGGCTGGTAACAAGAAACACACGAATGGGCCAGCGCTGGAAATGGAAATAATTATATATCTTTCCCCCCCGCCCCACTGCATTCATTCACTCCTCCCAAGGGGAAGCCATAATTAAGGGAGGAATTATACCGGTGTTCGTTTTCTTGGAAGCGTTTTGCTCGCAGGGGTAATAGAAATTGCGGTGTGTGTTCTCTCGGTGTGCTCAAATAGATCCTGCTCCGCATCTGGGTTCCAAACTGGCACAGCGGCCACAAGCGTTCATTTGCCCTGTTTAATAATAAGCGTTTTAGGTCGCCCTGCCCTGCTGTTCACAGCACTTTGCCTACCTTGCCTTGTGATCTTTGCAACCACATCTTGTAGTTCAGTATTACTTTTAAATAGTGGCTGGAAGAGCTTTAAGGTCAGGTGTTGGGGGAATTATATGCTTGCATCGTTTTTAGGAGGCCCTTGCCTGAAATGTGTATTTGCCAGGAAATAAGACCTATTGAACTAGGAGGTTCGGGGTAGGGGATTTGGTTTCAAATAAATTTGGTTGTTGGATCCCTTTTTAGTGCACAAAATGGGATCCATAAACCAAGGAGCAAACCACATCCCGTGGCCTGTAGCTGCTGTTTGTTGGCGCATTCATAGAATCATAGAACATTAGAGTAGGAAGGGACCTTGCAGGCCATCTAGTCCAACCCCAGGGCTATTTTGGGGCAGGAACGCACAGGAACGGAGTTCCGGCTGGCTCCTGAGTTGGCCACGCCCAGCAGGAACTCGTTAGCATAATAGGCCACACCCAGCAGAAGAGACACATTAGGACTGGCTACATTAGGGGTGTGTGGCCTAACATGCAAAGGAGTTCCTGCTCCAAAAAGAGCCCTGGGGTTTTGACAACAAACAAGGTAAACAGAATAAGAAGCAAAAGGTGGGTGTGGCTGGATGACCACACTTTCCGGTAACATGGGGGTGTGGCCTAATATGCTATTGAGCTGTGCTGTCATGGGTGTGGCCTAATGTGCTAATGGGTTTCTACTGTTGGGTGTGGCCTATTATACTAATGAGTTCCTGCTGGCCTTTTTCTACAAAAAAAGCCCTGTCCAACCCCCTGCACTTTGCAGGAGCATAGCCAAAAGATAGTCCTACAACATACCCAAAAGATGGTTGTCCAGCCTCCGCTTGAAAAGGTCCAGGGAAGGAGCATCCACCACCTCCCGAGGCAGTCTGTTCCACATTCCCTGGCAGTCCAGATATAATCTGCTTGCCTACTGTATAACGTTTGGAAGAAGAAGTGTAATTTCACCACCTTCCCCTGCAAGTAGGAAAGGAAACATTCTGTGGCTGCCAGGTTTCTTTTTCATTATCTGCTGGGTTTCAGCATGTTTTCAGTGTGAAGCTACATGATGCCTACAGGAGGGGGGGGGGAAATCAACTATTAATTTTACTCTGGTTTTGGAACCTTTAAAAATAGGGGTTCTGATCTGAAGAATGCTAACAGACTTTCATTGGAGGATCAACATACCCTGCTTGGTGTAGTGGTTAAGTGTGCGGACTCTAATCTGGGAGAATCGGGTTTGATTCCCCACTCCTCCACTTGCAGCTGCTGGATGACCTTGGGCAAGCTGTAGTTCTGTCAGAGCTCTTCTTGAAAAAAGAGCAGTTTCTGTCAGAGCTCTCTCAGCCCCACCTAACTCACAGGGGGTCTGTTGTGGGGAGGGGAAGGGAAAGGAGTTTGTAAGCTGCTCTGAGACTCCTTTGGGTAGTGAAGGGCCAGGTATAAATCCAGTCTCTTCTTCTCTTCTTACTCTTTCTTTCCCTCACTGGAATGGACCAGGGCAGATCTGCAAAACTGTATTTTCTAACCGTGGCTCAATCCAAAAGTACCCTTGTGCTCGCGTACGACATCACCCTCCCCTCGGTCATGTGATTTTCCTCCTTGCTTTCATTTCTGTGGTTAACTGTAGTTAGAGATTCGTCTGCACTGGTGCTTTCCGGTTCCTGTTTGGTCTCCGGGGTTGGGGGAGATACAGGGTGTGTGTTACCGCCTGTGCTGCCTTTCATGTGTATCCTTAGACAGTGTGGATTCTCTAACTTGGCGTTTGATCACTTTCCCAGAAACACGACCACTTTGAGGAGAATTTAAGCTCAGTGTCAAGGGAAACCTCTTCCTGTTTCCGTAGTTTTACTGGCTTGAGAAGCTTAAAACATAGAAACATAGAGGTGAAAGGTACCCCAAGGGTCATCTAGTCCTACCCCCTGCACAATGCAAGAAATTCACAACTACCCCCACTCCCTCAGTGGTGGACGCCCCCCCTGCTCTGTGCCCAGAGGAAGGTGAAAAACCTCCAAATCTCTGGACCAATCTGACCTGGAGGAAAACTCCTTCCTGATCCCAGAGTGGCAATCAGCCTTTCCCTGGGCATGTAAGAAAGGGCCACGAGAACTATGCACCGAGGCAACCCTTCCTGCCCTCCCTCTCCTGATCTGCCTAAGTTCACAGAACCCACATTGCTGTCAAATGGACATTTAGCCTCTGCTTTAAAACCTCCAGAGAAGGAGAGCCCACCACCTCCCGAGGAGAAGGAGGAGGAGGAAGAAGAGATTGGATTTATACCCTGCCTTTCATTGCCTGAAGGAGTCTCAGACCAGCTTACAATCACCTTCCCTTCCTCTCCCCACAACCGACACCCTGTGAGGGAGGTGGGGCAGAGAGAGCTCTGAGAGAACTTGTGATTGGCCCCAAGGTCACCCAGCTGGCTGCACATGGAGGAGTGGGGAATCAAACCCAGTTCTCCAGATTAGAGTCTGCCACTCTTAACCACGACACCACACTGGCCTATTCCACTGAGGAACCGCACTGTCATTAAGTTCTTCCTAATGTTTAGCTGAAATCTCTTTTGATTTAAGCCCCGATTGGATTAGAGGGAGCCGAACACGTGGTTTTAGGCATCATTACCTGGATAGTGGGC